>CM057846.1:67079582-67092645 GCA_030068395.1 Apalone spinifera
AAAAGCAGATGATTTTCCGCAAAAACTGGCCAGTCTAGACGCAGCCAGTATGTTCTGGAGATCTTAGGCCTGGTCTACACTGGACCAGGCAGGTTGGCTTAAAGTGTGCCATCCTCAAGCCGAGCCGCTGTGGTGTTTACACTTTGGGAGGCTGATGGGAGCACACACTCCCATCATCTTCCCTTAGTCCTCATAGATCAAGGAGAACCAGATGCTGGTGGGGGTTGCCTTCAGCATTTCATTTGAGGGGGGTCTGCACCAGACCTGCTAAATTGAACACTAGAAGATCGACCTCCTGAGAGTCAATCTTCTCCAAAGTGTAGACAAGCCCTTACAACCCCAGAAAGTTTTACTTAACATATAAACATAAAATTGAATGGCAATATAGTGTAGTAAAGGCAGGAACTTTAGAATCCAGTGTGTGTTACTTCCATTTTGCCTGTAATTTTTATGCTTTTGTTGCAGATACAGAGATGTTGACAGAGGAAACTCATCTGAAAAATATTTAGTCAAATTTTGGTCCCAGAGGATTTTCTGCCTTTTATTACATGATGCTTCAAGAAGGAAGATGTAAATGAGGCAGGTCTCATCTTGTATAGAGCAGAGTACTAATAGTTATCACATAGAAATGGGAGGTGCTGGCAAGTAATAGCTACACTGATGTCATTGGAAGTAACAGCCCTGCCTGATTTGAACAGTGGGTAAAACCGATAATTTCCTTAATTACTAATAAAACTAAATCTGATTATTACGAAAGAACAAAAGGTCTTGTTGTAATTGTTGGGAATAATAACGCTGTTTTCTGATTATCCAAAAGTAGGTTTATTATTTATTGTTCTATGGGGAAGAGGTAAATCAATAAGTCACAACGTCTCATATGTATACACATCATCTTAATACTATATATGTGTATGCATGTGCATACATATACACACAAAAGCATACTGAGAAGGTGTACGCAATGTGCAAAAGAAATAAAGTACATAATTGCAAACATAATTTGCAGTCACAATTATCATAATTGCATATATAAACTGAATAATGGAACATGAAAACAGATAATTAGATACATTTACATATGCAACTGCAAGGTTCCTTTTACAACTGAAGTTCTTTGGGAGCGGAACAGGAATGTGCTTCCTGGGTCAATGTATCTACACTACCATGTCTTCTTCCTTGAGTTCTGGAATTACTGATTTTAACATACGTACAGTTTCTTCATTAGACTAGAAACAAAAAATGACACTCAAAGCTTCAGAAAATGTCTTTCTAGTATTTAAAATGATTTAAACTGAATAAATGAAATTAATTATTTGGTAACTATTATACCTGACAAAGCATGTCAGTATAAGGATAATACAGAGAGAGGTAAAGAAACTCTGTGTAAGCTCAAAAGTCTGACTCTTTCACCAACAGACATTGGTCTAATAAAAGTGATTGTTTTGTCCACTTTGTGTCACTGAAAACATATCGATGGAAACACAAATTAAGACACAATCTTCCTTTCCCTGAATAAAAGTTAAGTTTCTAGCTATATACTTATTAGTTTATCACAACATGTGATATGAGAAAATGACGGGCAACCAAATGTATGCTTCAACTGAGACTCTGCCAGCTCACCAGTGACTCATGGCGTCCTACCTAAAGCAGGTATAAAATCTGATATGAAATAAGAGTTTGTTCCACCCTACCTGAAAGCAATTCTCTACCCAAGCTAGGAGTTTCTAAGCTAACTTCTAGACTCAGTACCAAGCCCATTTTTAATTGTCATGTTAATCGTGTGAAAATGCTGACTGAATGCTATTACTAATGCTATTAGAGAAGTAGAGTTGTGGGCGTGGCATAAAAAACCCTCACATATAATTTTCTTACTGCCTTTGGACTAGCTGCAAACTACAGTCTGGAATTCACAGTGTACTTTGATTAATGTCCATGGCAGAGGTTGCTGAAAACTAAAGATCCAGGCTGCAGTCAAAAAGCAAACAGAATGTTAGGAATCATTAATAAAGAGATAATGAATAAGATGGAGAATATCTTATTACCCTTATATAAATCCATGATATGCCCACATCTTGAATACTGCATACAGATGTGGTCTCCTCATCTCAAAAAAGATATACTGGCATTAGAAAAGGTTCAGACAAAGGCAACTAAAATGATTAGGGGTTTGGAATGGGTCCCATATGAGAAGAGATTAAAGCGACTAGGACTTTTCAGCTTGGAAAAGAGGAGACTAAGAGGGGATATAATAGGTATATAATATCATGAGTGGTGTGGAGAAAGTGAATAAGGAAAAGTTATTTACTTGTTCGCATAATATAAAAACTAGGGGCCACCAAATGAAATTAATGGGCAGCAGATTTAAAACAAATAAAAGGAAGTTCTTCTTCACACAGCGTACAGTAAACCTGTGGAACTCCTTGCCTGAAGAGGTTGTGAAGGCTAGGACTATAAAGGGTTTAAAAGAGAACTAGATAAATTCATGGAGGTTAAGTCCATTAATGGCTATAAGCTAGTATGGGTAAGGAATGGTGTCCATAGCCTCTGTTTGTTAGAGGATGGAGATGGATGACAGGAGAGAGATCATTTGATCATTACCTCTTTGGTTCATTCCCTCTGGGGTACCTGGCATTGGCCACTGTTGGCAGACAGGATACTGGGCTGGATGGACCTTTGGTCTGATCTAGTATGGCCATTCTTATGTTCTTATGTTCTCAAACTTTGCAGGTACAAATGGATGAAATACCATTCCTGCAGAGACTTTGGCCCTTTATCTATTTTTATGCATATGCTAAATAAAAATTTGTCTTTCCCCATCAAAATGTGTATATTGCCAGCTCTCTTCTATTCAAATCTAAATAAAGGATACAACTAATGAACTAAATCCTGAAGCAATTTCCAGATAAAATCTCACTGAATTTAATGGGTTTGAGTCTCCCTTTTTTTGCACTTGTGTAAATTACAGATAATATCACTGAAGTCAGTGATATCATTGGTCTAAAATAGTGTAACAGGTCTATTTCTCATCTAACACTATGAATTTATGCTGGTGACATGCCACTAATTTCAATGGAGTCACTGATTTCCACCACTGTAAGTAAGCACATAATCAAACCCAGCAGGCATTTTGTTCTAGAAAGGTCAATTAAAACTGAACTAGGGTCTTCAGGATTTTGTCCACTGTAATTACCCTGTGACAAAAATAGATTAGTATAGGTCAAAAGAATTATTGACCCTGAGCATTTATTCGGAAGTTTTGTAATGATCAGAAAATGACCTTTACAAAAGGCAAAGATGGTAAGCAAAATGGGATGTGCTGGCAGAGTGGAATTTCCATGTAATTATTAAATTCTTATGCATTCTCGTGCTTTCTGTTTAGTTTGCAATAATTTAGCAAATTAATTCCAGATCCTGCAACTTTTATTCATGATTGTATGGATGACAAGGGTCTTAATTTGTTCTAATATAACCATTTGTGTTCCAAACTGTGGGTCAAACTCTGGCAAGTGCAGGGAAAATCCTCTCTCCCTTTTCTCCCTAAAATGTACACACCTGTGCACATTAAAAACTACCTGGAACGGAACCTAAATTCTTAAACATTACCTTCAAGAACAGATGGAGCTTAAATGGGATGTGACGTGGCTTTGTCCTGACCCTCTGTATGGGGAAAATTTTAACCTGTGTGATTTGTGTAGGGGGTACTGCTGTTTCTAGTGACTATTATAACATTATAAAGTATGGTTGTATTAAAAGACAGACCACAGTTCCTCCCCTTGGCCAAGCCCTGTTTTACCTCTCTTTGACTTCTGTGACAGAAAGTCTGCGGCACAACTTTTCCATTAGGTTTCAATAAGATCAGTTAGGTGTGGGAAGCATCTTACTACCTCCACTGATGGCCATGGCCTTATTGGTATGCACCCAAATGTGGTTCTAAATGTATACACTGTGGTTAATAGAGTGGTATTTTGGTTTTTTATATATACGTGTAAAGTCTTATGTATTTTCTTCTGGCAGCATTGTTTATTGCTTTGTTATACTATCATTTGTCATAATCAAGCCAGTTTGAAAAATAGTGGGGTTTTTTCTTGGCTATATTTACACTCACATATGAATAACTAGAAATGTATTTTGATTTTTCTGTAGACAATCTACTTGACACTTGTTGAAACAAAAGGTAACATTTTAAGTTGGTCAGTGCTAAAAGACTTGAGGGATATAGGAAATAAAATATATAAATTGCTAGAATTTACAACATGACTGCATTTTTCCATCTTGTATCTGTAAGCATATTATATTCATTTAACAGGTGAATCTAATTAGCCAACTTTTTTCCAGTGTTTTGAAAGAAGGATAAGACACAAAAGGAAGGAAAAGTGCAGCAATTAAGAAGCATATAGTGTGTGCATTAGCATAAGTAAATATGTTGCATACAATCTCCTATAAACATCCTTGGCTGAGTGAATAACAGAAATGAAAGCATTTAGGAATAGACACAAGTGTATGTTATGTATGCATAACTCTGATTACATATAGTGGGAATCACATCTGCACCTTCATTTGGGGAGTTTATATTATATTATAGTACACTGGTTCATAAAGTATACTTGCAAATGTTTTGTTCTGAATTTCAATATTTTACTCCTCTTCTGAGACTGTACTTGAGATAAACTATGAAGTAACATGAGGGGAAATCACATCTGAACGAGATTAATCCATGTGAAGAGCAGCAGTAATTAGGTTGTGTTCAGTACCATGAAAGCTCATTGATATCAAACAAGTAAAAACTTGTTCAATTATGTCTCTTGGCAGTGATATCTCCAAAAGAGCAAGGATCAAAATGATTTGAAGAGGCTTTTTAAACCTTGTGAGAAATACAAGAGAAACAAACAGAAAACTAAGCTATGCCACCTTTGTGCCATTTTGGTATCATAGCTGAAAAGCTGCAGCAATTGATATGTCATCTAGTAATTACAGAGGATTATTGTTCTTTATTGCTTGGCATTTAGGGGAAAAACCAAAATGGCATCTGCTGCATCACATAGCATGTGCACTTCATAGAGCATAGACACATAATAAGTGTGTTGTGAAGGCATTGCACAACAAGCTGTGAAAGTTAAAACAGTATAATGTGGTAAATCGCTGCATTTCCCACATTTTACAGTTCCTTTAGAAAGAAGTGTTAGAGCAATAGCAGTTGTTGGCATTATTTGCAGATTTTTTTAAAGGAACTGTCCTCATCACATGATATTTTTTTTAAAGATGAAAAACAAAAAAGAAAGGCCAGAAAGATTATGATCCAATTAATGGAAATGAAGAAGAAAAGCAAGTTGCACCCCAACATCTAAAAGTACAGTCTCCTCCTCCAAGTGCATTGCAGCAAGAGTCAGTGCAAGCAAAGATAGTAACTGTCCATAATCCTGAAAGCTGTGTACCTGGCAGAGATGAGACCTCAAATATAATACTAGGAGGGGCAGGCTCAGCTGCAGCATACGCCCCAGTTATGACAAAGCAACTTCAAATACCTTTTGTATATCCTGACTATGCCTAGGTCTCTCCCTTCCACACCAGAGTAACTCTATAAGTCTGTAATAGAAAAGCAGCAGCTAAATCTAATAAATCACTCTGACAGCGACAAAGCAGCAGCACAGTATCTCTTACATTTATATCTATCACACAAAACTTTGTTAAATTAGAGCTTCAGTTGCTCATTTTCTATTAATGCAATAAATAAAAATCAGAGATGTCACCAGCAAAGAAAGCATTAACAATACTAACTTCAGCTCACTTGTCTTTCTCCCCAACCATTATAATATTCCAGTGCACATATCCAGCCCCTCACAATCACACAGTATGACCTATGACCTTGGACTTTCTCATGTACAAATATGTAATGGAAAATATCTAGTGGGGGGTCTATATCTTAATCTTGCTAAGATTGAAATTAAGGTTGTGGGTTGGAGTATGACCTTGAAGAATTGAGATATCTTAAGTCTTTCGATTGGGTATGCCTTCTAACACACCTACTAAGATCTTAGCGACACAAGGCGGGTCAGGTAATATCTTTTATTGGACCAATTTTTGCTGGTGAGTGAGATAAGCTTTTGAGACACACAGAGCTCTTCTTATGACCTCATTCATTCTGCAGACATGAAGAGCTCTATGTGGTTTGAAAGATTTCTCTCTCACCAACAGAAGTTGGCTCAGTAAAAGATATTACCTCACCCACCTTGTCTTTCTAATATCCTGGGACCCACATTGCTGAAACTATGCTGCATACTGCTGCAATCTGTCCATCTGGGCTCCCCTCTGGGGAAGGTTCACTGGAGCGAGAAACTGCCTCTGTGGTGAAGCTGCTAGGTTTACTCCTAGGTACCTTTTGTTACACCTCTCCCTCTCTCCTTGCCCTTTTCCAACGTCCTGTAGCCCCTAAGAACAGGAGGCAGTAATGGGCCAGAGAGAGAGAAAAATGCTGTGAGAGTGGTTTGAAGAACAAAGCTAACAGCTCTGTTGTAGAAGTAATTTATCTTCCTGGCAAACCTGTGGCTCACTAGTGGTGACCTGGTTCCAAGCAAAATGAGAACCCCACAGAGGATATGGAGAACATTTAAGAAGAGCTGGAGCTGATGGGAGCAGGACATAGATATGGGGGCACCATAGATGATGGAGCACAGAAGCATCTAGGATGAGAGGTTGCGAAGGGCAGGAACCAGGAACCAGGAAGGGAGACTTGGCAAGAGGACTAGATGTCTGTGAATATGCCTATCCTAAAATACCCAAACATGGTATCAGTTTTAGGGTTATCTTACTTAAACATCACCCTTAAAACACCTTTGCCAGTTCCCCAACATTCTGGGTGACTGTGCCAAAGTGCACTAACTGCTTATGTCAGTGTTTCCCAATTTTATTTGGCCACGAAATCCTTTTAAACTAGAAAGAATTTTGCAGAACCCCTAATAACAGTCTTATATATGGAGCTGAAAAAGTAGACTTTGTCCGACGCTGCGCTACTATATTCGTATTCAGTCACCCATGTGATCCATGCTCCCTCAGAGTGAGTACGGGAATTTACGGTGGTATATAACAGGTAATGGCATCACTGAGTGACTGCAGTCGCAGCGTTGAGTAGTAACATCATTGTCCCCACTCTCTGGCCAAGCTGGCATTACACAGGGACACTTATCGTCGCAAACACAAATGAAAATTGTTTTCAATAAAATTAATAAATGCTTAAATATTATTATTTTTTTAAATCAGAAAAATTTTATTGTAATGGAATTTTCTCTTATTTTCACTTCACAAAACCCCAGGGTTCCGCGGAACACCATTTGGGAAACACTGGCTTAAGTCAATGTCTTTCTTACAGGATACAGACCTTCAGGCTCATTGCTTTACTGTCCTAACTTAGGCCTATGCCTCACCTAACAAATACCCATACTTACTTATAGGCTACAATGTATATAAAGTCTGGTATGTTGTGTGACAGGTGCATGAGGCCATGTGATGCAGGAATTTGAGGTATGCACTTGCAGAAATGTCTGGGTGAGCCTGTAAATGGTTAGTGAGATCTATTATAGTATGGAACCTCTTCTGTGGTAGATAATCCAGGATCATCCAGTTCTCCAGGCATGGGTATTTCTGAATGCCATATCTTCTTAAGCGATCTGCAGTGACCACTAAGTACTTGCTTAATACTCTTAGGCTACGTCTAGACTGGCATGATTTTGCAGAAATACTTTTAACGGAAAAGTTTTTCCGTTAAAAGTATTTCCGCAAAAGAGCGTCTAGATTGGCGCGGACGCTTTTGCGCAAAAGCATTTTTTGTGGAAAAGTGTCCGTGCCAGTCTAGACGTACTTTTCCGCAAGAAAGCTCCGATCGCCGTTTTAGCCATTGGGGCTTTTTTGCGCAAAACAAATCTCAGCTGTCTACACTGGCCATTTTGCACAAAAGGGACTTTTGCCTGAACGGGAGCAGCATAGTATTTCCTCAAAAAGCACTGATTTCATACAGTAGGAAGTCAGTGCTTTTGCGGAAATTCAAGCGGCTAGTGTAGACAGCTGGCAAGCTTTTGCGGAACTGGCAAAACCAGTTTTAGACTGGCCGGTCTAGACACAGACTCAGTGCCATGGAAAGAGAAAGGGCAGAATCCTGTGTTGGTATTGAGCTCCCCATTCTGAGCTATTTTCTTGTGTGTGCAGAACTTAGGGACTGAGGATCTAATCTTAAGGATCTAATGAGAAAATAATTGAGGCCAGGGTTACCACCCTGAATTTAAAACAACTGATTAATCTGTTGCAATGTCTCAGGCTACTAATTAATGCAATGTCTCAAATCCTTTGGGATTAAATAATAACGGCAATAGAATTCCTTGCTGCTGAATTCCCAGGGCACCTCTTCCACTGTTCTGAATTGTGGAAGGGAATCTATCTCTAGTTTTAAAAGTGTATCAGGATGGAGGAACCATTAAAAAGAATGGGGAAATAGGGTGAAGGGCACTTTATTTGGCTAGGACATCTTTTGTTTATAATTTTCAAGTTCAGGCCTCCTGGAAATTAAAAAGGATATTGCCAAATGACGGCATGAGAACACAGGACTAAATTCTGATTAGCTCTTGATAGCATCAAACCTGCTGCTGTGAGGTAGGTACAGAGTGTACAACAGAGAAGAAGCAGAGGACCTCCTTTCTTTGGTTATAGTAAAAAGAAGTAGAATGCTTCTGTCTGGTGAAGATTTAGGAACTGGCCGTGGGACCCAATGAGCAGAGAGTGACACTTGATTTCCTTAAGGAATTAAGGGTTTAATTGGTTCCTGCATGAAATAGACCACAACCTCTGAACGGGAAATCCTTGGTGATCATTTGAACCTCTTGGGGTATTTAAGAAGAGTGGAGTCACGAAGCCCTGCACATTACAATGCAAGTGACCATTGAAGATGTTGTTGTATTAATAGCGTCTAGAATAGCCAGCAGAGATATTCAGACTACTAATTAATTACTCTTCAGACAGAAGGGATTTTAACTCTTCCCTGTGTCCTTGTGAGAGCTTCTGCATGAATTGTGACACCTTTTCAAAGTTCAAATGGTTAGACTTCAACAGGTGCACCTGAAAATTAGAAATTCACATCTGAAGATTAGCAGGGGAGCAAATCTTTCTGATAAACAGGCCAAGTTTTTAGTGACCTTTTCCCTTCGCGTCAATTTTGGAGGCTCTTTCTGTTTTGATCTTTCATGCACTGCAGCCACCACCAGGAAAATAATGGTGTCAAAATACTAATCTCCCTTTGAAGGAACTTGATAACATCCATTGGCCTTTTTGGATATAGACATACTGGGGTCTACCCTGGATCCCTATCCAGTTCCAAAAACCCCATGTTGAAAACGTGGTGAGATCCCCAGGCATGGAGAAGTGCAGAATATCCCGAAATAATTTGTGGATTTTTCTTGCATCACCTCCATTAGAATCTCCAAAGTGCCTGCCATGTGTTGTAAGAGATCTTGGAAGACTATACAAATCCTGCTGGATAGGAGTAGATGTGATGACTGCCTCATTGGTGAAGAAGTCAGATATTGCTGTTGGAATCAATTGTATTTCTCTCTTCTGCTGGTTTTATTCCTCTTTGTCTTGCTCTTGTGTGGGAAGACTGTGAGAGCTTGTTTCTATTTACCAGAAGATCGAAGCTGTGGAGATCCATCTCCCGGGGCTCAATTTAGCAGGTCTGGTAAGGACTTGCTAAATCAACTGCTGATGATGCCCTTTTCGACTTTGGCACTTCTCCAAATTGCGAGGAGTAAGGGAAAATGACAGGAGAGTTTCTCCCATCAACCTCCCATAGCAGTGTTGCCATGGAAATTCAACCTAATGTACATCAACTCTAGCTATGCTATTCTCAAAGCTGAAATTGCATATCTCAGGTAAGCTTTTTCCCCTAGTATAGACCTGGCCTGAGACTGTACCTATTGATGCTCTTGATTAAACCTACATTGTAATTAAAGGGAGCAAGTTCTAACTTTGCAGATGGGAGGCAATGAAGAATGTTTTCTAATTATTTACATACCACAGGGAACCCCAGATGGCCAAGATTGTATGCTATAAGAGTAAAAGACTTGGACCAGGGTGTAGAAATCAGGATGAATATTCTCCATGAGATTCCTGAGGTCTCAATAAGAGCAATTCTGAATTCTCTATGAGACCAATCGAGTTTATAAGAAGAAGAGTGAGACGTGAGAACACTGCTATGTTCAAAGAGTGGAGAAAAATGAATATATTTCTTTTCAGGGGAGAGCTGCATTGTCTGTTGTCCTAGGATATTCCTGAATTCCACCCACTAAGAAAGTCAGTGTAAGTGGAAAGTATCTGCACTATGCAGGTCATTGTCATAGTCATGCATGCTGAGGTTATTGATACTGGGTACAAGGAGTCAGTACTGAGAGAAGTGCAGTCTGGCAAATGACCATGACTACTAGGTGAGCAGTCAACGTTAATATTACTCTACCAGACCAGCAACAGTTTTAAAACGGTAATTTTATTAAACAGTGTAAATGTCTCTCCCCCACCAATAAATACAACTAGCACAAGCTCCCTAGCTACTCAGCACTTTGAGAGCACACAGGATACAGGGAAACCTAACCCTCACATTCCCTTATTGAGTGCTACACTGAGGTGTACAAAAGAGTTGATTCAGGTCATGAGCTTCCTTGTGGCTGAAGGGCATGAACTGACACAGAGACAAGGTGGACCTTTGGTCGCATTCTACTAGGCACTGGAGGATGTGATCCATGTCTGCACCCACCCTAGAATGATACTCACTCCTCCCCTTTCTGATGATGACTGATAAGAGAAAAAGATCTTTGCTGTTCTGCTGGACTCTAGAATAACAAGCCCTGGAGTTCAGTGTAGACCAGTGGCTAACTGGTTGTTCTGGCTCAGTAGAAACTTTACCCTCAGGCTCTGACGAGGCCCCCACTGAGAACTCCTGAGAAAAAAAAGATTGTTTGTGGCTGGCCTCCTGAAAGAGCAATAGATAGAGCATTTGTTGGGGTGTGTCCTTCACTGAGGCAAAAGAGGCACAGAGAGGGGAGAGATAGCAGACTTTCAAGAGGGGCAAGTTTTTAATTCCAGGAATTTTGTTTCAGCCATTTTTTGAGACAGTCCCAGTACCAGAACCTAGAGGGTTCCCTGATCTGTAATCAAATGGTTGTTATTTTGTTTTGTTTTAAAAAGCTAAAAGTTAGGCTAAGTACACTACTGCTAACTAGCCTAATAAGAGATCACGTAGTGAGCAGAGAAGATGCCAGATGCTAGAGGGGTTCTGCTTCATTGCCATGGGCAGTAAGAAGCAACTGAGGGTATGTCTACACAGCAAAGCTAATTTGAAATAATAACCCTTATTTCGAATTAACTTTAATAGTGTCTACACAGGCAAACCGCTATTTCTAAATAAAATCAAAATAGCGGGGCGCTTAATTTGAATTAGTTAAACCTCATTCTAAGAGGAATAACGCCAAATTCAAAATAGGTAATTCGAAATAAGTGCTGTGTAGACGCTTATTTCAAAATAGGGGGCCGCCAGTCCTTCCCAGTTTCCCCTGGTGGCCATTCTGGGCCAAACGAGGAAAACTCTTCTCCTCTCCCCCAGCCTGGGAGCCCTTAAAGGGGTAGACTCTGGCCACAGTGCACGTGCCAGATCCAGGCCTGCCAGCAGTCGCTGCCCGTGACCCAGTGGCCCCAGGATGACCCGGGCAGCCAGAGCCAGCCTGCGGTCCCCCTCCGAGTCCCCCAGTACTCAGGAGCCAGCCAGGGGCTGTAGACGGTGGGCGCCCTCCTGGACTAGTGCGGAGATCATGGACCTCGTTGAGGTTTGGGGGCCGGCCGCCAATGTCCATGATCTCTGCATTAGACGGAGCAATGTGGTCATCTATGGCCGCATAGCTGCCACCATGGGCAAGAAAGGCCACAAGTGCACCCAGGAGCAGGTGTGCCTCAAGATAAAAGAGCTGTGGCAGGCATACACTAGGGCCTCTCGGGGCAGCTCCACAGCGGGGCAGACACCTGCCCCTATTTTGATGCCCTGGACCGCATCGTGGGGAGTGGTGTGGTCCGTGCCACCCCGGGGGGAAGCAAGCTGGGACCAGGAGGAGCCACCATGCCAGCAGGACCTCCGAGCAGTCCCAGGAGAGAAGTCAGCAGGGTCGTCCGGGGAGACTGCACCATGTAAGTTCCATCACTGTCCCCTTCCCAGGGAGCGCGGGGGAGGGGGCGCAGGGAGGAAGACCAGGGACCACGTGCATGGCCCTAGCTTACAATGTATCATGCAGCAACCTGTGCATGTGCGAACATATGCCCTGGCACCCCTGGGCAGGTAGCTCCAGCTGCCTGCCACACAGGGGCCATGGCCTGATAGCCACACGCATGTGTGAAGAGACCTGACATGCTCCTAACCCGAGGGCAGGACACAGCAGGATGCTCTCCCTTCACAAGCCCCCTCTAACATCTCCCCTCCCACCTCCCGCCTCGGCCGCACAATACACAGCACAGGGACCTGGGTGCAGTCTCGGGGCAGCTCCCATTCCCAGGGATAGCCAGACATTCCGACCATGGCCTCTGTGCAAGCACAGTGGCTCTGATAGTGCAGGGCATGGTCATCCTCAGCTCGCAGAAAGGGGCTGGGCTTCACCCACTGTGTCCCCAGCAAGAACTGACCACTTCTCTTCTTTTTCCACAGCTGCACCAGCTGCACATGCAGGGCGTACCACCCCTCCTGGGACATCCTCCCACACCCGAGGGCTCAGCAGGTCCATTGCAACACTGCAGGGTACAGAGACCAGCAGCTGGGGGCCCTGCACCGCACCATGGAGCAAAGGGTGCAGGACGACCAGGAGTTCCAGCGGGAGCTGCTTGCCCAGGATTGTGTCATCTGTGCCCATCTGCAGACCCTGGTGCAGAGGGTGCTCCTTGTGCTGCTCCAGCGCCTGCTGCCTCCTCAGCTCCCGCTCTTCCTCCCACTCCTTCTCCCCCTTCCGCCTCTCCCTCCTCAACCTCCACACCCTCCTCCTCAATCTCCACACCC
>CM057846.1:67107861-67124910 GCA_030068395.1 Apalone spinifera
GATTCCCAAACTGTGGAGGAGAGCTTGATGGAACTCACATTCCCATCTGTGCACCGCCCCATCGAGCAGCCCAGTATATTAACTGAAAAGGGTACTTCTCCATTGTGCTGCAAGTCATGGTTGATCACCATGGACTATTTACGGACATTTGTGTGGGGTGGTTGGGCTGGGCACACGATGCTCAGATCTCCTGGAATTCACACCTTTACGAAAGGCTGCAGGCTGGAACCTTGTTCCCCCAGCGAGCCTTTGCTGTTGGAGATGTGGAGATGGCGATATGCATTGTGGCCGATGCGGCGTACCCCATCATGCCCTGTCTCATGAAGCATACACTGGGCATCTGAACCCAAGCAAGTCAGGAAAGTCTTTAATGCGCACGTTTACAGGGGGAATGCACGTTTGGCTGGCTGAAAGGGAAGTTTAGGTGCTTGCTCACTCGCCTCGACATGGGGGAACACAATATCCCAGAGGTGGTCGCAGCATGTTGTGACCTCCACAACCTGGTGGAGAGCAAAGGGGAAGCCTTCCTCCCAGGCTGGGGGCCAATGGCTGAAATGGAGGGGAGGTGGTTTGCGTAGCCTTGGACAGCTGCCATTCGCCAAGCCCATCAGGTTGGTGTCCGCATCCGGGAGGCTCTGCGTGAACGTTTCTCAGTTGGAGCCCAATGACTTCCCAAGGTCTCCCCAATGGGACCTGTGAGCCTGGACCCCCCATCCCAAAACCTTCCCTCCCACAATCCATCCCTGCATCAGCCTCCGAACAGTTACGACACACACATCATGTTAAAGATGAAAAATATAATGTTTATTAACAAGTAACGTTAGAATTTAGAACTGTTATAAAACATAGAATTGTTCAACAACTGTTAAAAAATAAACTTTTATTTGAACTATAAACACAGGTTAATAACTGAGGCAGGAGGGGGGATTTCAACCTGGAGGGAGGGAGGGCAGACAACTTGGTAATGGTGGTATCTCCTGGGCCACAAGGCTTTGCCACCTCTTCTCCGTGGACCCTGCCATCCTCGGGCTCGAGTCGGGGCTGCAGATGGTTCTGCTTTAGCAGGGGTGGGGGGAAGGGCTGGAGGGGTAGCAGGGGCTGAGGGAGAAGAAGGGGGGCCAAAGGGGCTCGAGCTGGATGGGCAGGAGGAGTCCCTGGGGGAGAGGACCTGGCACAGCCAGGGCCTTCCAAACAGTGGCACACATTGCGCTCCACTGCGGTAGGAAGTTGTCAAGCAGGCGATTATGCCAGTGAGCCTCCTCCCTGGTTCTTTTGGCCATGGTCTCCTCAATTTTCTCCATCACTTCCATATGCCTCCCTAAGAGGTCATCATAGGCCCTCTGTGTAGTGTAGACGCAGGTATAGTTTTGTCAGCAAAACCCTGTAGTCTAGACATACCTAGAGTGATTGCTTTGTAGAACAGAGTTCCCCATTGTGGATGCATGGCCTATATGCCTTGGTCCTAGATGTATGCATTCACATTTAGCCCTGTTAAAACACATAAGCTATGTCTACAATACAAGGTTTTTGCGCAAAAATAATTGTTTTTTTGCAAAAACCGGCGGAGGATCCACACCTCAAATGCATTTTTGTGCAAAATATATCTATCTATCTATACACACACACACACACACAGAGTAAATCAACAGGACAGAGAGCTTTTGACAGTAGAGTTATTCCTCTCCCCATTAGGAATAACTCCTTTTTGTGCTACAGCTCTTGCACAAAAAGGCACATGTGGACACTCTGCAGGGGTTTCTTGCGCAAAAAGAGCCGACCAGAAAAATCACAGGTGCTCTGATGGCCATTCTGCGAAAGGCAATCAGAACTTTCTTGTGCAAGAGTGTCCATGCATTGTGGATGCTCTCTTGCACAAAAGCACATCGCTTTTGTGATGTGCTTTTAAGGTATGGACGTGCTTTTGTGCAAGAAGGTTTTGTGGAAGAACTCTTCCGCAAAAAGCTTCTCGCACAAAAACCCTGCAGTGTAGAAAAAGGCATATTGTTTGCTTCTGTCCCATTCACCTAATGATCCAGCTTGTTTGGAATCAATGACCTGTACTCATTAATTAGCACTCCTCCAATTCTTGTATATCTACAAACTTTATTACCGTTGACTTTATGTTTTCTTCCCAGAGTGTACCATCTATCTCTATGATGAGAGAAAGGCTTGATGGAACGCGGCTTCTCTAAATCATGTAAACATTGAAGACTTTCCGAAAGCTCTTGGATGAGGCACATGGGTTATGGGAATACAGCAAATAAGAGAAGCACACATGTGGCAATTCTGATAGATGTGGGTGAACAATTGAGGAACATGAATTGATATCAGCTATCAAATAAAGTTGATCATAATTAAACGTAGGCCATCCCTAGCTGTTGTTTGCTCAACCCATTCTTAAAAGCCTCTGATTATGGATATTCCACACCTTCACTTGGAAACCTTTCCCAGTCTTAACTACCCTAATACTAGCTATCAAGTTTTTCCTAATATCTAACCAAAATCTCCTTTGCTGCACATTAAGCCCATTACTTCAGAGGACAAGGATAACCAGTCTTCTTTAACAGAGTCCTTAACTTATTGTGAAAACTGCCATTAGATCTTCCTTCAGTCTTTTTTTCAAGACCAAACATGGCTATTTTAAAACTTGTCCTTATAAGTCAGGGTTTTTCAACTGTTTATTGTTATTGTTGCTGTTCTATGAATTCGCTCCAGTTTGTCCACATCCCTATTAAAGTGTGGCTCTCATAAATGAACAGAATACTCCATCTGAGGCCTCACCAGTGCCAACTTTAATAGGACAAATACCTCCTGTGTCATTTATATGACACTCTTGTTAATATACCTCAGAATTATATTAGTCTTTTTTTTTCAATTGGATCACACTGCTGACTAATGTTCAATTTGCAATCCACTCTACTACCCCCAGATCCTTTTCAGCAATACTAACACTTAGCGAGTTACTCCCTATTTTGTATGTGAGCATCTGATTTTTTTCTTCCGAAGTATAGACTCTCATCTCTATTGAATTTAATTTGATTGATTTCAGACTAGTTTTTAAATCTGTCAAGGTAATTTTGACTTCTAATCCCATCCTAAAAAGTACTTGCAGTTCCTCCCATCTTATAATTATCCACAAATGTTATAAGGATATTCTCAGTCCATTTCCAAAGTCACTAATAAAAATACTGAATATTACCGGATCCAGGACTAACTATTGTGGGGTCCTATGGGATAAAAATATCCCAGTTTGACAGTGAATCATGTTAGTATGGTCTTGCATCCAATTTCACACCTGTCATATAATAATTTCATCTGGATTACCTTTCCCTAGTTTGCTTATGGGACTCACATGTGGGATTCTGTTAAAAGCCTTATTAAATCTACATAAAAGTATTCTGACAGATCCTCAGCTTGTGTAAATTGGTCTAACCCCATTTGTTGGTTTTCATAGTTTGACTACATTATTCATTACAAACTCTACAAAGTATGCAAGTTTAAAAATATTTAATGACATTTTCAAATATTCATAAATTAATTTGATGGAGATGCTAGCAAGAATTGCTTCTCCTTTCATGGGTATTTCAATTTCTCATTCTATAGTTCTGTCTTGCTTGATTTTTTTGAACTGGACTTGAACACTACTTTCAGATAAAAGCTTATGTCAGTAAAGTAAAATAACCAGTTAGGCTACATACAGTACAATCAATGCCACAGTAATTTTGCCCTCTCAGCTCACACAAGCTCAACAGAAAAGGAAAAATCTTCCATTTAACTTCATAATTAAGAAGCTGCCCGCTCCAGAGGGTTAAAACACATTGTGGGAGGGAACGTGATGAAACATACCTGAGCTGTAAAATATACAAGTACTAACCATGCTGCTCCACCCTTGAACTTCAGGAACTTCTAATTACAGTCTTGTAAGTCACAATCTGTGCCAATATCGTAAAATATTTTCCTGCTGGGTTTTTTAATTTTTCTCTTTGTTTTCCTGGTGCCATAAAGAAATGGTTTTACGTAGCCAACTATAGGCTACTCAATAGATTCATTATGTAGTCAAAGATAATTTCCTTTGTATCTCTGATTTCTCTGTCATTAGCCCATTGTCACAGTGGCTCTTCATGTTCAACTGGAAAGGCAGGAAAATATGCCCTCCTTTATGAGCTTGTCTGCACTATGAACATCCAAAGCAGTGCAGAATCAGACCTCAGGCCTGTGAGTAGGAGCTGCGAGATCATTTCCAGAGGTGGGCTACTTGGACATCAGTGTCTTAAAGGATGATTGTTCAAAATCCTAAGAATCAACCTGCTCATATGAGCAGTCTGAATACATGGATATATGCACTCTGATATCTGAGATATGGAAGGAATCCTAAGAAGGCTCAGTGAACATAATCTGGCCATCGACAATGGAGCCCATCTTTGTACAAAATACCCCATGGCTGCTGTACCCTCCTCATGCAGGGGACATGCTTAGTGGATCTGCTTAGGCCACAGATGTATCTTAGATTGCAATTAGAAGATAATATTCTTAAGCTTTGTGAAACGGATATTCAGATGTGTTATATCTATACAGAATTTGTGAAAGTTTAAGCATTATTTTAATGAGGTGTTCATTTTTGGTAATTTTTTCTCCAAAACTGTGCAATACCATAAAAGTAAAGAAAGGATAAATATTTAAGATCATCCACTTTTAAAACACCACAACAGAGCTGTAAATCAACAACTTCTTTTTTACACTTCTTAAATTATGTTAGTCAAAATAGAGGCACATGAAGAGCTGTTTATGAGAAAAGGTATTAATTCACTAGACTAAAAAGTACTTCATCAATACAAATGTCTTCCATGATAATCTCAGAAAGCATCTAAATAATAAATCTTAAAGATGTGCTGAAACTAATGTACCTGCTTAAACATGTCTTTGCTTATGAACTGAATAAGTGTAACGAACATAAGAGTTAGTTACAAAATGAATACTCAACCACACCTATCTTTGAAAGCCTATAAAGGTAAATGACAAGAAAGAAATCTACTAGAACAAGAAATAGAAATATCTATGATTACAAATGATTTACAATTGTGTCATTAATAAAATGGTAGGGAGTGGACCCATTTTTCTTACAAAACTGGAATCAGCTCAATGAAATGATTAAACATACAAATATTTGCTAATTACTATTTGTCATTCATGGAATCTTTAAATTCCTGTTGGCTGTTGCCAATGTCCTGCCTCTGAATAACATGTGTAAATCAAGATTTTGCAGTCTTGCAGAACCAGTGGGATTTTGAGAGCCTAGGACTTTATGCTTGTGTGATGGAATGAGCAACACAATCAAGTTTGTATTTCTGTGATAATGCTTTATCTTAATATGTATTCAACCTTGTCTAGAATAGGACTTCAAGTCCTGAGAGTTTCTTACTTGTTTTTTTATGAGTCCTTATTCAGACAAATTTCCATGATCTTCAATAGAAGTTGAAGCTGATGTTAGCAGGAACCAAGGAGTCCTCAACACCTCAGAAAAATCAGACACCATATATAGGTGCCTAGACACGTATTTAGTTTCCCAGTTTTTGGCAGCTGAGTTTGAATATTTTGCCCAACAACTTATAAAAGTCTTAGAATAGTGAATCTACAGAGTTATCTTATCAACCACATTTATAATTTAAAAAAATGAAATTGGATTCATTTGATAAGCTCTATATTCCCTAAAACCAAATTGACTGATATTAATTATTTTCACATTCTTTATCAATTAATTATTGTATCAGCTTTTCCACTGCTTTGTTTGGGATTGATATCAGACTAACTAGCCTACAGTTACCCTGGTCACACCTCTTGTCCATTTTGAATGATGGCATATTAGCACTCTTCCAATCTTCTGGAATTTAAGACCAGATGCAATACCTGAATGTAAGTATCAGTTGGAAAGAATGGAGGAGTGCAGATAAAGGAAATAATATTAAGAACGATAAGAAGTCCTGTGGCACCTTATAGACTAACAGATATATTGGAGCATGCATCTGATGAAGTGGGTTTTTGCCCACGAAAGTTTATGCTCCAATACATCTGTTAGTCTATAAGATGCCACAGGACTTGTCGCTTTTGCAGATCCAGACTAATACAGCTACCCCTCTAATATTAAGAATGTGAATTCTCAGAGGACAGCTATGTGTACAGCTAGATAGATTATATAAATTTCATTTTTCAAAAATAATTTTCATAGGCTAGGTCTACACTACAACTTTTTTGGGGGAAAAGCTACGCAAAATGCATTTTGCATTTTGCATAGCTTTTTCTGATTTTTTTTCCAGAGGAGGCTTATCTGAAATTTGGCCTGTCTACAGTGGGCCAAATTTCAGAAAATTGCCCTCTTTTGGAAGACCCCTTCTTCCTCATGAAATGAGAAAGACAGGGCTTCTGAAAGAGCGTGTTTGCACTTCTGCAAAAAAAAGCAGACGCGGCGGAGTTTTTCCGGGATACCTCTGGTATCCCAGAAAACCCCCACAGTATGGACGTACACATAATCAGGGGCAGAGGTTTAGATTCACAGATTCAATCCCTTATGAGGGCTTAGAACAACTGTTGCACAGGAGGAAAACCCAGATACTATAATGCTGGGAGCCATGTAAGCACCTAGATAGCCACACATGAAAGGACTCTAAAATTTCATGTTAACTCATGGCTCCGGAGCTGAGGATTCATGAGAACTCTGCAGTAGAGAAGAGTCCTGAGCAAGGATTAGGCACTTAAAAAACAGTGCATCCATTGGATGTTTTTCATAAACCGATCAAGATGAGCAGTTTATTTTGTTTAAAATGAAACAAGTCATCTAACATTTTCCTTTTTTCTTCTCCACTAACCACAGTGAATTGATATGAATCCAAATATACTCTATGAATCTAAATATTACTCTACAGAAGTGCCTAAAAGGTCTTAATTTTGGAATTAGCACTTGTACGTTTATTTGTAGCTACTACGCAGAAAACATTAATTCTTGATAAATCAGAGAGAAGCAGATGACTTAAAATATTGCAGAACAAAACATTTACACCGTATTTTGAGTGAGATTATTGCATTTCATTGAATTAAATCTGTTCTAAAACAGAAGATTTAAAAAAAATTAATTTCCCAACCTTTTCCTGCAAAACGTGTTACTTTAGAAAGATGTTACTGCTTTGGTGGACTGTGGGCTCTCCATTATCTTGCCTCCTTGTGGTTGGGCATGGCATAGCAGCTCTTTCCTTTCTAGCATCCCCCAGCCCACAGTTGCTCCAGTGCTTCACTGATCTGCCTCTTTTTGAGAGTCAGCCCTCTGGTAAGATCATATTTTAGTCTCACACCTTCCAGGGTTATGGGAAGTACAACAGAAAAATATCCAAGTCTTCAGCCATTAATCTGATCCTCACACTTTTTCTTTATAGTCACCACCCAGCTCTTTCCTCTACTGACTTCTTCTGGGCTTCTGCATCAGGTGAAGCCAGACCCATTAACTGGCCTCTCAGGCCTATATCAGAGTCAGGATGGGGAATATACCCCATGCCAAGGATTCATCATCAACATGTTTTTAAACAGAAGCAAATGGGCAGTTTCTCTTCTCAACCTAACCACTGAAGTCAATGAGTTATTCCACATTTACATTAATATAATTTAAAGTAGGATCTGGCATTGATGGACTCTACATTTATTTATATTTGCAAGTCATTTTTCACTTTTGCTACCATCATTCCAATGCTATATAAAGGTGTAATGGTGAAAATACCCTTGTAGACAGGAAACCAATCAGTCATTTGTATTTTGAACATAGTATTGCTTAACCTGCTGTACAGTTGATCTAAAGAACATGTGAGTAATTTGCTGGATGTCACTTGTCTATATTAGGCTTTACCAATGAAACTGAACCAATTATAGTAACAATGGAACATTTTATAAAAATAAGTCTATAAATACCATAGACTCCAAAAGAAAAAAAGGATACAAATTTAACAAATTATAATTATTTTAGTATACTCTTCAGCAATTTGATAAGATTCATAAGGAAGTCAGTGAAGTTCATGGGATTTACAAGGTTGTAAACTAGAACAGAATTTGGTGATTTATGTTTGAAATTGAATTAGTTTGGGGAACAGTATTTTACTGAAACACATATTAAACTGTTATAAGGATTAGAAACAGTTATGTATAATTAACCTACTATATTTTAAAACTGGGACTACAATAAAAATACTGGTCCAGCTCATCCTCTACAATGTATGTACTACAAAGAGGAAAACTTTGTGAATTTTCTTTTCCAGGGTTAACTCCAGATTTTCCTGCTCATGGACTGGGGTTTACAGCCATATACATATATAGGGCAGAAACAACTTACAGGTTTGTCACTCATTTCTTTAATGAATATCAATAGCAACAGTCTGTCTATCTAATCTACAAAATATTATATGCAAGAGAAAGAAGGTAAAGTTTCTTTGTTGATATGAGATGAATAAAGAAGAGTCTTAAGAATAGAAAATGTAGCATCTGAAAGTAATGTTTAGTGAGTAATAATAATTGCTATCAACAGTCTTTCCCATATATTTTAAATATGGCTCTTATAATTTAATGCCAAATACATGCAAAATAAAAATGCTACAATTACGAAGTTTGTAATAAAGTCTTTTATATTGCTATAATTCTGCTATTGGAACAAATATGACATGAAAAAAATGAAGCATAGAAGGGAGACTTTAACACCAGAGGCAGAAATTGCACAGTCTGATATCTTATGCCAAGAAGTTCTTTTGAAAATGTATAAGGTAGCTGTAGTGAAAGCTAAGCATGTTTCTTCTCTTCCACTAGAATGTCCATGTGACGCTGACCAGAGAACTTGTACCAAGTTCAGCTCAGAGAACCTGTAATATTCCTGGTCAGTAGCAGAACTGAGTGTTTCCTACAGAGATGAATAGGAATTCAATATGAATCTAAGGATGCTAAAAGGCCTGCATGGTGGCCTTCATTCCCATGTCTAGGAAAATCGAGTATGGAACTAATAGATCTGCTGTTCGGTGAGATGAGCAGTGTCAGGGTGCCAACTTTTCTGGGCTGACTTGGTAGGCTCAGACTCAAACATACGTGTTTTTATGATGGTGTGATGAATGTGGGGGATACCCTTTTCGGACATTCCAGCCATTCAGTTAACTAAAGTCTTCTCACAGTGGTTAACTTTTGAGACATAACCCTCAAGAGTTGCCTGTACGGGTTAAAACCAGACAGTGGGTCCTAGAGAGTATCCAGGAATAATATGGAAGCAGTAGGCCAGGAAAGTCAATGGAAATGGAAGGTGGGCTTTTGAATTGGAAGTGTTACCTTCCTGCCCCTGTTGTGTCCATAGGAAAGCTCTGGTGGACATGAAATAAGGCAGAGACCTTGGTATGAACAATCTAGAGACATCCATATCTAGGGAAGAACTAAATCTTGAAACTACAGGTATATAAGTAGAATAGGGAATGTTTAAATCCAACATGACAAAGTTGTCTTCTTTATGTTGGGGTTTGTTGGACTTTTCTGTGCTGAAACATATAACTACCCCCTTACACTGTAACTTGCCAAAATGAATCCCTGGGAAGCAATTCTCTGTGTGTTAATCCCCTTTTTTTCCAGTTGGTCTGTAACACCTAGCAATCAAGTACTGTTTCGCCAACTGTGTTCTCTCTTTTTGTTGTTGTTGTTTTTAATAAAAATCACCATTTTAAGTCCATCATCTGATTCCTGTGTTCCTGAAGGCAGGAGGTTTTGTGTGAATGTGCCTAAGACTGCAAAGCCAAATTACTAAGAGGGTGCCCAACAGGTAGGAATTCCCAAGTGCACCTTCCTGGGTTTTCAAAGGGATTGCATTTGGGTGGTGGCAGCAATACCTATCCAAGGCCAGGGAATCTTTGACCTTGGGGAGTTTTAAACAAAAGCTTTTAGTGGCAAGGTATTTTAAAGTGTCTACACTGCAGGACGAAGTTGAATTAAAATACGCAACTTCAGCTACATTAATTACGTAGCTGAAATCGAAGTACTTTAACTCGGCTTTTGGCACTGTCTACACTGTAGGAAATCAAAGGGAGCACACTTTCCCTTCGATTTCCCTTACTCCTCGTGAACGCAGGACTACCAGCATCAACCGGAGCAGCCCTCTCCTTTTGAATTAGCTGTCTTAACAAGATCCACTAATTTGAACACTAGAAGACTTATAGTGGCAGCTTCAATTTTCCTCCATAGAGTACACGTACCCTTGCAGGCCCCCACCTTCTGCACTTGAAGTGCCAGAGTGGGTAACAGCTTTGACAGATGGTATAAATAAACACTTATACTATGTTTTTAATTCTCCTGTTCTTTGAATCAAGTTATTGACAAAATTGCGATAAGGTACATTTAATATAATCTTAAATTTAAAAAAAATCCCTTTCATTCTGGCTTTTGGCCTGAACATGACAGAGAGACTTAGATAGTTTTGTGGTTGATGATTTCCTTTTAAGAATGGACTCATAGCTGGAAGAGTAAGAAGATACAGCTACATACTTAAATAAGATTGTACAATGCTATTGACTTTCTGACACTACTGTATGTCTTGGAAATATGGCTGAAGATGGAAGTACTCAACAGAAAACAAGTTTAATAAGAATCTTGGGAATCCATTGGTGAAATCACCTAACTAATAAGAAAGTGCTATACAACCAGGTCAGCAGACTGCAGACTCCATAATGAGACAGCGATGACTATCATGATTTGGTCATGTCATTAGGATACCCAAGGAAAGAAGCACAACATCCATCTTAGATTGGATTCTCCCTGAGTAGAGGAAAAGAGGAAAGAAAAGGGACTTACCATAGGACGAAAAAAGAGAATGCTGCCATGATGGAAGTGAAGACAGAGATAACAATGGACAAAATGGGTTGCCTCATGCATCACTTAGGTGCATGAGATTCTAAATCTAAATAAGTCACATCTAGTTGTTGATTCTTTTAAATGTGCAACTCAACTCAATTACTTGCTACAATGGTGGTGACGCTAGTGGCTGGAGGAAGTATTGAGGAATTATGGCAGGAATTGAATCTTTTCCAATATTTAGGGAGTCCACTCATCATTTATCCCGAGACTCATAATTTAGGAGTGTTTATCTCTGATTGTTCTTGCATTCTCAGGTGGCATTAGCAGCCAAAACCACTTTAAAAAAAAAGAAAATCATACTTACTAAGACAATTCCCATAATTTATTTTAACAAAGACCATTCTGTAGTTACACAATCCCTTTTAGCCTTCAGATTGAAGTATAGAGATACCCTGTACATAGGGTACACATGATAACTGCTCAGAGGCTACAGCTAGTGGAGAATAAAGTTCTCACCTGTTTGACTATGAGAGATATAGCAAATTAATTTCTGGATGGCACTGATTTTCTGTTTACTTCCAGGCCACATATACCTGTAAAGCCTTAAACAGTGAGGTGCTGGATACCTGAAAATTTGTCTTTCTACTCTATCCATTACTAGTCAGCATGGGAACTTCTCTTTTATAGAAATAGGAGCAGAGACTCTCAGAAGAGGGTTTTTCACTTTGGCATTCACTTCTAATCTAGCACAGTACAAGTCACCTGGGTTTCAAAGCATGATGTAAGATCCAGCCGTCTTTTTTCAGATCTTGCCTGACAAGAGCATTTTGAAGGCAGTATGTTGGTTCAATAATGAATAGGTTCTGCCAGGGTTGAAACAGCTGAACAATTTCTACACTGCATGCTATATTCTTCAAGCAGTTCAAAATTGCACTGAATTCAGATTCATGTTATAAAGAATGGCTTTCAAATACTGGAAATAAAATAATGTTGACAATATTCCTTTAAAATGCATTTCCTTTAATTGTTTTAAATTCTGCAACTATTATTTTAAATTGTATTGGTAAAAAAGATTCATAGACTATAAGGCCAGATAGAACAATCATGGTAATCTAGTCTGACCTCCTGTACATTGCAGGCCACACAATCTCACCCACCCATTCCTGTAACAGACCCATAACCTCTGGTTGAGTTACTGAAGTCCTCAGATCATGATTTAAAGATTCCCTGTTGCAGAGAAACTGCCATTTATGCTAATTTAAACCTACAAGTGACATTATCTATTATTTGAATAAGTAGGCTCAATGAAGCACATATCTGTAATGATCTCATAATTCCAAGAGATTCAGATGATAATCTGGTTTGGTTATGACAGAAGGTATATTCATACCTGCCATAATACACCCTGTGTCTTGGCAAGTAGTGATTGTCATATGAAAATGTTGAGATAAATCACTAGGTTAAAAACAAGAAAAGCTAGTTAAAATATGCATGCGTGTACTGTTTTATTTAGGGAAGAGACAGATAAAACTTCTAAAAGATGTATTAAATAAATCAAACCTTTTAATGAGAATAGTTTTAAAATGAGACATTTTATATAGATTTTTTAGAATGCTTCAGAATGTTTTTATGACAAAAAGAAAACATTCTGTAAAAGCATGAGGCCATATTATGCATTCTTACTCAATCCAAATGTCAACTGGGAATGAGGAAAGGAGGAAGGATTTAAATCTTTTTAAAATAATTATTCTCACAATTAAAGACAAGTTGCATATCCTCCCCATCCCACTCCTTGATATACTAATAAAGCCAGAGTTGGAAGAGTTATTAATCTCTTAGGGCCAGTCTCATTTATTTATTATATACCCTTCACAACTGAGTATGTGATCTAAATTAAGAATAATCACCACATTAGACTCTCTTCAACACATAGAATAGTTCATAGTTTAATGCTTGGCAAAAGTATAGCCCTTGACCAATACTCTAAAGATCACTAAATATGGTCTTTAGTGGACCACAAATGGAGTGAGTTTCAAGGCAAGAAATGCTGCACTGAAAGCATTCTTATCTTGGTTTTTGGCTACTGCAAAAAAGGAGAACACTGCCATTCAGAAGAGCAGCTGCAAAGGTGGTATCTCGGCTTGCCACCCCAATCCTTGGCTAGTGGTTTATAGCTCTGATATTCCTAAATAACTTCAAGTGGCCAGAACACTTGGAATAATAATATATTCCAAGGTGCCCACAGACTAACTAGCAACAAATGAAGCAAATGCCATATACCTTTTTCAAAGACCACACCTCTATGTCACTGGGGCCTGATTTACATTAGACTACTCAGGTCAGCCTAAGGTACACCATCCAGATATACAAAATATGTTGCTAGATTCATCTTATCTTAAGTTGAGCCACCCACAGTGTCTACACTGTGGGAGGCTGATGGGAGCACACACTCTTCTTGGCTTCCCTTACTCCTCACAGAATTAGGAGTATAGGACCTGGGTGAGGGCTGTGCTCAGCGTTCAATTTGACCTGCTAAATCAAATGCTACAAGATCAACCTCCGGAGGGTCGATCTTCTCTGTAGTGTAGACATGACCTAGTAGTGAAGAGGTGGTATAGGAGTTGCAATACTAGTTTTATACCGCTGGAGTATACAGCTTGCATTAACGTGATCCTTGGGGGCAGGGGGGAAGGGAGGGAGCATTTGAAGGGGCTCTATGTTCAGAATAGTGTAATACAGAGTGCAAACTTTACTCCAAGTTGTGAGCCCCTGCTACTAAACCTGAAAAGTACACATCTAGTGACTTTCCACTTGAGTGCACCAACTGATTGAAGTCATTGCAATGACACACAAGGAGAAAGACAGTCTCTAAAAGTACCCAGATCATAAATTACATAGAGCTTTATTTGTTAAAAAACACCACCTTGAAGTGCACTTGGAAGCTGATGGAAATGAATGGGACATGGATTTCCTGAAATTGCAATAACCAGGTAAAAAGTCTCTGAGGGATAGCCGTATTAGTCTGCAACTATAAAAACAATAAGGAGTCCAGTGACACCCTGCCTCTGGTCTACACTAGGGGATAAAGTCGAATGCAACTTCAGCTATGTTAATTGCATAGCTGGAGTCGAAATATCTTAACTCAAATTTTGGCACTGTCCACACTGTGGGAAGTCAAAGGGAGCACACTCTCCCTTCAACTTCCCTTACTGCTCACAGAAGCAGGACTACCAGCATCAATGGGAGTGGCCTCTAAGTTCAAATTAGCATGTCTTCACTAGACCCGCTAATTTGAACCCTGGAAGTTCAACTGTGGCTGCTTCAATCTTCTTTGTAGTGTAGACATGGCCTAATACACTAACAGATGTATTAGGTCATGAACTTTGGGGGGTAACACTAACTTCATCAGATAAGTCACCACATTTTCAGTTAGCTGAGGCTCCAGAATGGTCTTCAACAGTAGGCACATTGTGGTACTTCTTCCTGTAGCTGAAAAAGACATGAGTGATTGTAGCAAGTCTTGCATAAACTTGGAAAGCCAGATGTTCAGAATTTTGCTGTTGTCTGCAGTTCGAACTGTCATATGTTACTGAAAGTATTTTGCAAAAGCTCTAAGCAATTTTAAGTGAACTAACACAATTCTTCTTCTTTCCATTGCCATATTTTTAGCAATGCGCGTTCACGTAGAGTTCACAAGACAAAAATATTTTAAAATAGTAGTGAAACTTTAGTTAATGAAATTTTATACTACCTTATTACCTAAACATAGTGGTTTTAGTTTATATTATGCAAGTGCAATATTTGAATTTTATTTAGTTGAGGAAATAAACGCGTATCAGAACAGTTACACTTTTGGAATATTCACTACAGTGACTAGAAAAATAAATTAGAGAAAGCTGTTCTTTATTCTAATTTTCTTTAAGAACATAATGAAAGTATACAGTAATTCATATATACATTCAAACAAATAAATCAATTATTGAATCTATATTAGATAGCATATCTTAAATGAGCAATTTGTATTCAGGATACTATTGTTGTAGTGCACATATGGCATCATATTTTTCTCATTTTCTATTCAAATATCAAGGAATATGTTTTCAGTGAAGGGATGACTCAGAACCTTCTTAAAGGTTTTGCAGCAGCTGGAATAGGCACTGTGTAGTGGGGGGTAGAAGGCAAAGGAGAAGGAGACAACTGAGTAAAAGATAAAAAGAGAAACATGCACCACCTTAGAGGAAAGACATGGGGGCCAGTGAGCAAACAGAAGTTAATTCTGCAGGAATAAATTTAAAATGTGTGATTAGAATCATGGAAGAATTGAAAAGAAGTGAAAGTGAGCAGAATAAATAAAAATAAAAGAAATTAGAACCAGGATTCAATTAAGAAAAAATAAACTGGTTGAGCAAGAAAACCAGAGTGAAAGATCCACGTGAAGATTAAATGAGTGCCTAGTTACCTTATGCAGTGCTGAACATCTGAAAGGCATGCAACACTGAATATGAAAATAAAAGATACGTCTTCACTGACCCTACGGAATTTTTTGTTAAAAATGTTTATCTGAGTCTAGTTGACAAATAAATTTTGGAACTATGGAAGAGGCCTATTACTTTGCTGGCTCCCAGGACTACTGGTTGTCCAGGAGAAACCAACCAGTAGAAACCCATAAAGATCTGTAGAAATGGAGACCAGTGAAAAATTATAATAAAATATACTGGGATTTTCATTAGGAAAGTATATTTTTATCTTAAAGGCAGTAATGTGTTAGCTTTGGTGAAGGGTAAATACATTCAGGGCATATCTTAACTACCCACCAAATTGATGGACAGCAATCAATCCAGCCAGGTTGATTTGTTGCACCTCACAATAAATCAACCGTCAAGCATTCTCCCATCAACTCCAGTACTCCACCAGGACGAGAAGAGTCAGGAGAGTCAACGGGAGAGCATAAACTGTCCACTTATTGCAGTGAAAATACCACAGTAAGTGGATTTATGTACATCGACTTTGGCTACATTATTGCTATAGGTGAAGTTGAATAACTAAGATCGATAGTCAGCAGTAGTGTAGACTAGACCTCAGAGTAAATTCTACAAAATCCAAAAATTTATGTAAATTTGATATGACAGTTGAGGATCTTAGCCACACCTTCAGAATAAGAAGCTTGAATCATCCAACACTTGTTAACTCTACTGCTAGGGACTTCTCCAGGCAAATATGTTGACACATAACTAAAAATCTAAAAGCGCAAATACTTATTGTTAAGCATAGTGCTTACGAATATAAATGGTCTGATTCACTTGGAGCATTACATTAGGAAATGTGTCATAACTGGGCCTAAATTGTAGCCATATCCTGGCATTTTACCATGTCTGCAATTCTTTTGGAAATGAATGACAGGTATGTAATTCTGATGGTAGGATATGACCCATTAATATTTTGAAGGTTAGTATGGTACTGTAACTCATTTTAACATAATTATTATGGGACAACTGTGATTTTACCACAAAACCTATGCATGGGGCAATACACAGTTATGCTACCCCAGGAGCTGTCACAATCTGTTTTCCTGCTCGATAGGATATACGCTCTGTGGCAGCCCTGTACAAGGAATGCAGTGGTCCTGAGGAAGTGTTTGTCTCTCCTTTCCATACTTCCATCCACAGTTTGGTTAGACGGCACAGAGGAATAAAGAAAGCTCAAGTCCTCTGGGGGTATGCAGAATGGCTAACATTCTGGCCTTGTATTTGCCTTTAAGAAAAAGGGAGGTTTAGCAGGATAGGTTTACTAGGAAAACAAACAAACAAAACAAAACGAGGGTAAGCTCCCATTTCATAAGCGTTAGCTCCCAAATTCCAGTTTCCCAGCTCACATATCTGAGAAGAAAATATTTCATTAGCATTATCATTAAGTACAGAAAAATGTGCAGTGAAAATGTGTGGTAGGGATGACATGCCCCATTAGTAGGGCATTCCTTCTTTCCTGCTTATTTCACTTTTAGGGACAGATTCTACAAGCTTGTGCAGAAATACATCAGACCTATCATGCACAAAGTAAAGGATGATCAGGGCTTCAACTGAAAGGAGAAACTATAAGCAAAGTAGAGTGACAGATAGGTTACATCTAGACTACAGGCTTTTGTCGACAGAGGCTATGTCGACAGTATCTATCAACAAAGAGCATCTAGACTACATCCAGTTC
>CM057846.1:67135040-67148676 GCA_030068395.1 Apalone spinifera
CCCCCCCCCCCCCAATAGTCTAGGCGTACCCTCTGAGGGAAGTAGTAAAAATAAAACTTAAGATACAGATTAAGAATTCCATTGCACGTTAGATTTGTTTGTTGATTGCTTCCCTCCTGCTTATTTCCCAGTGAATTGCTTCCTCCATTCTCTTCTTTGGCAGTTGGTTACCCAGGGTAATGTCTTAATTAAAAAGAAAGTTAATGAGAAACACAGGTAGTCAGTTATGTTTATTGCAATTGCTGCTCCATTTTGTTACTCTTCTGCTTAAATGCTTGAGTTGCTGTACTTGGACACTCTTCATTTATACAATACTAATAACGTAACTTGAAAGCCGGCTTCCCTTGCATATCAGCTCCAGCCTGCCTCGCTCACCCTCTATCATAGGCAGCATCATGGGGGTTGGGGGAGGGCTGACAGATCCGGTGCTTGTAGGGAACTTGCTTAAACCAGCTCCTCACAGGCACTCCCTCCAGCTCCCTCCACACTTTGCTGCCTCTGACACAGAGGCATCAAGGAGTGTGGGGGGAGGGGTGGGAATGCAGGTAGGCAACAAGTTAAACCGGATAAACATAGGCTTATCAGTTAATCATGTAGTTGTCTACATGGCATCCCTAATGTCTACATAGTCCCATCCCATAAAGCTGCTGGTACTGCTCGCTCCCTTGACTACTTCCTTTCCACTTTTTTGCCAAAAGCTGGACTCTCAGTGGGCACTTCTCAGTATGACACTTAGATACAAGATGGGTTGGTGACTGACAGAGGGTCAAATATAAGTTCTTCAGTGTTTTCAGATTTTAGGATGGAACTCTTTCATATGCATTATTTTGCATAGTTGCAAATGGTTGTCAATGATGCTGGGAAGTAGTTAAATGCATTACTTCTGCCCCGTCCAGTCTATACCAGTCATCTGCTCTTGCATCTGTCTGAAGACAGATTTGTTACTTAAATTGGATCTAGCACTTTATCCTGAAGTAAAAGCCATTGGTAACAAAAGGAGAAGAGAACAACAACAAAAACAGTGCACCATTGGTTAGCAAGAACTTATCTTGGTCTTCCGTGGTGAGCAAGGACAGATTAGTATATGCTAATAGCTGCAAAATATTTATTGCAGGCATAAGCCAAATTTACATCTATTGAATGTTGTCTGCTTATGAAAAGAGTACATTTGACATGTTGTACTTTTCAGAAATGATTCTGTAGATTCTGTTATCCATTGGGCAGAAAAAAAATATTTGTCTGCTCTAGAACAGCTGGCAACTAAGTGTTTTTTTGTTTTGTTTTTTTTCCCCTCTTTTATAGATAATTTGCTTTGCAACCACTGCAGATGGCTACTCACCAGAGAGACCACTGGTACATACAATCAGAATTGAGGATGATAATGATAATGCACCACAGTTTACACAAGACTGTTTTCAGTTTGTTGTTGAGGAACATTGCAAATCTGGTAAGCATAATTTTATTTTTTAAAATATTTTTGATCAGTATCTAAAATATGATCAGCTTCCAAAAGTGTCAAACCCCAATGAAAATATGTATAGTTCTGATGTTTGATCCATTTTTCAGTAGAAATAACTAATCAGTATTTTTACACTGAAGGCTACATTTTTTTTGAAGGGCTTCCTTCCAGTTAGTCTATGTAAAATTCACACATACTCCAATTTGCATGCTATATTCACAGCTGAATATGCATACCAGATAGTTTGTCCATAGCTAACGATGTGTACACTCAAATCAATAATCCTTGGAAATCTTGGCCTTATTGCATTTGGTATAGGAAGGATTTTTAGATAATGCTCCTATAAATCTTCAAGACTACTAGAAGTTACAGTAGAGCAGAATCTTGAAAAAGTGACTCTGTGCACTCAGTGCAAAAAGTGTATCTAATGTGATACTGATTCACACCATTTGTCCATTTAACTCTCTATCCAGTCATCTGACTGTGGCCAGAGCTGGTTGGTTTAGGGAGAATGAACAGGGGAATAACCAAGACTGCTCATCCAGTCCCAGTCTCTGTATCCATGGGACATCTGGGCTAACAGACACTGAAGGACCCATTTTCCATGAACTTGTCAAAATCATATGTGAACCCAGTTATACTTTTGGCTTTCACAAAATGCCCTGCCAACAAGTTACACAGGTTGACTGTGCATTGTTTGAACAGAGGCAGTCTTCTTAATCTCTCCTCATATCAAAACTGTTCCATACCTTGAATTCTTTTTGTTGCTTTTTTCTTTCCATTTGTTTTCGAATGATATATTTTGAGATGAGGCAGCCAAACCTGCGGAAAGTATTCAAGGTGTAAGTCTACCATGGATTTAAACAGTGACATATTGTTTTCTATCTTGTAATCATTCCCTTTCCTAATGGTTTCTAATACTCTCTTTTGACAGTTATTACACTGAGTTTTTCAATTTTAAGCTGCGCAACTTCAGCTACGTGAATTGTGTAGCATAAATCAAAATAGCTTAATTTAGCTTTTGGAGATGTCTACATAGCGGGAAGTCAAAGGGAGAACACTCTTCCTTCGACTTCCCTTATACCTCGTAAAATGAGGGTTACAAGATCAGAGTAAGAAGTTCTCCAGCTCACTATTATTTCAAAATAATGGCTTGCAGTGTAGATATGCACTGATAGTAACTTATTGGCTTAGAACGTAAGAACGGCCATACTGGGTCAGACCAAAGGTCCATCTAGCCCAGTATTTTGTCTGCCAACAGTGGCCAATGTCAGTTGCCCTAGAGGGAGTGAACATAACAGGTAATCATCACATGATCCTTCTCCTGTCATCCTTTTCCAGACAAACAGAGGCTAAGTACGCCATTCCTACCCATCCTGGCTAATAGCCATTGATGGACCTAATCTCCATGAATCTATCTAGGTCTTTTTCAAACCCTGTTAAAGTACTAGCCTTCACAACATCCTCTGGCAAGGAGTTCCAAAAGTTGACTGTCCGCTGCATGAAGAAAGCTTCCTTTTATTTGTTTTAAACCAGCTACCTATTAATTTAATTTAGAAACCCCTAGGTTTTTATATTATAGGACAAGTAAATAACTTCTCCTTATTCACTTTTTCCACACCAGTCATGATTTTGTAGACCTATTGTAGCCCCCCTTAGCCTCCTATTTTCTAAGATGAAAAGTCCAAGCCTTTTTAATCTCTCTTCCTTTTGATTAGTGGACCATCCAGACTTAATGTGTTTACACTGTTTTAACCCTTGACAACTACCTGTTGGAATTCCAGGCCAACGTGAAGACAAACAAGCAGCACATTCAAAATGAAATCTGTAGCTGGATAAAGATATACACATATGCACAATATTCAGAATAATAGAATCATAAAACACTGGAACTGGAAGGATAGAGATGCAGCCGTGTTAGTCTGGTGTAGCTGAAACAAAAGACAGAACTAACAAGATGGTTTATTAGGTGATGAGTTTTCGTGGGCCAGACCCACTTCCTGAGATCAATATGTGGAAGAAAATCGGCACAACCATATATACCAAAGTGATACAATCAAAAAAATGAACGCATGTGAAATTGGAAACTGGAAGGGGTCTTGAGTGGTTATTGAGTCCAGTCCCCTGCCCTCATGGCAGGACCCAGTACTGTCTAGACCATCCCTGATAGACATTTATCTATCGTGATCTTAAATATCTCCAAATAGAAATACACAGATTCCCCCAAATTGTCATGTGTGAAGGAGCAACATTTGTTTGTTTCTATTTTATGTACAAACACTTTCAAAATTAATTTCAAACAATGTTACTTGGAGGATTTTTTGAATTTAAAATTGTTCTGTATATACAGGGACAATAGTTGGACAAGTCACGGCAGAAGACCGAGATGAACCTCATACTCTGCATACTTCCCTGAGATATCGAATTGTATCAGAACAACCATCATCACCCAGACTATTTTCTATTAATTCTGAATCAGGTGTAATAAGCACACTATCAACACAACTGGATAGAGAGGTAACTTTTTTTTTTTTAATCTACAACATAATATTTAGTTTCACTTCATAGTTCTGTGAACTGATATATTCAGAGAAGTATGCAACATTTTAATGAGACTAAAAAAGCACAATATATGGTTTCAAATTGTCTATAATGATTTAGAAGCAAGAATCTCCTGTAAACTTTGGAAAAACACAGAAGAACTTGAATCTGAACTTTTTCTGCTTCCCTGATCCAATATGAGAGTGGATCAGCAAAGCAAAACTGGTAGTCTGAGGCCACATCTCCACTTGCCAGGGGATCAATACTTTGGTGATTGATCCTTCAGGAATTGATTTAGCTGGTCTAGTAAAGACCCACTAAATCAAAGGCTGAGGGCACCTCTGTTGGCGCTGGTACTCGTTATCGTGAAGAATAAGGAAAGTCAAGAGAAGCATTGACTCCTCTCCTCTCCAGTGTAGACTTGGCCTAACATACCTTGCCAGTGTTGCTTGACTGCCATATAGATGGATATTGTGAAATAGCTATGTCCAGGGCAAGTAGATTTTAGCCTGGCACGGCGCTGCAGAGTGGTCTGTGCATGCGCAGCGTGCCAAATTGCTTGGCTGGTGAGCGGGGCTCACCACCGCTTGTCAAGCCCTGGCTATGCCTATCAATTTTCTCTGTGTAGACAAAGCCTTGAACAATGTTGAGATTGTGGGTATAGTGAATGAGAAATATTAAGGTGTTGGCAATGGAAAATGAATCTTGATTGTAGAGTACAGATTATTACTTATTTCCTACAGATGAATGTTAGGACTTTATGAAGCAAAGTTATCCCCTCCAACCCAATAAACCAAATTTAGCCCAGCAAATCTAGGGTGTTCTGATCCTTCAGAGCTGCTCTCTCTCAGGTGGTGGTATTTTATGTTACTACTGTAGCTACTCAGATTATTGGTATGCATTTTACTACTACTAAAATTATAGTAGTGTTTAAATACTTGATTTCCCCCCACCCGAATGATCTTATCTAGCTGTGTAAAAAGAGTGTTGCTCATGCATTGTCAGACCTGCTGACAAGCATGCCTTATCGTACTTACACTGAACAAAGATTCATCACAGGAGCATTTCTGTTCTTTCTATTCAAGATGAACATGAGAGGGGGCAGCACGAGATTATGGAACTAAAAGTTGCAATGAAGGATGCATTTTTGTTTCTCCCTTCGTGAGCAGTGGGAGGAGAGGATGGAAATCTCATTCGCCAGAAGTGTGAGAGGGGGGAAAAAAGCAGCAACCCGTGGGTGAAGCTCTTCATCAGAAGATCCAGGGGGGAGACAGCATAATATATGGGAAACTTCTGCCTTCCACCAGACAGTATCAGACTATATAGAACACCTTGCTATTTTTCTCAGCAGACAACACTGTGCATATGAAAGGAGGAGAAATGGCTGCCATGTGGATGCGTTTGTGGGCTTTCTTTAAGGGAAGGAAAAATAGTTGTGTACTTAGGGCATTATAAAGATCCTTCTGTCAGTCAACATGACTCTAGGTTTCCAGTAAAACTTTGAGCTCCATGTATTGTTTAGTCACTGAAAAATATTTTACTCACATTTTCACTTTTTTTTTTTCTATCCATAAAGCTGGTTGTTTGATTTCTCTTTTCCTAGAAAATATTTGCATGTTTAATGTTATATCTTTAGAAAGGCAGGGAAGGAAATAAAGCATTTAATTCCGTGCTAAAAGTAATATGAATGTGAAAATTTTCTCTAACCTTTTTTAATGTTTGTTTTTCAGGGATTAGCGAAACATATATTGCTAATTGAAGTACGAGATATGGGAGGTCAGCCTTTTGGTTTGTGCAATACAGCAACAGCTGTCATTACCATTGAAGATATAAACGACAATGCTCCAATTTTTACCGTTTCATCTGTAAGTTTGTTTTGTGCCTCTGTCACAGTTGTGGGGTTGACTTCACCTCTGTCCAGTGTTCCCTCTAATTTTTTATGTCCATGTGTGAAGTGACTTTTGTTATGTACACCAACATATAGGTGATGTATCACATAACAGAAGTCATTCTGCACATGGACAGTGTGTGGTGAGGCTTAGGGTAAGGGCTTTAAATGGAGCCTTTGAGTGTGGGAGGGGACTTTGGATTGGGGCAGGTAGTTGGGGTACGGGAGGGGGTGAGTGCTGCGGCTGAACTCTGGAATAGGGCTGGGGATGAAGGGTTTAGGTGCAGAAGGGGGTTCCAGACTGGCAGTAAGGTGGAACAGAAGGATTTGGAATACAAGAGGGGGCTGTGGCTTGAGGCAAGGAGTTAGTGTGCAGGAGGGGATGAGGGCTCTGGGGTGGGCCCAGGGATGTGAGGTTTGGGATCCCCGAGGGGGGCTCCAGGTTTGGAGAGGGGCACAGGCCTAGGATTTGGAGTTGCAGGAGATGGTACAGGCCATGGACTATGTTGTGGGCTTTGTGGGGCTCACAGCATGTGGATTATGGGGTTTTTTGGGGGGGGAGGGGGCTTATGGTGGGTCGGGCAGTTGGGGCTTGGGTGTACCTGAGCAGCTCTTGGGCAGCAGCATTTAAGATAGGCTGCCTGGTGGTCGACTGTTCTGGGGCACCACGTTGTGCCCTGGAAGTGGCCAGCAGATCTGGCTTCTGTGAGGATGGGAGGAAGAGGCAGGAGCATGATGCTCCATGGCATGCTGTGTGCACTGTTCTGGCTCTCAAGACCTATCCTCAAGCTCCTATTAGCCAATCACCAACTTCCATTGTCTAATTGTGGAGCCAGTGGTCGGGGCAGGACAGACTGTTGAGCTCTGTGGCCTCCCTACACCTAGGCCCAAGCAGGTCTAGCTCCAGGAGCAGGGAGGTCCTCCCTCCCCCCGCCCCATGGAAACTGATCCTCAGTGCAAGGCTTAATAGGCAGTTAGTGGCCACAGAGCTTTGAAGGAACTTAGCCTCTGGCCCCTTTCTGGTCTCTTGAGGTGTTGGGTCTCATACCCTTACCTGTCTTGGAGTGGAATCTTTTCATTTTTCCCTCCTTAGAGCAGAATCTGGTAAAAAATACCCTTCCTGGGTCAAATGAGTAGGCCAAGTCAGATTCGGGCACCTGCTTGATGCTCTCTTAAGGTATCCTGTGATCAATGATGTCCATTGACCAACAGCCTTTTTACAAGAAGAATATTTATTAGACAGTAGAACAAAGCATTAGAAAACTATTCATGCTATTTTTAGAAAGTTTTATTTACTCTCATCTAATCTAATGCTTCATTACAAACCAAAGTTACATGGGGTTTCCTCTGGAGTTAGAACAGACCCAATGCATAGTGTGGCTCCCCCTCCCCCCCAAGGAGCTCTTTGGGATCTAGGTGGGACCCTGTTAGTTTCTCCAAGAGTGACTCTCCCCTGTGTGTCTGGTCTCCAAATACCATGTTTCTCAAGTATCTCTATTACAGAGGCTAGATGCAAAGTCTCACTTTTCTCTCAGACTGGCTTCTAGTCATCCAGCTAGAGCAGGGTTTCTTAAAGAGTATTCCATGACAACACTGATGTGCTGCGAGGCAGTCAGAGGTGTGCCTCGGAGAGAACTAAATTAAAAATGGCTGCCCTTAAAGGGACAAGCCTCAGTTTTTGTTGGTCAACAACTTTTCCCTGGGGAATGGCTGCCCTTAAAGGGGCAAACCCCTTTTTTGTTTGCTCAACAAAAAAAATTCTTAATGTTCCCCATAAAACAACAAAAAAAAAGTTTAGTGTTCCGTGGTCTTAAAGTTTAAGAAACACTGAGCTAGAACATCTAAGGGCTTTTCCACATAGTAAGTTATACTGGTATAAGAAAAAAGTGTGAATTTAAGCTGCTATAATTATGCTGGTATAACTCCTCACAAAGGATGCTTTTATTCTAGCACGTGAAAGCTTTACTTTGATTTTGGCTCATGTCAGTTTAAACTATAAAGCTGCTGTAGTGAGGCTTTTGTTTTTGTTTCTCTAAACAATTAATTAAGCATTCTAACTGAGAAGGTAACAGTCTTCAAATGAAATTTTGGTCCAAGTAAAGTGAGTAGAATTAAGGGTTCCACCAGAAAATTTTGAATACCGTCGCAGAAAAGAGTGCTTAATACTTCCCTTGCAGAAAACCAACCAAAAAACCAAACAGAAGAAACCATATCTTATTACCAAAGCTTACACTTGTCATTGAATTTAAGGCATTGCATTTAAACATCTTTTCTGAACTGCGTAATTGATACTGTATTTCATATTTATTTTAAACAATATATAATATAATTTTATTTTAGTATGAAGTAAGAGTGCAGGAAAACCGAGTGAATGTGGAAATACTGAGAATTCCTTGTTTGGACAAGGATGAGCCCAACTCACCTGCCTGGCAGTGCAAATTCACTATTGTAAAAGGAAATGAAGATAATCATTTTGCTATTACAACAGATAAAAGGACAAATGAAGGGATATTATGTGTTGTTAAGGTAAGCAAAGATGAAAACATAAGCCCAAATCCTGGGAGTTAGTTGTTTTTAACACCAGCTTTTTTGTTGAAGCTATAAATTCTGGTTAGCTAATTATACTCTAACTGTGGGATATTAGCTCTGCTTCCTTTTTGAATTGAACAAACAAATTCACCTGATATTTATCTGAGGGTAGGTGGGTTTTTGTGTGGTTTTTTTTTGTTTGTTTCTGGAAAAAGTGTAGCAAATGGTATATGTTTAGTGAGATTGAAAAATATTCAGATATATTTTCCTTTTGGGACTTTTGCTAACGTTTTTGCAGGGTGGAGTGGAGTACAGAAAGGGGCAGTGTTAAATTTTAATTCCATAATAGCTAGACCTAAAATTCCATATTTGGTTTAATCTGGTTGTGACAAGGAATGGGGTCTTTCACTAATCTGAAACAGGGCTATATCAACCTGAACTGGGAACCTTTTTTAGTTCACACCTTTTTTTAGTACCTCCCAAGATGGGCAGAAGGTTAATATGCACTTGGGAAATGTAAGTAGCAGAGAGTTACAGTAGTGAGTATGGGCATGGCTAGCTTTCTGTTTAAAATATGATTTATATTTTAAACACACAGAACCCTGCTATGATGAAAGTATACTTTTCATAATAATGATAGACTGTCAACTTCTACTCATTGCCCCACAGAATGTAACAGTTCTAACAATTCTGCTACAGCTAGTGACATTTCTGTTCTGGCTTACGAGTTAATACCTGCCTTTCTCCGTAATGTCCGTGTTTGCTGTATGGAACATGGCTTCATCGCCTTTGTCCTCTTAAAGAGGAGAATCTTACATTGGAAAGTGCTAGGCAATTAAAACATTTCAAGGATTTTTTTTTTTTTTTTTCAAATGTGTTTATCAATATTTCTGAATAGGTAAAAGCAATCTGGTATCCCTTAGTGTTATAAAAGGGAGGCTTACTCCTTTTGAAAGGCGAGAAAATGGCCTTTATGGACAGCATGGATGTCATGTTTAAAAAAAACCCAAAAACCCTTCTCATGGCGGCTGCACTGCAAGTTCAGAGACTCTTGCCCATAGTTAAATTCTCACCAGGTACCCATATGCATTTCTCATAGGTAAGTATTCTTGAGTTGTGACAGCAGGAAGGAAAGACTGCAAGCATTCTTGGGGAAAAAGTCAGGGCGTGTTTGCACTACAGTGGCTAGTAGGGATGGATGTTATAGTGTAATTGAATTGTCATGTAATAGCACAAAATAATATTGGTTATACAAGTGCAGGGTTGGCAGCCAGTGCACTCCTGACCCCATTCCCAGGGAGCTCCCTGCCACCCCATGCTGCTGCCTCTGTATCAAAGCTCCCTTTGCAGACCAAATGCCTGCTGCCCTGCAATGCTGCCTCTGATCTAGAGGCAGCATCACGGGGTGTGGCAGCAGCTCCTATCAGGCAGTAGGGAGTGGGGGGAAGGAAGGGTCTGAGTTCCCCACGGACAGAGCCTGCTCTGTGGGATGTGGAGCAGTGTCTCTGTGGGGACTTCAGCCCACCATGGACAGAGGCTACTTTGCAGCCTTGCCTGCCCCTTGTGCTGCTGCTTCAGATAGAGGCATCAGTGTGGGCAGGCAGCAATGAGGAGCCTGCCTGTCCCCCTCACCCCACCACTGTAAGAGGCAGCAAGCAGGGTGTGTGAGTGAGAGAACTGGGTCTGTGGAGCCGATACGTGGGAGAGCTGGCTTGAAAGCCTACCACTTCCGCTCCCTCTGTCCTGCTGCCTCTCATCACCATACCAGCTCCCTCCGCTTGCCCTTGCTGCCTCTGATACAGGCTTATTGGTTAATCGTATAGTTGACTACATGTTGGCATCCCTAGTGGCTATGCTACAGTAACACAGCTATGATGTGGCAGCAGTGCTACGATAGTGTACATGCTATTGTTGAAAGGAGGTGTTTCTACCCATGTAGGAAGTCCACCCTTCAAGAGGGAACAATTCTTGGGGGTTAGGACAACTTGTACACAGCTTTCAGGATGCAAAATTGTTCACACCTCTGAGTGTAGACCAGGCCTCCGTTAAGGAAATAAGCTATGGCCCTTGGGGTGAAAGGTAGGCAAATAAAGCGTTACAAATATAACTTTGTTTTGTGGTGCTCCTTATGCCATGCTAGGGATGCTGCTACCTTTTCTTAGTGCTTCCTGAAAATCAGGTCTTTTTAAGGATTCTCAAGTTGGATATCTAAGAATTGAGAGGTCCAAAATAACTAGTTCTTTTCTAAAATCATGACCATTATGACTTTGGCTTTTTCTACTATTAGAAACTGTGATGAGAGAACTTATAATAGGTTTTGGTGAATTTACTAGCCGAATATTTATTTTACAGGGATTGGATTATGAAACCAGCCAGCTAAAGATACTTGAGATTACCGTAGCTAATGAGATACCTTATATGATAATGCCATATTCAAGTGCGCTTGCTCAGGGCATCTGTACTGTTAGAGTTATTGTACAAGATGTTGATGAGGGGCCAGTATTCAAACCTTGTTTGTTACGTATCATGATTGATGGATGCGCTAAAGGTGAAACAGTGGTCGGCAAATACCTAGCTGAGGACCCAGAAACCGGAAATAGTGAAGGCATAAGGTATACATTTTATTATTGGATTTATTAACTATATAATATTTGGGGATATGGGAGAGAGAAGCATTATGCAATTAAAAAAAACCCATTTTTATGTTTACTAGCTATCAGATTCCACCTGAGCAATGCAAATGGCTCTCCATTAATGAAAATTCAGGTGAGCTCAGAATTGTTACACTTTTGGACAGAGATCAGCAAGACCGGACGAACAAGCAGTGTAACATTTCAGTTATTGCAATAGATCGAAGTGAGTACCAAATGTTTTATAGATCAAATAGGTTATGGATATATTAATCACACATGTTCATGTGCGCGCACAAATATTCTTGGAACAGTGTCATTAAACTATTTCCTGGAAACCTGCAGTTGATTGTAATGGAGACAGTCTTTTTGCCATTGTATTTTTGGGGAATGGTAATTCCTGTTCCCCCAATGGGGGTGGAGGGAGGACAGTGATTCACTAGGAATGGGGGTAATTTTGTGGGTTGAGCAACTGAATACAGCAGTTGGCCCAAATTTCCAAAAGTAGTGTTGTCACGTGTTTGGGCCAGGAGTACCGAAAACCTCAGTTCCTATTTAAAATGTTTTGATATTTGAACTAGTGAACGTAGTTTTTTTTGTTGTTTGTTTGTTTTTCTTTTTTCTTTTGGTTTGTTCTTTTCCACTGGATCGGTCCCCAGATGGTACTTCAGACAGCCATGAGAATAAGGCTGTCAAATTGTAAATAGAAAATGCTTGTAAATCCCATAAATGTTATCTCTAATCTTCTGTTTGATCCCTTGCTGTGAAGTATCTGAGTTAAAAGCACTGTTAAGAATAACTTGGGTTTGCTGTGTTCTATATTATATTGTGACTTTCTTCTCTAGTAAACTACCTAGGGCTAGATTTTTAAACACTTATCGCAATAAGCAGGGCTTGATAATTAGTGTAATCTACTCACCCGTGGCGAGTAGATTGCAAGCCGGCACAGCCACGCAGCGTGGTCTGTGCATGTGCAGCGTGCCGAACTGCGCAGCTGGCGAGCACTGCTTGGCAAACCCTGACGATAAGTAGTATTTACTCAGGTTAGTAGTCCCTATTTTTACCTGGGATTACCAGGTAAATATTACTCGTCATGCTTAAGGCTTACAGAATCAGATTTCCATGAGGGATGTGAAAGTATAAACGTGTACATGCCTTCGCGGTTATATATAGGCTCCCTCTCCCTTTAAAAGGCTTCTGTTCCAGAGGTTGTGTGGAGGAGGGGGTGTGGAGTACGTAGGAGCTGGTGCCTCTGATACAGAGGCAGCAGTGAGCAAATGCTTAGGGAGCCATCTTAAAAGCTGGCTCCTTGCACGTACCAGTTCCCAGAGAGACTACATCTCCTCCCTCCCCACCATCCCATGTAATATGTAACCGCTGAAATTTTCAGCGGTTGCACATTTAGCTAAATAAATGTAAACATCTCTACTTTTCAAAACAATTTTCAAAACAAAAATCTATCAGTTTAACATTTAAAGATTACATTACCTATGGGTACTCATCTATATGCTTTATTATCCTTGTAAAAGAAATCATTGAGATGAACTAATGAAAATACCCTTTGTTTTCCAAAGGCTTAGTGTAGCTAATAGAGTTTCAAGGTAGATTTAGTGATTTGTAGCCCAAAGACTTACCAAAATATTAGTATGCCAACATGGGTACTGTTAGAGGCATTACAAAGATGCATTTCATATAGAAATAAAAAAGGCTTTGGACCCAGTGGCAAGATCAAGCTCACAGTCAAGATCGCAATCTGTTAAAACTTGAATGGGAATGAACTAAAGTTTCTCAAATTGTTTTGTAAGCAGAATCTGTTCTTAAAAAGTTTTAATTTTCTGTGTAATTTCTTAAATATTGCAGTTTATAATGCTAAATGCAAATAATTTTATTGAAAATTGTATTATACCATGTATAATGTAAATGCAGTATATAATAGTGACCAAATACCCATAAAAGGAGGTGGTAAGAAATAATTGACCTTTTTAGCATTCTGCATATATAAACCTTTGTCATTTCTGTGAAGGTTACTAGATACCTTTAAGTGGTTTAGGAGGAGGCTTTTTCCTGGCTTTGGTGGCTGTTGTCATATGTCTCTCTTATATGGAGAGGAGGCATTGCTGCTTCCCATCGCTGCAAGATGATGCAAGGAAAAGAGTAGGGATAATAGAAGTGCATGTGAAACGAATTCAGCCAGCTAGACCAAGTGTGTGTACATCAGTATGCAGAACTGTTGATCCCTGCCTTCTGGGGCACTGCGCTCCCATGTTTGTGAACACCTTTGTTTAGTTTTGATCAGGATGGAGACTTTATAATGTAAAAACAGGTTTTGGAGACAGGGCCGGTTCTAGGTTTCTTGCCACCCCAAGCAAAAATTTTTTGGGCCCTCCCCCACCCCTTTTTTTTCCCCCCCAGGGAGGGTCCGCGAGCAAATGCAGCTTGTATGGCTTGCTTGAGGGTGGGACGCGTACTTCAGGGGGAGCCCAAACCCCAGGGCATTTTCATCTCCTAGGAGAGTGCCGGGGACTCCCCACGTGAGGACAACGGGAGGGCAGGTTCATCCACAGCAAGCTATTTAGACTTCCAAAGCAT
>CM057846.1:67152715-67171158 GCA_030068395.1 Apalone spinifera
ACCCTAGATCTGAACCTATCATAAACTGGACCCCCCTGCTCTGAGCCCCTCACATATTCCAACCCAAATCCCTGCACCCTCACAAAAAACTTTGGTTTTGTTTTGTCTTTGCAGATACATCTATATTTCTTTCACTAATGAAGGATATGCCATTTGGAATATATAAAATTCCTATGATCGTAAGGGATAATGCAGGAAAAGAAGGATTAAGTACGGTTACAGTTAACTATTGTGACTGTACTACTCCAAGTGATTGTTATATAAGCCGACAAAATGCACCAGCTGTTACTCTTGGTGTATGGGCCATTCTTGCAATGATTCTGGGGGCACTATTACTGCTGTGTAAGTATATTAGTATTTATATGAAATGAAAAATATTCTCTTTTCAAAATTAGATAAGATTCTAATTACAAAATTGACACTCCCTCTTCTATTAAGATTTTTATAACTTGCGTTGCCATAGTATCTGAGCATTTTCCAGAAGCGCATTATATGATATGATTAATATCTGTCACTTGAGGTTCTTTTTCTTCTTTTCTTTGGGGGAAGTTGATGTCTGTCTGGGGATTTTACATAGTTAATTTTTAAGGCTTTCATGCTATTAAAATTAATCATGATATTAAACAATACTAAAATATCATTTAAATATTTTTTGATATTTTCTACATTTTTTGTAAAATATTTCAATTGCAACACAGAATACAAAGGGTACAGTGCTCACATCATATTTATTTTTATTACAAATATTTGTACTGTTAAAAACAAAAGAGATGGGAAAGTTGAAAATACTATAATGAAATTTGAACTTAGAGAAAATAATATTTACCATGTCACCTAAAAATCAGGAAAGGCTTTCACATGGCACTTGTATCTGGGGCTGAAAGATATTTACATGCTGGATGTGCTAAAGAGTCAAATATTTCTTCATGCTTCAGCCACCATTCCAGAGGACATGTGGCAAAATTTGCAGAAGATATTAAATGGCTCAAGATAGTTAAGACCAAAGCAGAGTGTGAAGAGCTTCAAAAAGATCTCACAAAACTGATTGGGCAACAAAATAGCAAACAAAATTTAATGTTGATAAATGTAAAGTAAGGCACACTGGCAAAAATAATCCCAACTGTACATACAATATGATGGGGACTATACTACTATAACTACTCAATAGAGAGATCTTGGCGTCATTGTGGATAGTTCTCTGAAAACATCCACTCAATGTGCAACAGCAGTCAAAAAAGCAAACAGAATGTTAGTAATCAATGAAAAAGGGATATAGAATAAGACAATATCTAATTGCCTCTATATAAAACTATGGTACACCCACACCTTGAATACTGCATACTGATATGGTTGCCTTGTCTCAAAAAAGATATATTGGCATTGGAAAAGGTTCAGAAAACGGCAACAAAAATGATTAGGGGTTTGGAATGGTTCCTATAGGAAGAGAGATTAAAAAGACTGGGATTTTTCAGCTTGGAAAAGAAGCAATTAAGGGGGAATATGTTGGGGGTCTATAAAATCATGACTGATGTGGAAAAAGTGAATAAGGAAAAATTATTTACTTGTTCCCATAATATAAAACTACGGATCATGAAATGAAATTAATAGGTAGCATATTTAAAACAAACAAAAAGAAATATGTCGTCTCACAGTGAACAGTCAGCCTGTGGAATTCATTGCCAGAGTAGGTTGTGAAGAGTAGAACTTTAACAGGGTTCGAAAAAGAACTAGATAAATTCATGGAGGTTATGTCCTTCAATGGCTATTAGCCATATGGGTAAAAATGGTGTCTCTAGCCTCCATTTGTCAGAGGCTGGAAATGGATGACAAGAGAAGGGTCACATAGTAAATATCTGTTGTGTTCACTCCCTCTGGGGCATCTGGCATGGCCACTGTTGGAAGAGAAGACACTGGGCTCGATGGACCTTTGGTGTGACTAGTATGGCTGTTTTTATGTTCTTATGTTTCCATGCTGATGACTAGTTTTATTCAGTATTAATCCAAAGAAACATGAACTAACAGATGTTTTTTCATCATCTGAGTGAGATGCCACCTACACGCAGTTGATTGTCTTTTTGGTGGTTTGAGTTCTGCAGTTTTTGCCTCAGTGTGTTGCTCTTTTAAGATTTCTTATAGAATGTTCCACATCTCATCCTTCTCAGATTTTGGAAGGCTCTTCAGATTCTCAAACCTTGGGTTGAGTGCTGTAGCTATCTTTAGAAATTTCACGTTGGTACCTTCTTTGTGTTTTGTCAAATCTGCAGTGAAAGTGTTCTTGATGAAACTATTGCTCATTTCATTCAAGACAGCTGTAACATGAAATATATGGCATATTGCTTGGTGAGCATCTCCTCTAGTTGAAGCATGAAAGAATATATGAGTTGGCATGTAAATGTCTTGCAACACTGGCTACAACAGTGTCATGCAAATGCCTTTTCTGACTTTCAGGTGACAATATAAACAAGCAGGTAACATTATCTCTTGTAAATGTAAACAAACTTGTTTGTCCTAATGTTTGACTAAACAAGAAGTAGGACTGATTGGACTTGTAGCCTCTAAAGTTTTACGTTGTTTTGTATTAAGTACAGTTATGTAACAAATATTTACATTGTAAGTTGCATTTTCATGATAGAGAATCCACTATAGTATACTTTTAAAATCATTTTTATAGTGCAAACATTTGTAATAAAATATTAGGCACTTGCACACTTCGTATTCTATGTTGTAACTGAAATTAATCTATATGAAAATGTAGAAAAATACGTATTCAATTTCAATTGGTGTCCTGTTATGTAACGGTGGGATTAAAGCGGTGTTCAATCAGAACTAATTTTTAACACAATTTTTTAAATTAATCATGTGAATTAACTGCAATTAATCAACAGTGCTAGTTATTTTATTGAGCATATGTTAGCTGTGCTACATGTTGTTCATTTTGCATTTGTATTTGGAATAGAAGTGGGTGAAGTTTGTGATGTTGTGTTAAACTCTCGCAAGATCTCATTTCAAAGCTTATAAGAAGGCTTTATTGCCTGCACAGGTGAGCTTTACTCTTGCAGTGGTCAGTTTTCAGTTTGATTTTTTGCCAGAGATGTGGAGTCCTCCTCTTGCATCTTTGTGCAACATACATATTGTGGCTTAAATCATCAAGGTGTTTTGAAAATAGAGGACTGGGAACTTGAAGTTGACATGGTATTTTATGAGAAGGCAGTGCAGTAAATGGCAACAGTCTTGATGTGCTTATGTTTCTGAGGAGACAGGTTGCCCCATTCTGTACTAGATTCCTCCCGTCTGGAAGCTTCATAGTGAGGTAAATTTTATATTTGGTTTAGTCCTACTGGGAATAAAAACTTGATATGAGAGTAACAGGGTTTACTAGTTCTAAAATATTGAAGGACACAGTAACCAGAAACTGTTCAGTTTATTACAGCTAATACTTGATTTATCAAACACATTTTGCATTTAAAACTGATTTTAAAAAAAATTCTTGTATGTATCCAGAATATTTGAGAGTTCCATTTAACTATTTCTGATAAATAACACATTTATCATTTTCTAACAATGAGAAAATGTAAACTTCAGAAATCTGAATGTATAGATGTTAATATAGCTGCTTACATATGCTATATTAGCAAAAAGCAGTATGAAATTTAGTGTAAAGGCGATACTTAGTTGAATGTAAACTTGCTTGCTAACCATGGAGACTCAACCTCCGTTTGGGAAAATAATTGAACACCATCAATAAAGAAGATCAAAATAAATTATTTAAATCAGGGTTTCCTGCTTGCTGATTTAAATCAATGCACCCTGTTTTCAAATATGACTTTTGCATACCAGAGTATTTACAGGCTTGAAATTTGCTTGTCACTAATCACATTTGGATTTGCTGAAGATAAAATACTAAGTACTTTATCAGTACTAGGCTATGCATATATTCCCCTCACACATGCACAAAAATCAAGTACCTTATACTCAAGATGTTTTTTAATTTTTTTTTCCATTTTGTAGTAATCCTGATTACGCTTTGTGGCTGTTATGGCAGGACGATAGTGCATAAACATGTGACTGATGATTTAGCTAATCAGAACTTAATTATATCAAACACAGAAGCACCAGGAGAAGAAGTGATGGTGAGTTGTGGTTTTATTTATTTAAATATAGGAATGTGGTATGAAGGTATTTTAGCACCACAGTGTGACAGAGACCCCTTGCAAATTTGTGAATCAGTAAGTGAAAAGAAAAAAACTAGGATAATGGATTAGTAAATGTACTGATCACTTGCAAAGCGAGTTTTATTTTCCAATAGAGAGAGGGGTTAGAAAGGAAAAAGATAGGTGTGTCAAATCTTGATGAGGTGGGGATGTATTTAATAGCCGAGGGGGACCTACACATGAGGCCAGGCCTGCACAAAATATGGCCCACGGGCTGGATCCGTCCCACAGAGGCAGTGGGGTCCCCCAGGCAGTCTCTTCTGCTTGCCCTGCACATCGCTCAAATGCAGCTGTGGGATGCTTTCTCTTTGCATCGGGAGGGGAGGGGGAAAGAGTCAGATGCTGCTCCTACATTCAGCACAATCCCACTGGCCGGTTTCTGGACAGAAACTGGCCAATGGGAGCTGGTTGTTCGAATAACAGGCAGCCAAGGAGCACAACCCTCCTGCTCAGTTACTCACTCAAGCACATGGCTGAGCAGTCAGAAACAATTTAAGCTCGGCAGGGAGGCAGGCTGGTTTGGCTGCTGGCTGGTCAGTCTTCTGGCTAGAACCTGCCTCTGGCCCCCACTCCTGCCCCATTACTCCACATGCATCCATACCACCTCCCAGATCTGGCACCCCAGTCTCCTGCCTGAGATGACAATCCCCTCCTATCTTAGGTCATATCCCCAAACCCTGTATCCCAGTTCCCTGCCCTAAGTCACAACTGCCTCCTTCACCCAAACTCACTCCCAGACTCCATTCTCCCTCCTGAATCTGTCTCTTACCCCAAGTCCCTTCCTGCACCAAACTACCATCCCAGATCTTACACTTCCTCCATGGAAGAGTGTGGCCTTCAACCACTTTCCAAAAATCGTGGCATGGCCCCCTATCAAATTATTGCCCACACCTGCCTGAGGCTTCCAGCAGGGGAATGTAACAAAAGTGGCTGATCCACACAGAGGATAGAGTAGTTACATGCTGTTATCTCAACTGGTTAAAACAACATTAAATTTGTAAAGTCAAGCACTCAAGTTTAAAACTCGAGATGTAAATTATAATGATGCATTGTTTGGAGGGGTGTTATAATTGCACATAGTGGCTGTTTTTTTCCCCCTCTTAAAATCACCTTAAATCTTTCTTGGGTTTCAAAAAGTTAGGAAATATCAGATTTACAGTTGCCTGTATAATCTTAAATTGGCCACCCTGTGCCTAGGTACTGTTAATGTCTGTTTTTTAATCTTGTGGTTATATGCAATTTTTTACTACAGGACTCCAGCCTTTTTCAGTGCAAAGGCTGAAATGCCCAAGAGAACAAAATGAAGGTTGTACAAACAACCAAAAATTTGGCTTTGCAACTTTTTAGTGCTTGACTTTGCAACCTAAATAACATTTTATTGATGTAATACTTTATAGCATACTAGCAAATGATTTGTAATACAAAAGTATCTGAGTGCTTTTTACTTCCCAAAGTGGTCATTGTAAGAGGCTATCTAAACTGTATGCATTTAAGGCCTTCAATTGTTCATGATTTATCCACAAACTTCTTTTGATATCAGGGGAGCATGCTCAGCCTGGATTCAGTACAATACTGTATGCAGACAGAACTGACACATTTCAGTTTAAGCACTGACCATTTTGTATCCTTTACAAGTTACATATTCAAAAGCAAAGGTGCTTAAAGAAAAGGAAATATTTCTTTTTTAGGAAAAATTTACACCTGAAGTATTTTGGTAAGATTTTCCTCCCCACTATTATCTTTGCTTTTAGGATCCAAATATAATTCCTTTACAAGCTGCACCTGTACATTCTTGTGAACATGGGGTTGGCATGGGCGGACATGAAGTAAGCACAGGGGGAAATGCTTTTGAAATGTCCAAAGGACATCAGACCCTCAATGAACATGGACAGGCCATGATGGAACAAGGCAGATACTCATACTCAGAATGGCACAATTTCACACATTCTCGTCTAGGTGAAGTAAGTATTTTGATATCTGTCTTAAGTATTGCACTAGTTTAAATTTATAACAGTTCCTCCACTTACCCCACCCCTTCTGTGATTGTTAGACCATTCTTTGTTTTGGTGTGGTTTTCACTGGAATTGATTAGAGTTAGGTAAATGATTTTCTTCACTTTTTAAAAAAGCAGAACTATTTTCCGTTTAGAATGCAACCTGTGTGTGAACAGACATACTTGGTTTTGGGCTAACTGTTCATTATACAGTTTTTATCTAAGTGCTTCCATGAAATGATAATTTAAGGCCTCATGCACATACTAGATGTGATGCATGTTTTGCTATACAACATTAGAAAATGTATGTACAAAATGCACCAAATCCCAAGTTGTATGTGTTTGGCCCTACCCATTTCATGGCTGTGAAAAATGTGTCCTAGACTGTGTGAAAAGCTCTTCCCCGTGAAAGCTGATCTCCCCATGCCGCTGGGAGCACTCCAGCAGGGTTGGGGGCAGGACGACGACTCCTAGCTGCAAGTCCTGGCTGGGGTGGGCAGGGACAGGATTTGTCCATCCCTTTTATAACTCCCAGAGATGGGTATATGAGTTCCACCTCCGAGTACTTTCCCATGCTGCAGACATGTACAGGATCTTTCGAAACAGGGCATTTTTGACAGAAATGCCCCATCTAAACTGCTGGGTTTTTTTGAAGAGCCTCGTTTAAAAAAAAAAGCAGCGGCTGCCATTATGCAAATGAAGTGTGGGCTATTTAAATCCCGGCTTCATTTGCACTTTTGATATGTCTAATTTACATCCCTCTGCTGACAGAAGGGTGTAGTTTAGACATACCCGAAATGTCTGAAAATGTGAAATTGGCCAATATTAGAACTCTGAGGCCGTAAATTTGGTAGGGCCCCAATTATGTATAAATCATGCTTTTAATCTCATTTTCCAATGGTTATGAATTGTTTAACAGGTTAACCAGTTTCTTCACGTTTTTATTATTGTGTGTGTGATCGGTATTTTTGTTAAATACTTATTTTATAGTATGAAAGATATAGACCAATTATGTGCATTTTTTGTATGTAGGAACCCATTAGAGGACACACACTGATTAAAAATTAAACAATGAAAGGTAAATAAAAAATTATTTTTATGCCATACTTTTAGGATAACAGTTTAAGAAAACTAATAGTATGTTTTGTTTTATTATGCAGAAGGTGTATATGTGCAGACAGGATGAAGAAAATAAACATTCTGAAGACTATGTCCTTCCATATAATTATGAAGGAAGAGGATCATTGGCTGGTTCTGTAGGCTGCTGCACTGATCAGCAAGAAGAGGAGACGCTTGACTTTTTAGATCATCTGGAACCCAAGTTTAGGACATTAGCAGAAACATGTATAAAGAGATAAGTGTTTCGGTCAGAGTACTAATATCTGTAAATAAACGGTGGTGTTATACTTTGCAGAGGATAGGTATTTTTAAACTTGAAGTAGCTGATTCTATATATATTTTTTTTCTTGCTAAGGAAAGTGGTTTATCAAAACATTCAGGGTGGTTTTAAGTGTGTAAATCCTGCATTAATTCCGTGGTATGTAGATTTTTGACCTGTACTCATTTCCTATGCTTTGAAGTTTATATTTCAGGTGCTTTTCTTAAAGTGATGTGAATACAATAATATTGCATTCTTTCTGGTGTTCTACTTTCTTATTGTGTTTTGCTTTTTAATATAAAACTTAGTAGTATAGTCCTTAAGCATTCATCTTCACATTTTCCTTTTATTTGGCTTGAAAGGTAGAAAGTTTTATTTCATTTTTTTCTTCAGTGAAAAAATACTGTATATCAAAATACCTTGTTTTAATGTCTTACCTGTATACATTTAAATAGAAGATTTTAATTTACAAGTACAGTTTCAAACTAGAATACTAGATGATGACATGGGAAGAAACATTATGTTGAACTGAAAAGAAAAAAACAGTATGTATTGTATAGATGTAACAATGTTCAAAAGTGTATTTCCTCCTATTGGACTAGTACCCATTAAATGTACTATCCCAAGGGATGTAGATTAGTATTGTATGTAAGCACTTAAGTAATATGCTTGGAGATCATGAGTTCAGGATATAGGATAACTACTGTAATGAAAATGCAGTAGAATAGACTCCTATATCCTGAGCACATGACCTCCAAGACTTATTTTTAGTGTTCTAGATATAATTTGTACCTCAGCTGTTGGTGAGCTTCAGTATAAGTACATCAGAGATGGTGAATACTGCCTACCATTTTATACAATATGGCTACTAATGCCTACTGTAAAATCCAGCCTTAGGTGTATACCACTGGAGAGAGAAAGAACCCTAAGGCAAAGGAGACAAGTCACATTAATTTTATAATCATATTATGAAATCATTGTCATTTATTTCTGTGAGCGGAAGTGTCACAAAATACAGCATGAAGCATGGACACAGATAGCATTGATAATTTTATCATTTTAAAAAAAAACCCTCAAGTATGATATCCACTGTTATCCTACTATTTATTAATATATAATTTGTTACATACTCACAGGTACGACTACAGGCAGATCCCTAAGGAAAAATAAACATATATTGCTCAAGCATAATTAAAGTTCACATATTAAAATACTTTAGTATTGTATCATGTATATAAGATTGGGACCTCATGGTTGTGTTATAAACTAGCTGTTCCTGAATTCAGTAAGTTTTTGTCTAGTTAACCTTTGCTACCCTGGATATAATACTCATCTTTGCTGTGTTCCCAGGATTCATTTGTGCATTAAAATTTCCCTTTTATTATTAAAAAAAAGGAGAAAATTAAGGGTTGTGTGGTGGTGGGTGGGTGTTGTTGTTGTTGTTGTTGTTGTAATGCTGCTTGTAGGAGTTACTCTGTCCACATATGCCTTAGGATGGAAATTGTTTTTAACCTGTATTATATGAATTTTTAAAACGTGATACATGACAAAAGGGGTCATATTATTCTGTGTCTGTGTGGAAAACTGCCTTTGATGGCAATGGCAATTCTACACATGGCTACAAGTCAGTTCAAAACCTTAGTTGTCTAAATAACTTCAAAAGGTAGATACAGCCTTATATTTATTTTATTGGCTGTAAGTAGACTTCAGAATATTTTTTAATAAGATCAAATTGTGATAGTCTTCACAAGGATGAAAATGTTAAAGGTATTTTAGATAATCAGTAGTGTGTATGGCAATGGCGCTCAATTTACCCTGAGCAATGTCCACTTCCAACACGAGAGGCAAGACTGTCACCGAGATCAAAGATTTTAATAAGATCCATGGTATTCTAAACTGTCTTGCTACAGAATAAAATCACAGTAAAAATAAATCATGATGGCATTGCTACTCACCCACATCCATTGTGTTTCTTTGTATATTGAGGGCTAAGATCCTTAAGCAGTGTAAATTGGCATTGACACTAATAGAGCTATGCTGCCCTCACAACTGAAATGAGGCCCTGAGGGACTTACTAGCTTCACTCTTTTTTCAAATAAACTATCTTCAATGTTAGGTATTGATATTTTAAGATAATTTGATTTCCCACCCTGCTTGCTTTAGAACAGTGGTTCTCAACATTGGCCATATGGCTTCCCAGGGGGCCACGCCTTACTTCTAGGGGGACACATGGGAAAAAAAATGAAACATTAGGGGGGCCACAGTAAGTTTCTGAGGAACCCACCCAAACTTAACTACCAGGCGTATGATGAATGAGGCTCAGAAGGGGACCATGAGCAAAAAAAGGTTGAGGAACACTGCTTTGGAATCCTTTTTTTTTTTTTTTTTTTTTTTTTTTAAAGCTGCAAGAAAACCTTTGACTCATAAGTGTGTATGGTAAATGTAATCAAAAAACAACCATGAACCCAATAGTCTTTATAAATACTGGATATAAAAAGTATTACTCACAACTATGGTTTCATCATTCAAGAAGACACCAGAATAGAACTGTTCAAAAAAACATGCTCCAAAAAAAAATTCATTCTTGGTGTGACTTAGATTGGTAACATGCTTTTGGCACCAATTAAAGTTACATTCACCGTTTCTGGATTATTTTATACATTTTGCTCAGCTTGGACAATTCAATCAAAACGAGTCATTTTATTTGTACATTGCTGCATGTATTGCTTGAATAACAGGTGAATGTTTTAACCATTTCCATTGACATTACAAAACTTTATAATAAAGTGTTTTTATTACTACCAAGCATAAATGTTATGCCATATCTGTCTGGCAGTGTTCTTGTTCAATCTGGTAACTTTATGCTAACACATGCCTACACTAGGAAAATAAGTTTAAAATAGATTTGTTTTACACAAGTTCTCAGATTCAACAAGATTTGTATAATTTAAAATAACTTTAATTGCACAAAGCACACAGTGTTTCAAGATGTATACTTCACTGATTGTTACTGTCTGGGATCATCTCGGAAAAAGACTAGTTCTCCTCAACTCAGTAACTTAAAATTGTCTAGTTATGTAAACATTCTTGTTTAATGTCATCCTTTTTTAAAACAATATTTGGTACAAAAGTGAGTAATAAACTGGATTTTTGGAAAACAAGGACTGCAAGTGTAGTTCCTTTTTGTGTCCTAGAAAAGAATACACGGAAATCTGAATCTTTGCCATATCATTTAAAATATGTAGTGTTACATATTAGCCCTGAAGTTGATCTAATTATATGAACTATTCAATTTAAATACTTTCAGTTGTGTTCTAATATATGGAATAAATGGAAAACTACTTACCTACCACATCTGGGCCAACGGGCTAGAGAGAGAGGGGCTTTGAAACTAATGGAGAATTCACAAATCCACTGTTATCCACGGTTGTCATTAGTGTGCAGTGCAGCTTGTTCAGTGTTTGAGTGTCTGAGCACTAAATTACCCTCCCCTCTTCCCCCAAAAAAGTTGAACAGTCTTCAATCCAAAGTGGTGTTCACCCCATATCCTATCACTTTGATGGACTGTGGTGCTGTGGAGGATATCTGGAAGAATGCATATGATTTGTTAAGGGTCTGCACAAATGCCTAAAACTTTCCAAGAAAGGGCCAGGTGACACTTATTAGGATCCTAAGGCTGCAGAATTGAACACAATATTATTAGGATTGTAAAAACTGCCTCCATAACCATGTATGGCTGCAAACAGAGGGAAAGGAGAAACAGTGGAAAAGTTCCACACTCATATTTACGCTACAGTTTTGTCAGAAAAACGGCCGTTTTTCCAACAAAATCTGAGTTACGTCCACACTGCAATTGCATTCTTCTGAAAGTAAATCAAAAGAACAGAAAGGTTTTTCCAGCCCTGGTAGTCCTCTTTCTATAAGGAAGAAGCCTTTTCCCGTCTTTCTCACCCATCATGGCGGACTCCGGCTTCCAGACCCCCATCGTTGCCTGGCCAGCAGTCATGGCAGAGGAGGAACAGGAGGACCAGGGCCAGCTGGAGGAGAAGGAGATCGTGACCCTGTTCCTGGAGCCACTGTTTGTGAGCCAGGCCTCATTGGATGCCGGGGAGGGATCTTCAGGTGAGTGGTTTTAGTTTCTCTTTCACAGGGTAAGAGAGGCTGGTTCACAGGAGTGCTTGGGCTGCTGGACATTGTGTTGTAGTCCACACATGGAACCACGTGCACTGTTAGTGTGTGGCACTTGGAAGCGGCAGGCAGCCCCTGAGCAGTGGTGAGATCCTGCTGCTATCAGGGGGAGGGGGGAATCCCATCCTGCCATGGGGTGGGGGTGGGGGTTCCCAGCACCTGCCACAGCTGGAAGCAGGCTAGTCACAAGGGCGCAGGCATGACCCCAGACACACCGAGGAGTGTTGCACACAGGCATGCCTGCATGTGCAAGGCACCACCTGCTCCCGTGGGCAGCACTGCGAGCCACGAGGGGTGTGTAGACCCCAGGGATAGCCAGACTGCTCTTGGCTCCTCTGCCGCCCATGAGGGGATTCCACTGTGTCCGGACACTTGTTCATTGGCCAGGTGGGGAGGGTTGGGAAGTGGGCAGCATAGTCCCCTGGGCTCCTCGAGGCCCCTGTGAAGCCTGGCCTGCTGTGTAGCGCTCTCATGGCCTTGCTCCCGGAACTTCCCTCTCCTCTGCCCCAAGAACTGTTGGTCAACACTAAGAAGAGGGCATGGCCTCAGGGACAGTGTCTGCATGGATAACCGCTCCCTCAGGGAGGGAATGTCTCCCTCAGGGCCTCTCAGAGGTGCACCCTGGCCTGCTGGGCCTGTCAGATGGCAGCTGTTGGCAGCTGTTCTTGGCTGCTGGAAGGCTCACCCCTCGCAGCTGGCATCTGCCCCCTCCATCCTGGGAGGAAGGCCTCCCCCTTCCTCTCCACAATGTTGTGGAGGACACCACCTCGGGTCTGTACTCCCCCATGTTGAAGTGGGTCAGCAAACAGCTGAACTGCACCTTGAGGTGGCTGAAGGCACACTCCACCTCAATCTGGGCTTGGTTCAGGCAAGCATTAAATTGGCCCCTGCTAGGCTCCAGGTGTCAGATATTTGGCTTCATGAGCCATGGCATGGGATGGGGGAGGAGAGTGTAGGCCGCACAATGGCATCTGAATGGCCCCAGCTGCAGAGTCACAGCAGGGGAAGAATGTACCCTCCTCCAGCTTCCCATATGGGCTATAATTCCAAAACACACAGGCATCGGGCCGTGCCCTGCCCAACCATCTGACAAAAGCGTCCATGAACTATCCACAGTGGTCCACTAAGGCCTGCAGCACCATAGAAAAGTAGCCCTTCCTATTAATAGACTGGGTCACTCAATGTTTTGGTGCTCAGATGGGGATGTAGGTCCCATCTATAGCTCCGGTGTGGTTTGGAAAGCCCAGGATGCCGAATCAGGCCACAATCGGGTCCAGGTCTCCCAGGTAGATGACCCTCCACTGCGGGATCAAGTTGATGGCCCCCACCACCTGCAAAAGGAAACAAATACAAAAAAACAGGAGAGAGGGAGTGCCTGAACCCTTGGAAGATGCCTATCACCTCTCTTCCCCCAGACACCCTAGGAGCCACCCTCTTTTAGGCTGCCCCTCCCTGCAGCAGCAGGGCCATGTGAAGGAACAACTCCCCAGGGACAGGGCTTCTCTCCCCCGCCCCCAAGCCCTCAACCTCCCTTTCCTGAGGGACCCCCTTTTCCAGGACTCCCCCTAGCCCCCTGCAGGGATTGCAGCCCCAGAGTGCCTTATTTCCATGAGGAGGGCCCTGATGGTGGACTTCCCCCATGCCAAACTGGTTGCCCACTAACCACTAGCTGTTCGGGTGGCGAGCTTCCAGAAAGCAATTGTGACCCGCTTCTCCAAGGGGATTGTGGGCTGCAGGTAGGAGTTGCATCTTCAGAGGGCAGGGATGTGCCAGGCACACTGCTCCAAAAAGGTGGCCTTTTGCATGCGGAAGTTTTGGAGCCACTGCTGGTGGTCTCACCCCTCCATGACCAGCTGGTCCTACCAGTCCAATCTGGTGTCGAGCCTCCAGAAACTCCTCTCCACAGTGGTTAGTGGTTGCTAGAGTGTAGCTCCCTCACCTACGGAGAGGGTTCCCAGAATGAGCTTGGGGTCGAGCTCGGTCAGGAGTAGGAATGCAGCTGGCACAGGCTCTGTCTAGACTACATCCCTTTCTCGAAAAAGGGATGTAAATTAGACACTTCGAAATCACAAATGAAGCTGGGATTTAAATTTTCTATGCTTCATTTGCATAATGGTGGCCGTGGGGTGTTTTGATACAGGGCTTTTTGATAGAAAAATGGCAGTTAAGATGGGGATCTTTCGAAAATAAAACCCTTTTTTGAAATATCCTATACTCAAAAAAAGAGATATACAGGATCTTGCGCAAAAGGCACCTGAGGGAACCACCAGCTCTTGAAAATAGCTAGCGGTTCTCTGTAGGCAGCACACACTCCTGACAGAGTGGAGAGGAGAGACTCTGTATTTTCCCCCACCCCTAGACCCTGATTGGCCTGAGGGTGAGGGAGCACCTAAAGTCTCCACCCTGTGCCACACCTAGAAGGAGCAGTCCCCTTTCACCCAAGGCCCCACCCCTTCAGGAGCAACCAGCAACCACTTCCAAAATTTGTGACATGCCTCCCTCCCCATCAAAAATTATTGCCCACCCCGGCTTAGAAGAAGAAAGCTGTGGGCTTGTACTACCTCAGTGTTCCTGCTTTAGAGGCTATGTGGTGGCTTTCAATAGGAGTTGTAGGATATGGTGGTCATCATTTATCAACAATTATAAAATAGCGGTATTTTAGATGGTCAGTTTTGCCTATTTTTGGGAAATGGAAAATAGTTGCAGAAGTGTAACTAATGATTGGCAAATGTGCATGAACAGAGTTTGCTACTTCTCATCAGTAAGGTCCACATTAAAAAGTCAGTCCTATTCCGATACTGAAAACATTTTGTTCTCAGCTGATTCCCTGCTGTTCTATAGATTGAACTTTATAATCCCATGCAGTTGGACAGCTTTCTAATGATTACAAATACTGTTATTTAATCTAGCTGTGTATGACATTTAATTTTTATATCCACAATGCTTTACCAAATAGCTGCCTGAGAAGGAAATGAGAAAAGACAAGTGGAGCAAACAGAAGGAACTAAAAGATATTCTAAAGAGCCTTACATAAATGAAGCTGGTTTACACACTTGCAAAAGGCCATGCATGTAAATTACAGTTTGCCCTCAGAATCAAGGAATTAACTTGAATGGTTACCAACAATTCTACTAAATTGGAGAGATGATTTTGAGTCAAGAGACTTTTCCCAGATGCAGAAATGCAGGTGAGAGGGATAACTAAATTTCTAATGTAGCATTGATAGAATATCTTTAAACCCATCTCCAAGCCAAGCTTTGTGTTCCATTTTGTCTTTGCCTTTCCAATTCAGTTCTGCTAACGTGGTAAATGGGTATGAATGCTGCAGTGTTTGCTCCATACCATCTCTGAAATATTTAGAGTCAACCACCTAACCAGAAAACCTTGGGAATTTCAATTGGAACAAAGTGGATCAAAGCCTTGGTACACTTCACAACATGGACTGTAGCTCAATATGCTTTAACAGAACCCGAAGTCCTACAAAAACTATTAAGTACTTGAATTGTACCCTTGATATTATTTTAAGATATTAAATGTCAGACTTCAGGTTGCTCATATCACCCCTAATCCCTTTAGAGTCCAAGGGCTTCACAAACCTATCTTCACGCACTGAATGAGACAAGTAATCTGTGTTTATGTACTATGACACAATGGGTCAAATTGGGGATGGTGTAAAGGCAACCCTTAATTCTGATATGTCCTAACTTTGAGTGTTTGACTTTGCAACCTTAACCTTATAATGTAATTGTGGATGTTATTCCAAAAGCAAACTGAAAAAAGCAATTCCATTGTGTGGAGTCACATTGCCACCTATGTGGCATCTGCAGTGTTTGAAGAGGTACTGTGCAGACATCTGCCCCTTGAGCTAATGGAGTGGCTGGCATCTGTAGTAAATCGTGGATTAGACACCAAAAGGAAATGAGGCACACACTTAGGGTGTGTCTAGACTACAGGGTTTTGTCGACAAAAGTGGTCTTTTGTTGACAAAACTATACCTGCGTCGACACTACCGCCGAGTTCTGTCGATATAACATCAACAGAATTCTGCAGTTTTGTCGATGGCGGTAAACCTCATTCTACGAGGAATAATGCCTTTTGTCAACAAAATTCTGGCAACAGAAAGCATTATTGCATCTACACTGTCCTTTGTGTCTACACTCTCATGTCGACAAAGCGGCTTGCTTTGTTGACAGAACTGGATGTAGTCTAGATGCTCTTTGTCAACAGAAGCTTTGTCGACAGTATCTGTCGACAAAACCTCTGTCAACAAAAGTCTGTAGTCTAGACGTAGCCTTTCAGTGAGTGTCAGAAATGGGAGCTGAGAGCAGAGGACTAGTGAGATTCAGGAATCTTTGGGTTCCTTTCCTGATTCAGGAGGGGAGTTTACAATACTGGTCAGCTGTCCTTTCCCTCCTCCTTCAACCCCAAGTATGACTCCTGCTCTGTGTTCCCTCTAAGCTGTATCTATCCCAGTCTTGTTTTATCTGCTCCTCTACCCAGCTCCAATTCTTTCTCCTTCCCATCCTACCCAATCTCAGTCTTCCTGCCAGCCCCAACTCTCAGTCTTCTTATCCAGCAAGTACAAATCAGTCTTGTGCACATATAGATCCAAGTCTATATCTCCCCATCTCTTCCCCCACACTCAGTCTTGTTCTTGCCCTCTCTGTCTTTCAGGCAGATTCTTTCCTCTATGTGCCGGCCAAAGGGAGCATGGAAAGCATGGAAGAGAAGCTACTTGAGCTCAGTGATGTCCCATAGGGATCCAAAGCTAGGGCCAGCAATTTTAGGGAAGGTCCTGCTTAGCCTCTGCAGAGGAGCATGTTTCACATTGATGGCAGCGACATTCTCAGAGGAATGAAACTCTAAGCTGTTTCTGAGCATACACGAAGAGCAGTGTTTCAAAGACTCAGGAATTGGTCAAGTTTACATAGTACAACAAAACAACAAAAAAGCCCAACTCCACACTATCTTAAACCCCTGGGCTTACCTGCTACCTTAACAAATTTCAAGTCCATTATCCAAAGCCTAGCAATGCTTAAATGCCTCAACAAAATAGGTAAAATGCAAGAAATCAACATCAGTGTTTCCTCCTAAATTGCTTATCTAATATGGCTGAATCCAAAAGGTCCAGCTTGAGGTAGAGGCTGAGCATGGGAAATTTCAGCTGAGTTTAACTCTGACACAGATATAAGCAAATGAAAACAGTGTTACAGTGGGAAGCCTTGGGCGAACATAATTATAAGTGGCATTACCAGCTCAACCTATAATTCTTCTACCCCAAATTATAGCTTTCACACTATCACATACCGCAGGAATGTCTTAACAGCTGATGTAGGCCCTTATTTCCACTAGCATCCTCTCTTCACCCACTTTGGGCGACTAACACCACCAGACTGAACAGTGTGTGGACTGGAATTATGGCTAGCCACTGAACGAAGAGATGAGGCAATAGGTGTTTTGCACCATTTACATGCTACCCCATTTAAAATGCCTTTCGATGCAGTCACAATTTGGCCATTTAGTCGGTTTTAATTCCAATCGGCACCATATCAACTGACAATATTAATACAAAAAAGCTAAAGTTAAGTGCCTGGCAACTAGATAAAGGTGGTTACAAGAAACATTCACTAATAATCAAAGGCCACATTCTTCCCTCAATCCATTCATAAACTCTCTGCTTTCCGAGACAACTATGCATAACGAATGAATGAGGGCACAATCTACAGGTTTGTAATAGTCTCCACAAAACTTTGGCAAAGCTAAACTGCCACTAAAGCTTTTTATCTGAGGTATAGCAGCACATCCATTACTTTATATCATATGATTTAGTCAGCAGCTAGTGATCTCACTGCACAAATTGAGCCTGTATTTCCTTAACAACTTGCATATAGTTTCTAATTGAAATTTACTATGGCAATAAAAATGGTGACCTGACATGAAAGCCATCAAAATGAAAGTCCACAATACTGTATGTGTAGCATCGCTCTTCCTATTTGTTCACGAACATCCAGGTGGTATTATAACTTTGTTACCCTAATAATATGACCAGGAAAAGAAGTTGCTAAAGACTTTAAGTCTTGTCCATATTACCAATGAAGGGCAGTGTTGCTATAGAACTCTTTCCCTAACTTCTGTGTCCAAGTGACATTTTTTCCTGATAAGATCTGCTTTCATCCAGCAACACTGTTTACTACTCTCCAGGATATTCTATAGCTAGATGTTTTTCTTTTTTACAATTTTGACATATACCAATGTGTTTTTATATTTATCTATTTACAATAAATAAATGGGATCTCATTTTATATGGGATATTAGTTAATGACAGTATGTGCTGAGATTAAAAAAGTTAATGCTTTATAATCATTCATGCACAAATTGTCATCATATAAAATGTACACAGTAAACATACTTAGAGGTCTCAAGCAACATTTATCTTAATTCTGTGAACATTAATGATTATTGATGGACATATTTTTTCAGCAGGTGGTGAGTGTATGGTGAAATTAACATTTACCAGCATTTACTTGCAAGCATTATAGATTTCACTAGCCTGTAATGTGGTTGTAGGGGGAGAGGAACGAAACTCAGTTCTCTCTTATAAGAGAGGTGGAGATAGTAGCATAGACTCATGGACTCATAGACTTTAAGGTCAGAAGGGACCATTTTGATCATC
>CM057846.1:67171258-67181441 GCA_030068395.1 Apalone spinifera
GCACCTTAAAGACTAACAAAATATGTAGATGGTATCATGAACTTTCGTGGGCACAACCCACTTCTTCAGATACATTTATATATTAGGTAACTTCATATGTGACCAGGATACTAATTGCTGAAAGTATAAGATGAAACTTAACATCTGATAGCACCTGATCATTCCTAACCCTTCTCACTAAAATAGTTAAATTTTTCTTAATTTCCTTTTTCCACACACTTTTGAGAATATCTCTTTGCATATACATATTTTACTTAATGTATATTATATAAAACAAAACAAAGGCCAAAATAGGACTCAGAGTCCCTGACTTGGGAAGAGCATGTTTACTGCTCTAATGGCAGTGGAAGGAAGTGTTACAGTTATGGCTTTGGAAGGTATAATTCCCCTAGAGATATTTTTAAATATCTGTGGTCTACTCCCAGTACTCACCTTTTAGTACTTATCTCTCCAGAGGTGGGGAGGAGTAAAGTCCTGGCCACACTACACTCCACCCATGTATGACCTGTATGGAGCAGTAATTGTAGCGGGTAGTACTCATTAGCCCATTCCAGACTCTTCTGATTGAATCATATGCATTATATCATGGATATATTGGCTGGAGGGGACTCTCCACATCTTCTCATGTACCTGCACGAAGCCAGCAATAATTTGGCTTTAAATTTACAGTTTGAGTCATTGGGGCAACTGAGTAGTGGCAACTCTACAGCCTGGACTTGACAGAAAAAAACTGCACAAGGAACTTGAGATTCATGGTCTAGAATTAAAAAAAAAATATTTTGCAGGAAACATAAGAGGGGAAAAGACACATGTAAAGAGAGAAGGAATTGGTTTGATTTGATTTTTAATTAGGGAATTGTAAGCTATCGACTACAGTCTTATAGTTCAAAGGAAGTTATTTTGCTTGAAAGATAAGACAGAATTTAATTTGTCAATAAAGCCAGCAAAGGCTTTGTAGTAAAATAAACTACAGTTTGATTATGTATTGCTCTTGTTGCAAAGTTCACTTTGATTTGATTTAGGAGGGAGATACTTTCTGTCCAATACTTAGTTATGGCGCTACAGATGCAAACATAGTTATTTTTTAGATACTTTTTCAAGTATCTAAAAGGGTGTCACAAGGAGGAGAGAGAAAAATTGTTCTCGGCCTCTGAGAATAGGACAAGAAGCAATGGGCTTAAACTGCAGCAAGGGAGATTTAGGTTGGATATAAGGGAAAACTTCCTAACTGGCAGGGTGCTTAAACATTGGAATAAGTTGCCTAGGAAACTTATGTGAAATCTCCATCAGTGGAGATATTTAAGAGCAGGTTAGATAGACATCTATCAGGGATGGTCTAGATCAGAGGTCACCAACCAGTAGATCAGGATCAGGATCTACTGGTAGATCTTGGAGCCTCTGACAGGTGATCCTAACTAGTTTGGCCAGGAAGCTCTCAAGCTTGCACTTGGAGCTCCTGTCCTCTGCCTTGGAGCTGCCTCTCTGGGAGCCTCCTGCTTGCTGAGCAGAGTGTGGGAGGGAGAAGAGGGGTGGCACTTAAATCAGGATGTCCTTCCTCCCCCAACTTCTGTACTGTATCTCCATACAGAGAAAAGGGAATGGAGGGAGCTTGGCAATGCAAATCTCTGTCATTCTCACAAATACATACATAGGGAGTTGTTGTTATTTCTCTTACTACTAGCAAAGTGGGTTAGTTTTGAGTTTTAACTGGTCTGTGCATTTCATCATTTCCATTTCTCTCTTACAGATATATGTAATCCTTTGAGCAGTGAATTCTAAAATGCCTAGCCTGTTGTGGCTGAAGTAATTATCCCTGTGGTAATTACTGCTCCTGGAAGTGGCTGGCATGTCCCTGCAGCCCCCGAGAAAGGCAGAGCAGGGGGTCTTAATATGCTGCCCTTGCCTGCAGACACCACTCGTGCAGCTCCCATTGATCAGTAATGGGGAACCGTGGCCAGTAGAAGCTGTGAGTTCAGTGCCCTGTAGATGAGGGGCAGCACATGGTGCTATGGAGCCATTGCTGTACATGCCAGCTGCTTTCAGGAGAGGTGCAGGGCCAGGGCAGGAGTAAACCTGACTTAACTCCACTGATCCACCACCCAAAAGCCATCTCAGTAAATGGTGCTCAACCAGAACCCCTGAACACCTGTCCCAGCTATGAACCTCCTCCTGCCCCAGACATGAGACCCTTGGCATCCAAACTCCTTCCCAGAGCTTGCACCCTGAAGCCTCTCCTGGACCCTAATCCCCTACCTTGGACTAAACCCAGAGCCCCTCCCTCACTCCAAACTCCTTGGCCCAAGACCAGAGCCTGCACCCCAACCCCCAGCCTAGTGAAAGTGAGTGAAAATGGGGGAGGAGAAGGGAATGGAGTGAGCAGGGTGAGGCCTCAGAGAAGGGGTAGAGCAGGTCAGGACCTCAAAGAAGGTGCGGGAAGGAAGTGGGCAAGGATATTTGGGAGTGAGGTAGATCTTAGATTACACTTAATTTGAAAAAATGATCGTCTGGTTAAAAAGGCTGGAGACCACTGGTCTAGATGGTGCTTGGTCCTGAGGGCAGGGGACTGGATTTGATGACCTCTCAAGGTCTCTTCCAGTTCTAGTGTTCTATGATTCCATGATTCTATAGCTGCTGCTAACAGAACTAGTCAAAGCATATTTTTTATAGAAACTATACAGACTTGGCTGTCTTAAATTAAAAGTCCATGTGACAGGACATCTGCCCCACACTGGCCCTACAAGAGTTAAATCCAGCCCTGGGAGAGGGCTGGGTACCATGCAACTGTGGCAGATATTAGCCAGTTAGGGCCCAGCAATATAAATAAAGGACTCTGGTGGGGAGAAAAACTCTGACTTACTCTTGCTCCAGCTGTGGAGCAGGAGGAACCTGGCTGCCAAGAAAGCTTGAGGCTTTCTAACACACAGCAGGGCTGGGGAAAGACAGGTAGAGCTGGGGAAGCTCTGGCCAGGCAAGTTCCTAGGTTACTGAGGGTACTAGAGCTGCAGGGATGCAGACAGGGTAGGCAAAGTGGCCATTTCAGACTGCAGTGTGCCTCTGTGGCAGGGGCTGGATGAATAGAACAATAGATGAAGACTGGCAGTAGAGGTTCCCTGAAGTGGAGTTCTCCAGAGTGTGGGGGCACTGCAGCAGGGCAGTGCCTAGAGGGCAGGACACTGTGGTCTGGGAGGGATGTGAGTTCTAACACATAGTGATTCAGAATAAAACGTAAGAGCAGGTGAGACACTGTCCAAAAGGGGGCACTCCAGGGCTGAAATGAGCTAATTCCTGAATGACCAGCAGGTGGTGCTGTGGTGGTGAGTCACACTGTGTTTCAGTCCACTTGAAAAATGTCTTGAACTCAAACATCCTTCTGATGTTTTATAGTTCTTTTTCAAGTGGTGCCTTACAAATGCATACAGAAGCTCTCTTTCCTATTCCAGAATCCACTTTCAGAGCTAGAACTGAGCTTGAAGTGGTAAACATCAAGTCTAAGCAAGTTGGGAGCCTGTGTACTCTTTGCTGACACCATAGATTTAGAATCTAGGGCACCTGATAGCATTGCACTGGGAATAAAGAGTTGAGTTCCCATTAAGAGTTGTGGTGATGAAGGCAGAGTACTCATCTCAGAACTGGGTGGCCCAAATTTAGATAACACAGTGTGCTGTTCAAAGCAGTGTGAAGTCAACATTAGACAATATATGTACACTCCATCGACTGCAGTTCTGATCTTCAGAGTCTCATAAAAAGTCTTTTAAAATATCCCCATTTGTATCTACAAAGGTTTTCAAAGTTATTATCTAATTCAAAACAAACAATGGCAATTTTCGTGACACCTCTGAAAAAGCACTTTCCATTTTTGCAATACATCTTTCTGCTTCCTTTGACTTAAATGGGACGTGGATCAATGCCCCATACCAGACAAACAGAAATAGGGTAATGGCTATGAGAACAGAACTGGGAATGACCAGAGAAATGCTTTTAGAATAATCTTCCTTCATGTGCTAATATCTCTAGCACCTGCCAAAGATACAGGAAGCACTCAGAAAGTGAACAAGTAAGTGAGGAAGGGGAACCTCAGAAGATGGCTTTCTGCCAGCAAATGGCACACAGTGAATGCACAGATTTGTATCTACTTATTTCTCAGTTTCCATTTCCAAGTTGTGCAACCTTCAGAAAGTGGTTCAAGATCCAACATCAGTATATCATGTATTCTGCTCAATGAGATTCAACATTTGTCCTGACATTGTTTTCCTACTATTGGGCAGCTGCCTCTTGCTGTCCAAACATGTTTTACCAACATGATTCAACTGATTCTAAACAGAACAATTATGCTACTAAAAGTCCTAAGGAACAGTGATTGCAACATTTCTTTCAACATGACTAATTCACCAATAAGATAGAACATAAATGTAAAATAGAACAAACAAAAGAAACATTGTTCAACTGATGTTGACTGTTGTCAGGTGAGAGCTACATTTTAAGGCTAATTTTATTTCCTTACTATCAGCTGTGAGGCCCTCTAGCTGTCTTCCTCATGGAAACATGGAAATTGCAATATTGAATTGGACCACACATTCAGCACCATGGCCAGAACAGCATAGCTCAATGGTACAACACACCATCAAAATTCAAAATACCTTCATGCACTTAGCCAACTACAGAAGTCTGTATATAGTGCTTCTTGATTTATAAATATGATTAGCATATGCCTGGAAGGCTTGAAAGCTGCTGTGCTTGCTAAGCTATATATGTTAACATAAGCATCTTCTTTTGCTTCCCAAGGCTTTTCTCTTTGCTGCTACCTCTTTTTTTCACTCTCCAGTTGGTGCTAAATTGGCATGATAGTGAGATTTCCTACTTGCACATGGCATCTGATCTTTATGCTGCATTTGCGGTTTAACCATTGGACTTACAAGCAGAAATTTATTCTGTATCCAGGGGCTGATTGTGTCCTTATAATCATAATCTGGGCTATAATAGGTACACCAGTATACTACAGTTAAAGCCAAATTATGAAATCCTTACCTAACCATCTATCATGTGGTGTCACAATCTAATCCTATAATGCATTTCATACAATCTGTATCACCAAATGCACCAGAGTATTAATTAATTTAAAGCAATCTCAATGGTGGTTATCCAGACAGAAAGGAATAAAGAGGTAGAGATACTTTCAGAGGAAATGTAATGTGCAGCAAAGCTTAACTAGTTTGCACACATCACATTGGGGGCTTCATCACACAAACACTGGTTAAGAGGCAAATTGACAATGCTTCATGAAATAAGTGAATCTTTGGAAGAGAGGAAGGACTTGATTATTCAATATCTCTTCACTTGAAAGCTCTCTCTTTTTGATTAAATACACTTGTTTTATCCTTTATTCTAAATAATCCACTGCTGAGTTTGATCTGATGTGATTATTATCACCAGTTAAAGCAAGATGTTACTGTGCTTTTGTCTCTTTACAGTATAAATGGACCTTAATACTCCCCTAAATGTTCCAGGAGAGGGCTGGACATTTCAGACAAGACTAGGGGATATTAGGCTCTGGGGTGTGTTGGGGTCATGTGGCTTGTAGTAACCAAAGCTGTTGGAGATGAGAGCGTGACAGTGGCTTCTGTCATTAGAGTTGCTACACCAGGGCTGCTTAACACAGAGATATTGAATGCATGCTTGTATGCTGGCTGGGAGTGTTCAAAGCAGGCGCTACAGCAGCAGAGAATTTTCAAGCACTTAAGGCTATGTCTACACTGCAGGCTTTTTCCGGCAGAGAGTATGCTAATGAAGCGCTCATTCGCATTTATCGCGCTGTCATTTGCATATTCTCTGCCAATGCTTTTTGTGCAAGAGGTTTCTGTGTAAAAACAAGCAGTGTAGATAGGTCTGTTTTGTGCAAACCTCCCATTTGTGCAAGATCTGCATACCTCCTTTTCTGAGGCACAAGGATCTTGTGCAAAAGGGGGCTTTTGTGCAAAACGGTCCCATCTACACTGCTTGTTTTTGCGCAAATACCTCTTGTGCAAATAGCATCAGCAGAGAATATGCAAAAGACAGCATGACAAATGTGAATGAGTGCTTCATTAGCATACTCTCTGCCAGAAAAAGCCTGCATTGTAGACATAGCCTTAGGGTTACAGGACAAGTAGTGAAACAACCTCTAACTGTTTAATCTGCACCCCAGTACATGACCACATCAGTCCAGTTCCTAATAGAAAATGGCCACACAATAAACCCCACAGCAGGTAGCTTTGTTGACTGTTCCAGCCCAGAGCCCAAGCACTGAAGGTGTGTCTAGATTACAGGGTTTTGTCGAAAGAAGTGGACTTTTGTCGACAAAACTATACCTGCGTCTACACTGCCACTGAGTTCTGTTGACATAACATTGACAGAACTCGGCAGTTTTATCGACAACCTCATTCTATGAGGAATAAAGCATCTAACACTGTCCTTTGTATCTACACTCTCATGTCAACGCAGCGGCTTGCTTTGTCGACAGAACTGGATGTAGTTTAGACACTCTTTGTCGATAGAAGCTTTGTCGACAGTATCTGTCGACAAAGCCTCTGTTGAGATAAGCCCGTAGTCTAGATGTACCCTGAATGTACACAGAGACTGACTTACCTTCCCACCCTAAAAGTGACTCTTCTAGATTGGGGCTGAGAAATGTTTGTGGGAAAGGACAGCTTGTCTTGTCTTGCTGAGACAGCCTGAACTGCACTTGTTCTGTGGAAAAATACTGGATTAATTTAATCTTCAGGACTGTCAATCACCATAAGCCCTTACACATTTAAACAAATGGAAAACCTGGGGCGATAGAGTACCAGCATATAGTTTCTTTTATATGGTCACTGATTTGTTAACAATTAATCCATTCTAAGGAAGCACAAATCTTTAGATCATGCCTAATAAAATTCTCATATTTCAAAACAAGAGGTATTTTTGCATTACTGTTTTAACATAAGAACAGCCATACTGCATCAGACCAAAGGTGCATCTAGCCCAGTGTTCTGTCGTCTGACACTGGCCAATGCCAGGTGCCCCAGAGGGAGAGAACAGAAAAAGGAAGCATCAAATGATCCTGTCACCCATTCCCAGCTTCTGGCAAACAGAGGGTAGGGACACACAGCAAGGTTTTGCATCCCTGCCCATCTTGGTTAATAACCTTTGATGTACTGGTCCTCCATGAACTTATCTAGTTTGCTTTTTCAACCCATTTATATGTTGGCCTTTACAACATACTCTGGCAAAGAGTTGCACAGCTTGACTGTGCTTTATGTGAAGAAATATTTCCTTTTGTTTCCTTTTGGTACTTAAAACAATGAGGGTACATCTACACAGCAGCATTATTTCAAAATATCTAATGTTATTCTGAAATGACAAAGAGCGTGTCTACACTGCAAGCCATTATTTCAAAATAATGTCAAGCTGGAGTACTTCTTACTCTGACTCCTATAAGGGAAGTCAGAGGAAGAGTGTTCTTCCTTCAATTTCCTACTGTGTACACAGCATCAAAAGCTGAGTTAAGCTATTTAGACTTAAACTACACAATTGACATAGCTGAAGTAGCGTCGCTTAATTGGACTTTACCCCTGCTGTGTAGATTTACCCTGACTGATAATATACAATGTATAGCTATGGGAATACTTCTTTATTATTTCCCTCAAGGACAGACCTAACATTTCTTTGAGGGCATTTAAAAAAAGGAAGACAGAAAGGACAAAAAAGAGAAAATAAAAAGAATGGAGAAAGAAAAGGAGCAAAGGAAAATAAAAAAAGAACAAAAATGAGAAAAGAGAGATGAAATGGGTAGTTTAAAATTCTTCTTTGAGAACGTGTTGCCTAGTTTCATTTAAAACTATCCCAAACTATATGAAACAATTTCAAAGACAATCAAACCTGGGATTTATTAAAACGCTTTTAAAATATATCACTATAGATCAAAACTCACCTTTACTTGCAATTTTCTTGAAAACATATTGTCCAGTATCAGGCGCCTGGAAGGTAAGCATTGAAGAAAAATAATACAAATATATAGACATTGAAGTCACCCCTCTTCTCATGTTATTCTCAACCTTAAAAAACAAAAAACACTCCTAAAGCTGACTAGTTCAGCAAAGTTACTGTTTGCTTTACAAATCTGGGTAAGAGTGAGAGATTGAGCTTGTTGAGAAGGTGCATAGCAAGCCAGGGAGTGAATGTGCAGCACCCTAACTTGCTGCACACAGTTGTCACACAGACCTGGCTTCCACACACAAAAAGTTTAGTAGTGCACTTTGATATACTCTCATTTCAAACAGCAGTACATCAAAGCAGACTATAGACCAGTGGTCTCCAACCTTTTTAAACACAAGATCGCTTTCTGAATTTGTCAGCCCAGGATCTAACTCAAACTGAAATACTCCTATCCCACCCTTTCACCAAGGCCCCACCCTCCTCACTCTGTGAAGATGGGGTACAGGAGAGGAGAACAGAGTGATATCAGCACCCTGCTTCCTCTCTCCCCCCAACCTGCACAACAAGTAGGACACTCCCAGGAGGCAGCTCTGAGGCTCTGGGCAGGCGCAGCAGGGCAGCTGGAGGAAGGGCAACTGAAGTGCTGGCCCTTGATAGTCTCCCAGACAAACTAGTCAGGATCACCTGTCAGAGGCTCCAAGATCTACTGGTGGATCTTGAGCCACTGGTTGATGACTACTTCTTAGTGCACAGTAGCATAGCAACATGCACATGGCCAGTTAGAATGTAACAGGTTAGTGGATGATGGATTTATACCCCATCTTGCTATGCACCAACTGTAGAGAAGCCCATTATGTCTCACCCTTTGAAAGGGTCACTCTAGTATGCATGGCCCTACATGCAGCCCACAAGAGGAACTATGTGTTATGTGGTGGGGTGGGATAATTTTTTGGCCCACAGCATCAATGGATGACTTCTTCCTCTGAGCCAGTGCATCACATGCTCTTCCTTCCTCCCTTTTTTCCCAAGCATAGTCTAGTAATGTGGGGAAGTAGCACAGGGAAACTCTTATTCCTCTTTACTCCCTTTTATGGTAGCCACAGAAAAATTCATAATCTTGCCCATAGCCTCTCTCTGCCATGTAGCGTAACATATTCTTGAACCATCTGCAATAATAAAATGTAGGTAGTGCTGCTAACACTGATGATGTTTCATGTTTTTTTAAAGCCCAGGCTACTGGAGTCTTGTGATCACATTAGTTCTCATTTAATAACAAATAATGAATGAACCCTAAAGCCTCAAACTGTACATTATTTTGTGCTGTGTTTAGTTATGATATGCCAATTTTGGGGTTCGGTTAAGTTCACTGTGCTGGATGGTTCTGATGGTTAGATTTTTTATAATGTGAAGCTCTTGGCTAATCTGTTTTTCTCCTTGAACTTTGGCACCCTTTGTATAAACTGCCCAAGGGTGAGAGTCCTGCCTGGAAAAAGGATTGTGACTACAGTGGTAAAGATATACATTCCTATTGATAGGGTAGATAGTTTAGTGGTATACACCAATTTTGTGTTAGGCCCTATCTCAAGAAATAATGTAGCCTGATCAATTATTGCAACTGCGTGTAATAGAATTATTATCATTATTTTACACACAGGTTCTTTCTCCTGAGATGGCTAATTAGAAGATTCTTGTCATTCCTGATTGAGATTGATCAATTGATTGATTGATTGACTGATTGGGGTTGATGAGATAGATGACAGAAATAAGTACCTGCTTTACTTAACAGTCAAATAAGACCACTTGTAAATATAACTAAATGCACTAAAGCTACAAATAGATCTTAGGATAAGTATGTAAGTATGCCTATAATCTTAGGCCCCTAAATCTTATGGAATATAAACAACAGTTGATCAGTGGAGCATATTGGAGAACAGGTCCCAAACCAGTTTACATCATTTCAGGACCCCGCCAATTCCAGATTTAGGGACCCAGCTTAGATATTTTATACTTTTTGTTTATGTAGCTATTTGGATGTTTATATTTTTGCCCATGTTCTGTGACCATAAAAAGGCTGCCCATATGTATCCATAATTTTACTTCTGGTCACTGAACTAACCATTTTTGACAATCATTTCCCCCAGTTTTCTCTATTTTAGGCATCCTATCACCAGCATTGTTGGTGAAAACTGAAACAAAAAAGTAGTTAAGCCCCTTTGCCATTTCTACATTT
>CM057846.1:67213550-67226581 GCA_030068395.1 Apalone spinifera
TGTCCACCAAGGTCTGGAGGTGACCTCGGAGGGCACGGCCCTGCTCTTCCATAATCTCTAAGCTCCGCTGCCACAGCTGCAAGTCCTCCCGGACCCAGTAGTCCTGGGTGCGGGGCTGGTGCTCCATTAGCTGCAGGTGCTGCCACTGGTACTCCTCCTGGTTCCTGATGTGCCTGCTGGCCCGGGTGCGGGTGGCTGTTCCAGGCGGGTTGGTGTGCCCTGCAGGCCCAGGGGCTGTGGTGAAACAAGAGCAGTGGGCAGTTCTCCCTGGGGACATAGTGGGTGAAACCCAGCCCCCGTCTGCAAGGCGAGGTTGGTGTGTGGGGAACGGGCCAGGGCCCCCTGCATGACACCCAGGTGCTGCTCCATGGTGGGCAAGGCCCAGGTGCATGGTCCCTAGGTGCCCTCTCCCCCCACCCCCTCCATACACATAAGGGGAGCATGATGGCATTCACATGTGGAGCCCTCCTCGGCCTCGGACGACACAGCCGATGTGCTCTGTGGGATGCCTCGGGGGTCCTGGGTCCTGGGTAGGCTCCCGGGCAGGCTCCTGGCTCTCAGCATCCTCCTCCTCCACCTCCGTGTCAGGGATGGGGCCGTCTGCCCCGGGATCAATCACCACCCGGGGGGCATGGATTCCGTGAGCCCCCAGGATGCGGTCCAGGGCCTCATAATGAGGGCATGCCTCTGGGTCGGACCCTGACTGGGAGGCCCTGGAGTAGGCCTGCTGCAGGTCCTTGATTTTGCAGCGGACCTGCTCCCGGGTCCGCATGTAGCCTCTGGTAGCCAGGCTGGGAGCCATGCGGCTGTAGACGGCTGCGTTCCCGTGGCTAGTGCAGAGATTGTGGACATTGGAGGCCTCCCCCCAAACCTCAATGAGGTCCATGGTCTCCGCACTAGACCAGGCGGGCGCCCGCCTCTTGTGGCCCCGGGCAGGCTCCTGGGAGCCGCCAGCCTGGTCCTGGGAAGAGGAGGAGGGCTGGGTGGCAGTGGGTGGCTGGCTCATGCTGTGCCAGGTGCAGGGTCTGCTGGCTGGGTGCTGGCAGGCTTGCAACTGGCACAAGCACTGTAGCCAGACCATGGCCCTTTAAGGGCTCCGGGGCCGGGAGGAGCGCAGAAGAGTTTCCCTGGTTTGGCCCAGAGTGGCCACCAGGGCAACCTGGGAAGGGCTAGCCTCCAACTAGTTTGAATTAAGTGGCTACACAGCCCTTAATTTGAACTACTTAATTCGAACTAGGCATTACTCCTCGTAGAATGAGGTTTACCTAGTTAGAATTAAGCGCGCCGCTAGTTCGATTTAAATTCGAACTAGCGGTTTGCATGTGTAGCCCCTATTAAAGTTAATTTGAACTAACAGCTGTTAGTTCGAATTAACTTTGTAGTGTAGACATACCCCTATGGTGCTAAATAAACTAGGCCCTGCCTCACCTCTCGTCAGTAGGTACCAAGAAGTCAGCTGAGGTGCTTAAGCTGATTAACCTTTCATTTTACCATTAAGTTTTTAATAGCAGATTCCTGATTTTGGAACTTACTTTTTCCCTTTTTCTGTTAGGGTATGTTCACACTGCACAGCTACTTTGGGCCCAGTCCAGGAAGGCACCCGGTGTCCTGGGACTCCGGTGCTGCTCCCTGGAAGGGCCAGGAGGGTGTTGGGGGGCTTTTGTCTGTGCCATGGGTCAGCGGGCCTGTGGCAGGGAGAGCTGCATGGTCAGGGTTCTGGTCCAGGGCCAGCTTCCGGCTACAAGGCTTGTTCAGTGTGCTTGCACATTTAAGATCTGGCAGGAGACAGGAACTATAGAGCTGTGATTAGTTTGGATGGAGTGTCCACCAGCACACCTGTCCTTTTTCTGGACACCTCTTTTTTCAAAAGACCTCCCTTTTCTGCATCTACACACGCCTTTTTCCAAAAGAGCTCTTTCAGCAAAGGCGTTCTTCCTCATAGAATGAGGTTGACCAATGTTGGGAAAACCCCTGCGTTCTTTCAATTTTCTTTTGAAAGAACATGATTGCAGTGTGGATGTAGGTGCAATTTTTTCAGAAAAATGGCTGTTTTTCCGAAAAAACTCTGCAGTCTAGACACACCCTAAGTGGGAATTGCAAGCCACAGTCCCTGCAAAACCACACCAGGATCTGTGAGGCATCCATGGTTAGGTGATCTGTCTGGCTATGGGCTCAGGTGGAGGGGACAGAAGCAGTGCTGGCAAAGGTGTTGCAGGCAAAATATACCCTAACCATATTAGGACTACCTCTGTCAAACTCCCTCTTAAACTCCCCTGTCTGCAGCCCCCTGTCTGTTTATGAACTTCATACAATGCTGCTAGCTTTAGTGTACAAGGGCTACCTGAAATGTATTAAGTTATATGTGACAGCCTGAATTTCACGGAAATAAAACTTTGTTTATGATCTTTTAACATAAAATTTCAAAAATGCCTGTGTAACATCTCTCTGAAGTTGACCTTGTTTCTCCCCATTGTTAGTCCATAGTTAGAAACAGCATCTACCCTTATTCCTGATGGAGTTCTGACTTCAAAAGAGTTGAGTCGGGGATGGATATGGTCCATTAACTCCATGTGCCAAAGCTCAGATGAGTTCTCATGATTATTGTTGTGCATTATCTTCAAGATAGATTTTTACTATATGAACATAGCGTAATAATGTTAATTGGCAAATTAATAGCAAATTCTATTATGCACACCCCCGTATAACCTTCTGGTAAATTAATCAGCTAAATTATTGCAAATGTCTGGTTCCTGGGACAACATATTGCATGATACAAGCATCTGTAATGTGTCATCTTTCATTCATTCACCTCTGTTACAGCTATGTAGATTCTTTCCCCTCTCTCTTGCACTGAAGAATATACTGTACACTTTTAAAAACAAGTCCCATCTCTTTGTATCTGTGTCAATCACCTCTGAAGAATAGGAGTCCTTCCCTCCTAATTTAAATGGAAAAGTCCCTCAGACACACATAATTTCATGCACAGTAGTATATCAATTTTATATGATTTAGCAGATTACCCATTAAAATGAATGGAAATCTGAGATGTCTGATGTAAATGAGAAGCAAATATTCACTTGAAAAAAGAACAATTATTTGAGCTTTGCTTGATAAGAGCTCTGACCTATGAGTAATATGGCCCTAACGGAGAGGGATTAAAGTCCTACAGGAAATGGAGTTGATGATCCCTGCTTTGGTACAAGCAGCAGCAGCACCGCACATCACAAAAAGCACTGCATGTGATGCAATTTGGGAAGACTGAAGTCTTTGTTCAGGAAAGGCATTGACTTCCTATTGTTTCTGGAGGGAATAAGAGTATTGGTGAAAATGCTGAAAGAACGTACACAGGAAAAATGACTGCATGATATCTAGTCTGCTATTAGATAAAACAGCAGCTTGCAGGAGTAAAGGTGATTCAGAGTGCTACATCATTAATCTTTATGAGCACAATAATTACAACAATTCTACAAGGAGGAAAATGTAATTGTTTAATAATATACCCTTTAGTATTACATTTCCAAAGGCACTGGATATGTGCTGGAGATGTGCTGGATACTTTTGAATAGAGACGGTGATGTACTTTTTAAATTAAAAAAAAGAATGCTGCATTTTTACTCTTTACCTCAGTCACTGTTTAACATTCCCTTTTCATGTACTGTCTACTTTGTTAAATTGCCTGCAATTGCAAAGCAGTCAGGCAGTACACAAATTAAGTCACAAAGTAATCAGATTTCAATCTCTGAATATTCACAGCTCAATTAAGTTATTTACTGAGATATTTGTCTTAGCTGTTGAATTCTTTGCATATTTATTGCCACTCCTCACAAACATTTTAAAAATATCCTGATGTGAAAATAAAAAGCAGCATTTGTTTTATATTGCAGGTTAAATTACTCCTCTAGGTATCTAAAAAGGAACAAAAAGTCAATTACCTTCAAGTTTACCTAGGGTGTGATTAAAGACATAAAATATAAATAAATAAACAAACTGCACTATTTTTCTCAGGGAAGCCATATTAAAAATATTTTGGACAATCTTCCATTTCATCACTTCTTTTTAACCCATTTTGACATCAAAATTTAAAAAAATCCTTTATGTGTATATAAAAAAAGTACTTATCAGCGTCAGTCTAACCAATCAGAATCAGAAAGCACAGCATTATTTCTTTACATTACTCACCAGGTATCTTATTGCTAGATTATGCTGCCAAAAGTCCAGAGAAAAACAAGTGAATGATACAGAGTTCAATCCATGCATGTTATTTCCTACTTTTCTCTGGGTGCTGGAGGCTATACACAGAATGATAAATGAAGTAGTATGAACTAGTGGTATTTAAAATGCTACTGAACTGAGAATGTTACCTGAAATCTTGTTAAATTTACCATGCACCGCAATAGTAAAATGTGATGAATATTTAAAATAAATGGGCCTGATCCTCCCCTCACTTATTGTTTTGACCCCCCAAACAAATTAGTCCTGATTTACAAAAGTATGACATCCATACAAGGCATTTATTTTGCTCCCATTACTATAGTATCCAAGTGCCAGTGTTTCATACATAATCCCTATAAGGTAGAAGCTATAGGTTGGACCTCCCTGGTCTGGCACCCTCGGGACCTGAGTGGTCCCCTAGGAGGGATTTTGCCAGACCAGGGGAGGTCATTTTGGGCCCCTTTGCCACCTGCTCTTCAGCTAACTCCACTACTGTCCTGACCTCCTGGCTGGCTCCCCACCTGCCAACAGCTCTGCAGTCCTTCTACCTCTGTCCATGGTCCCACCTTTGGAGCTCCCAGCTCCTCCATGGAAGACTGCTGCCCTTCTGCCAGAGCTCCTGGCCACACCAGCAGCTCTTCTGCAGCAGCACTGGCCCTGCCAGCCCCAGTCCTACTGCCAGGACTCCCACCACCTCCCCATGGCAGACCACTGCTCAGTTGCCGGGTTTCCCGACCCTGGCAGCCCTACTGAGGCAGCATTGGCATCACTGCCAGGGCTCCTGGCTCCACCAGCCCTGCTACAAAAGCCCATGGTCCCATTGCCAGTGCTCCTGCCCTCACCGCAGCAGACTGCTTCCCTGCCAGAGCCTGCTGGTATTCTGGCCACCCTACCACCGGCTCAGCCAGACTCCCCCAGCAGAGCTCCCAGCTGCTGGACTCCCTGCAGCCAGGCTGGCTGGGTTCCTGATCCCTTCAGGGCTCCTGCTTCTGGCCTTCCACTGGGTCTCTGTGGTCCAGCAACATCCGCAGTCCTCCTGGACTAGGGATGTTGCTGGACCAAGGAGTCCCAGTTGAGAGAGGTTCAATGTGTAGTATTATTTTTATTTCTACTATTTTACAGATGGGAAACCGAAGCAAAGAGTGGGGTATTCACAAAAGTATTTAGGCACCTACACCTCAGACCCATGGGTGCCTAAGTTTGGGTTTAGTCACCTAACTCCCAATTTTAGGTTCCACTGGGATTCATAAAACTTCTACCGAACCCCATAGCTGCCCACACTTATGGCACCCTAGGACAATCTGGTCTTTAATGAGAGTGTCTTTAAATATTTAAGTTTTAAGACTATGATGAATTCCTCTATTGTTTCTCCTTCATTCTGTGTTCTCACCCTGAGCATCTTTCTCTTTCTCTCAAAGGTAACTTTTACCCTTAAGGACACCATGCACCTCCACCTCAAATGTTTTCATTATTTCTAGAAAATCTTTCCCCTTCACAATCTGTACAGAATGTATTGGTCACATCTACAGCTTCTCCACCTAACACGGTAAAGAACATAGCAAAATTACTCATCCTCCAATTTATTTGCCCCAGTAACTTTCCTATACAGTTCAAATTGTTTTTTGAACTTGACGAAGCTCATAGTGTTTTCCCTGGTTCTCCAGGCTGGGGGAACGGGGGGGGAGGGGGGGAGGGAGGGGAATTATTTGCTGTTGCACAGACTCTATGGCAATGATTGCAATAATCTTTCTCTCACTGGGTCTTCTGGCACTTCAGGCTTTCCACTTCTGGTACCACACAGTATATTATGGATGAGCAGACTGGTCTTAAGATAGCATCTTTCCTAATAAAGAATTTATGTACAGAAATAAAGCAACAAAATGTCTTATTGTTCTCTAGCTGCACCATGTGACTAAACCTGTCCCTGCTACTTTGTGGTTCCCATTACCCAGCAAACAATGCCTTGCAGGGAGAAAAAATAACCAACTGCATAAATAGTATATAGAAAATATGTCATCTCTACACTTCCTGAAGGATGTACTCTATGGTCCACTAACCACTGGACTATTCTTCTTCAGGAAATGCAAATTCATTCTATCATCTCCTGTAAGGTCTAAAAAAGATGTGTAAAAATCACAGGTATCAAACTTTCTACCAATTCCAGGATTTCAGTTGCAGAAATAAAATTTTCATTAGCTGTTTTGAAATCAACATTCTCACTGCATTTTAGCAGGAATTTTTTTCAGCGTCAGTTTTATAGTCCTTATGATGCATTTAATGACAGAGTAAATTAAAAAAACATTTTCAGGATATAGCTATTTTCTTATGTAGAAAAATATAGCTGTCTTTTGAGGTGTAGGTTTTTCCTTCCCTGGGTAATTGAGTTCACTTGAATGTAAATTAAGTTAAATCTAGAAGAGGTTAAAAATAGATTTATAGGAGTTTCAGGCCTTGTTTGGTGCAGCCGTGAAAAACAAAAACGTTGCAGGTCTGTTAATGTTCACTTAAACAGGCAAGACCCATGCATTTCTGTGCCAAAGGAAGTCTTGGAATCTGAAAAAGGATAGAATAAAAACTATACCTTGTTTCACTACTGTTGGCAATTCAGTATTAAGAAGATTTTCTACTGTTAGGAGCAACATCCTTCAGGTGTGACAGTCAGGTTGGGTCTCTACTTAAAAGTTATGTTGATATAGCTACATTGATCACGGTGTGACACAGCCCACACCCTTGACTAGCATAGCTATGCTGACCTATCCTCAGTGTAGACACAGCTGTTTATGAAAGAGTGTTTCACCTGATGTTACTACTGTCATTCAGAGACATGGTGGCTGTACACCAGAGTGAGCAAAATATGTTCCATGGCCTGGATCCGGCCTGCCCAACCATTGTACCTGGCCAACCTATCTGAGTTGCAGAGTGCACATATTTGCTACTCCCCCTAGCTTGCTCCATCCTGCAGCTGAGCTGCTCCTGAGACCTTTCTGCTAGCTGTGTAGAGTGTGGAGGGAGGAGAGTGCTGATGTCAAAGGGTTCTCCCAGCTCGGTACCTCATCTCCACAGAGCTGGGATTGGGGAGAGGGAAAAAAAAATCCATACCTCTGGTCTGAGGTATGAATGGTGACAAGTGCCTTTCTTAAAGAGAGAGTGCACTGTTTCTACACAATGTAGACATACCCTCAGATATCTTAGCCACTCACCAATGGGGTGAGAGGGGGAGATAGAAGGGGTTAAAGCGTGTACACATAGAAGTCCCACTGGCCTGATATGTCCTGATCTGCTGTTGAAATTATTCTGTAAAATAGATGTTAATGGCCAACAAAATCTAAATGTGAGTTATGGTTAAAAACGGTTACTGTGTCTATACACATACTTACCAGCATAGTGAGATATTTGTAGTATTAGGATATCTTCACTTGCCACTAAGAATATTTAAACAAATTGACTTGTAGAGTATATTTATACACAGCAATGTTAGCTCTAGGTGAAAACAAGCTACTCGGTGATAGAGGCAGAATAGGGCTGAACCAAAATACCGAGGCATTCTTTTTGTTCTCCTACCTGTCACTTTAGTGGCATGAAGGACAATACAGTGGGCACAGCTGACCTGAGGGCAATGTGAATAGGAGGATCAGCCATTTGGTCAAAAATAGGTGGAACAGTTTCACTATCTTGCCCACAAATCCCTTGTGCAGCCAGCAGCATCAGAGAGGTGCATTCTTGGTAGGAAAGGGGTATTGTTGGAAAACAAGGCAAGCCACGTATTCTCACTTCATCGGATGGCCCAGAGTGGGTTAGTAGCAAAAGGGCATAAGTTAGAGCATTCTCCACAGATTCCACTAATGCTCGTGGATTGCAGGAGGAGTGTCACTGGCTTTTTCGATAGAGTGGAGGGCAAACTAGGTCTGTTCCTACCATCACCGTGCCTCTGTGGGTATCTAATTCAGAACAAACTCCTGAGAAATAGAGCAGACTAACCCCGAACAGATGGTTATTCTATTATTAACTATACCAGGCTAGAAACAAAAATAAACTTCTGTCTCTCACCACACTCATTAATAAAAGGTCCAAACTATAGTCTCCTTAGGCATGCAGCTCTTGTTTCACCACCCAGATATCAGACTTTATGATGAGTGGTTATTAAAAAACGATTTAATCAAACAAAGAGTTCTTCTGACTTCAAGAGATCAGTCACATAGCCAGTACTACATATAACTCAGATCTGTCGCAATAATCATGCAGTTGCCAATCCTTTAGCATCTAATGTCAAAGCAGGGGTGGGGAACATATGACCTGAGGGCCAGCTCCGTCTCTTGGCTTACTTTGATCCACGCCCCTCCCCCCACCCCTGCAGTGGGGAAAGCCAGCACTTGTGCTCCATCCCTGCGGCAAGTCTCTGAGTTCTGGTGCCTCCTGTGGGGCTGGAGTGCAAATGTTGACTCACCTCTCTTCTGGGGGAAACTCCGAGTCTTGGTTTCCCCCCAGTGATTAAGGTGAGTATCACTCTTTCTTTTTTTTTCTTGTTTTTTGCTTCTCACTTTTGTGTGGCCCTAGAATGGTTTTTTGGTGGGTCAGTGTCTCCCATCCCTGATCTAAAGGTTTCTTTATATATAAAATAATTGCAAAGTTCCTGGATCAGGTGATGTTACAGACTGCTGGCTTGTAATGTCCCTGTCACTTCCAAAAGATTGGCAGGTCCTCAGTCCATTGTCAAAATGCTCCTTTTAGAGCAAGTCCAGAGACCAGAGCAGCAAAGAGGCCAAAATGGAGACGCTTCAATGGTCCTTTCTAGCTTCTTCCATGGGAACTGGAGGGGATGCTCTGAGTCACATGCCCTTATGTGGCTTGATGATTCATAGGAGCATCCATTACCCATATTCTGCTAAAGAGGCCACAGACTGGCCAGCTGGGTGGGGGGACAAGCTTCTTCTATGGTCTATTGTGGAAACTCAGTGCTCTTTAATGGGTTGTTAATTTGAATCGTCCCTTCACAATGTGCTGACCAGACTGGATGTAAATTAGCTGGGGAGTGTTACCCCAGGATATACACATTTGAATTATTGGTACCATGTCAATACTTATAATCTTAGATATGAATATGATATGTACATATAGACAGCATAATCATACTCAGCAAACCATAATTTTTCCATTGACACCTTACATTATATACTTTGTACAAGATTTGTTGCAATTATCTAATGGTAGCAATATCAGTGATATAGTAGACATATTCCAATCATACAGCATCTCACCTACCAACAGGAGAATTTAATTCAATGAGTTGGATTATTCCATTGTAAGGGAGAATGGGGCCCTATGCCTTTAACATACTGAATGCCTCTTTTAGGTTGCCTGCTGGGAACCTACAGTATGAATTGGACGTTGTTTTTTTTATTTTACGGATGGCCTGGAAATGTAAAGAAAATAATCCTTTTATTATTTCAAGTCCTATGCCAAACATTTTCCCTCAAAATAGAAATCTAAGACAAGAACTGATTTAGTCTAACATTAATCCAGTTTAGCAATTAGAAGAAAACAGATACACACTCCAATCATCCACTTTACTATTTATTCTGCTTAAATAATAATTTAAAAAATGATGTACATCATGCAAATTACACAATGCAGCCTACTTCTGAAAGAAGAGGGCAATAATGATATTAAAAGCCATATTTGCTTTATGAATACTGCAGTTATGGCTTTTGAACCAGTAAAAGAATGGTTCTTCTTTTCCTTAGATTGTGAATTAGTAATGTAATTTATTGTAACAAATGCATGTAGGGTACTTATTACTTGGTATAGTTGATATGGGTTTATTCCCTCCAGTTTTTTCCTATAATTTCACCTATACATTAGTTAATTTCAAGTTTAAAAAGGGGCATTTGACAAGGGACTGGTTTTACTCTGCTACTGTAATTGCATGTCTGCCTGGATATTCTGCATAGAGAATTGCATTTAAGTGTATTTAAGTATTCTGCATAGAGAAGTGTGGATTCTTGGTCCCAACCCAACACCTTTGGGCTATAATATTGTTTTTCAGCCCTAGAGAGGATTCTTTTAGCAGAAAGAACTCCACAGATGGTCTAAAGCTGCATAGCTCACTGCACCTGATCCGCCCTCTCTCCCCTCAGTCACAGCCATTGGGTTAGAGAGTTCATAGAGTTGGGTCTGGAGCACCATTTCAGTCTGGCAATCTCCAGTTGCTATTAAATCCTGGCATATAAAATGCATAGATGGCTTAGGCCCTTGCAACACCTCAGTACACACAGATTCATAAGGCTGATTATGCAAAGTTGTTGCTGATGTGAAGGCAATTTTTCAGAAAGCTAAACATTAAAACAAGGGCTTCTTGTGGTGGGATGTAAGAGTGTTCTTTATTAAACACTTTTTTCCCTCAACTAAAGCTTATTTTTTCCTGAACTCAGACAATCTTCATCTTAAATTGAACTTTCAAGTTTCCTACAGGCAATGACAGACTTTATGGCATAAACCTGTAGAGTGTATATACTCAGCACAAACAAAATGCATGCCAATTAATGATAAGATAATGTTTTTAAAATGAATGGACTGAAAAAATGACAGCAAAGCATGCATGAAATTACAACACATGAACAGTATCAAGTGATGTTGGGCCAAAAATTAGTCTTGATGTTTCTTACATGCATAAAGTCAACATAATTTATTTTTTCCCTCTCTCCCCTCCACAAAGATGTCTACATGCTTAAAAAAAAAAGCCAGACAGCAGCACAGCAAATTAGCAAGTCCCCCCCCCCTCACACACACATTACCTGAGTTTATGTTTGCACATTCATGTCGGGAAAAAGAAAATTGCCAATGGATTTCAGTTCACCATAACATCTTTCATATTTATTGTATCTGAAAGTATTTCACAAATTATTTAAACGCTATCTAGTGATTTGGTTGCACAATGTGGCCATCATTTTGTGCTTAACAATAGCTCACACAATCCTTGGAATCATGCTCTATTTCACTGAGAATATCAAAGATGACTATGGCCAGGATAACATATTTGCTCCTTTTGGAAAATACCACCAGACTTTTAACATTTAGAGTAAGAAAAGAGACGGGGAGAAGGAATTTCACCAAATGCTACCTCCAGAGGTAACTCCGAAAGTGCTATCCCTTCTTTTACTACTGGAATGTTCTCATAGGGTAAAAGCCTAAATCTCAGTATGAGATTGAAATCCCTGATATTTCAGCTTAAATGCATTTTATCTACAAAAAAACCAACCAAATCAAAAAAAACCCCTGGTAAATTATATCATCCTATAGCATCCTTCCAGCCAGTGGATGGAAAAAATAAATAGCAGAAGATATTAGCTCTCAGCATATTTAGGTGGGAAAAAGAGTTGTAGGGGGAAACCCATCCTTCTAAATATGTGAATTAGTAGATGGAGACTACAAATATAAGGAAAGAATTAAAATAATAAGACAAGGGACTATATTCTGATAGCCTTAGTCATGTTGACTAGAACCTTCCCTCAAAAGTAATCTAAATGAAGCCACTGAAATCACTACCACCCGCCAATCTACCAAGGAGGATACATACCCTAGTATTAACAATGATCAATTTTAGGCAATGAATTAAAAATGTCTACATCATATCATAGGCCCCATAGGTTGGGTTTTTTTTCTATTTTAATTTTTAAAGTACACAACTGTGTTTATAGAGTGTGACCCTATGGAGGCCTGTAGCCACACCCTACACAATATTGTAATACTATTTGTACAACAGATATCTTGTGAGGTATTATATGAAAACTAATAACTTTCTGGTTGTTATTGTTATTGTAATTATATGTGAAGTTATGAATTTCCTTTGTAGGATGTGACTAGAATGTGTTTAGGATAAGACAGCCTAGCCTAGTAAAGGAGATAAACAGGTCTCTTCTAGACAAAGGAATGTGGATTTTCATTAATTTTACATTTAGCATTAAACAAAGCTATTTAGCTAAGCCAGCGGGTGTTATCCTTTCTGGAATGAGAATTAACATGACTCCTACACCAAAGAGAGAGGCAGAGACTGAATCCCAGGACACTTTCCTGATTTGTAAGACAAAGACATCCCTTTGAGAGGCCTACGTGGTGGCAGAAAGCCATTTTGCCATCTTTCACCTGGGGAAAACTAGCACCTTTTATTTCTGTAGAAGGTCCTCATAGAGTCAGTCAATGCTGGAAAAGACAAAGATTGGTAAGAAATTGACAGTGAACAAAGACTGTAGGCTGTTAAGTTAGATCTCAGCCACTAGAAAGTATATTTTTACTTTCACATGTCTGTTATTATTTTGGCTTTATGCCTTATACTTTAATTTATTTCAAACCTCTGCTTTTGACTGAATACACTTGAGCTATGTCTACACTACAAGGTTTTTGTGCAAAAATGGACGTTTTTGTGCAAAAACCGGCAGAACGTCCATACCTCAAGAGCATTTTTGCGCAAAAAACCAAAACAGTAAATTGACAGGACAGAGGGCTTTTGCCTGTAGAGTTATTCCTCTCCCCACAAGGAATAACTCCTTTTTGCTCTACAGCTCTTGTGCAAAAAAGTGTGTGTGGACACTCCGCAGGGGTTTCTTGTGCAAAAAGAGCCTATCAGAAAAAGCACAGATGCTCTGATGGTCATTCTGTTAATGGCAATCAGAGCTTTCTTGTGAAAGAGCGTCCATGCTGTGTGGATGCTCTCTTGCACAAAAGCACATCACTTTTGTGATGCGCTTTTGATGTGTGGACGCGCTTTTGTCCAAGAAGTTTTTGTGGAAGATCTCTTCCACAAAAAGCTTCTTGCACAAAAACCC
>CM057846.1:67241292-67251937 GCA_030068395.1 Apalone spinifera
GAAAAGCGGCTGATTTTCCGGAATAAGTGGCCCAGTGTAGACACAGCCAAATAGTGTGGGAGACAAATATTAGGCTTCTAAATAAGTAGTAAGCCATGCTGGACATCATAAGGTGGTACAAGTAATATCTCTCCTTCAAAAACAATTGTTCTTAGTTCATTCTTTCGGAACATCTATCTGCACTTAGGAAAAAAAGCAAACAGTTATTTTCTTATCCTCCCATTCCACAGGAAAATATTTCTTTATAATATAGACAGAAATCTTTGTGATGGGGCATTAAATGTGAAAAATACTTAATGATTCTAGTTTCTAAAAATTGCAGGGGGAATGCCGACTGGTGATATAATCACAGTATTAGCAAAATGTAGTTATTATTTATTTACAGTGACCTATGATAAAACAATTAGCTATGTCCATTCAAACTACTGAATATGTTAGCTAGAAGAGAGTACAGTTAGTCTATACCTCAGAGAGGGCTGGAAAATGGGCTGAATACTACAAATAGAATTAGGGAAAGAAAGTCTGTGCTACATGTTTGAGTGTGACTGAGCCTAGAGCATGGTTTTAAAGGTAATTGGGTAATTAAAGATGCAGATAGACACCCAGCGGTTTCTTCAAAAGGGCCTGCTTTTGAAAATCCCTCCCAGGTGCCCAACTGCATTTTTAGGTACTAGAATTTCTTTAAAATATCTGGAGCTCAGGACAGCAGCTTCGGTGGGGAGGAGGAGGGAAAAGAAGGGAAAGCAGCATATTACAGTCCCCCTATTCAGCAATCACACAGGTATGAGATTGACAACCTTTTGTTCCTGGACACTCCCCTGGGGGTTGATGGTAAGGCTGCCCTTGACTCCTCCCCTCTCCCCACATTGTAGGGTCCCTTGGAGAGGAGACTATGGAACCTGGTGAGGAGGGAATGTGGGTTATGATGGGCTGGAGGGGGTGGGGTACCTGTGCATCTGGCTCTTCTGTGAGTCTACTACACATGTAATCAGCTCCATCATGACTGTGAAAAGGTTCTCCTGAGTCTTCATTTCATGTTCTCTGCTTGCTTTTCTATCCTCATGCTCCACTCACATCTCCTGCAGAGGCATTTTCCTCCACTCACTTAATCGTGCCCTGTCCAAGTGGGTGGATTGCATTTGCTCATTGAACATGTCATCCCTGCTGCATTTCCACTTTTGGATCTGTGCTAACCAAACAGCTGGAGGAGCTGGACCTGGGGGAGTGTGTAGCAGGCTGGCTCGCTGTTGCACTCACTGCGATGAAAAGTGAAGGGCAGACTTCATAGGCGCTACATTGTGACACGTAGAACCTAATCTCTTAGCATAAAGAGACGTCTGTCCAAGACAATAGGCAACTGCTATACACCACAGAGAGCAGGGAGCAGCTGGACTCCATTTGTTGACATGTATGGTAAGGGACAGGTCAGGGCTCACTCTTTCGCTTCCACTTTGAAACAGGGGTATGAATGTGTAACCGTGTACATGGTTAATCAATGAGCCTGGGCTCATCGGTTAACATTCACGGTTAGACACAGGCTTTCACAATGTATGGGGAGCCAGCTTAAAAACCAGCTCCCCATGCGCACTGACTCCCGGGGAGCTGCCTGCTGCCCCACACTGCTGCCTCTGTATCAGGGGAGCAGGCAGGAGCTGGTATGTGTGGGTTAAAAGCCAGCTCCCTGCATGCACGGACTCCCTGCTTGTAACCACTGACTTTTTCATCAGTTACACAATTACTCAATGAAATACATTTTAACAACCCTACTTTGAAAGTATGTATACACTCACAGGACTTGCAAACAGCAGCTCCTGCAGCTAAGCAAACCTCTGTGTTTCCAAAGGGGGTCATGGTGGCATGGCAGTGGCACACATGTGACAATGTGTTTGGAACCTTCTTTTGCCAGGAGACTGCAACTTTCCTTTCCCACAGGAGCCTGTGGGTGAGAGGGGGAGGTTGTCCCGGGGTGGCAGAAAGACAGGTGTTCACGAGCAGCCTGCAGTCGGCAAGGGGAGCTTGTCTAGGCATGGTAGAAGGGCAGGGGCTCACATGGACATTGAGGAGCCTGAGGGCGAGAGAGGATCTGGGTGTGGTGGCTGGGCAGGGGCTCAAACAATGCTTTGTTGTGGATGAGCAAACAGAGGTGTACTTCTGTGGTCTCAGTTATAGAGCTTCCCCGGCTTTATCCAGGTTCCCATGCATGGTATCTGTCTTCTCCAAATCATACAGAATGATAGGGAGAGGATGCTACTGAATGTGGCAAGAAAACCTAGGGCTTACACTGCAATGCTTTGTGCTGCAATGAAGCCAGACCACTTACTTCTGGCGTGGCATGGGAAGGTGTCCTACCGTGGAGGACGACATGCAGGCCTCCCCACAAACCTGGTGAGAAAGATGAGAGAGTTCCTCTCTGAGAGCTTTATGGACATGTACAGGGAGGATTTCTGCTCCATCTCCAGACACATTAGCAAACTGTTCTGGGGAGCCTCTGCTGTGCAGGCACATAGTACACCATAGGTCACACCCAACGGCCCGAACTTGCTTATAGCATGATACAAAATGTGAACTCACCAGAAGTGTCCACCCCACCATCAGGGGCTGGCAGCGAGACGTCCTGGGAGGAGGGGATTGTCTCCAAAGTTATAAAAGGGTCCTGGCTGTCAGTGAGATTGGATGCTTCACTCACTGGCTGATCATTTTACTCCTCCACCTCCCCATCCACCTCCACCTCCCCATCCATCCAGGAGGCCTCCATGCTGCTGCCCAAGGCTGCCAGAGAAATCTCATGGGAGGAACCCACGGACTGGCTTGGGAAACTGCCATAGAAGTGGCAGGTTTGTGGCACCGATGAAGACTATTCATTTGCTTCCTTTGGCTTCTGGTACGCATGACTGAGCTCCATGTAGCACTGCTGGGCTTCCCTGGCATATTCTTCTCCCACTTGGCTCTGTGTGATCTTGGCATAGAGATCAGCATTTCTTTTGCTGCTTCAGAGTTCTATGTGAGCTAATTGTCCCCCCCATGTAGCAATGAGGTGCAGGATCTCCTGCACGTTCCATACTGGAACTCATTTGCATCCCTGGGCATTCATGGTCAGGTAGGCTGAGGAGGTGTGCTGCCTGCTCTGAGGTCTGCTTGCCATGCTGGCCTCACAGAAAATATGATTCAGATTTTCCCTGGGGCTTTTCCTGTGTGCCTGGAGAACAGTATAGGTGAAAGTCCTGCCCAGAGGGGTCACATTAGGGCATTGTGGGACACCTCTCAGAGGCCAAGAACATCGACTTTCAAAGTGCTACATCTGCATTACCCTAAAGATGACCATCCAAGGTTGAATTTATTATTACTCCTCATGAAAAGAAGGAGTACCAAATTGACTTGAACACTCCTTAAAGTTGACAGAATCGACTTGGTGGAGTGAACTCATTGTTTAGAAAAATCTACCAAATGCACTTAAGTTTGATCTAAACTCTAAGACTATGTCTACATTGCCCCTGTTTTGCGCAAACAATATGCAAATGAGGCGAAGCATGGAATATCGTTGCACCTCATTTGCATAATTAATGAGGTTCTGTTTTTGTGCAACAGGCTTTTGCACAAAAAAGAGCCACTAATTAATTATGCAAATGAAGCACGACAATATGCTAATCCATGCTTCATTTGCATAGGCTTTTGCACAAGAGGGATGCAGTGAAGATGTAGCACAGAAGTATAGAAGTATCTTAAGCCACTTCGTGGATCATGATCTTTGTTTTCTCCATATTTTCAGTAAAATTTTTCTGTTTATTTACTGTCGAGCAATTTAGTGCAGGTATGGAACCAAGCTGTTCTAAAGCTTCTTTTGCACAAAGTAGAAATGTAAGTTATTTTCTCTTGGACAAGGCTCAATAGCTGTTTTAAGTACTTGCCAATGGCCTTTTAAGGACATTTTCTTAAACAACATCTGGACAATGAACCTTGCAGCATGTAGTACTGTTTGGATACATTCAGAGGTCATTCATTTCTCTATTAATTCTACCTTGCAGAGGAAAACACAGAGTGGCACAATGCAGCAAACACCAAATACTCCTCCAATAAATTATATTTTTCTTTTGTGTTACTATCACATATTGCCACACTTAAGTTACCACTGGATGCTATATTACAATCATGCATTTACATAACTGTAGAAATGAAAGGTTACTTCAAAATAAATGTTATTCAAATACCCCACCAATCTGGATTGTTTTAGAGATATATTTAAGATCATTTCAAATTAGTATTTTGTCTTACACGTTCATTTTATTGAAGTAGCTATAATATAAACATTTGCATAGGTTCTTTCAAATAGTAAAAATTTAACAGTCAGACAGTACCAAATAAATATTTTAAAATACTTCGATATCACAAAATGTTGCTTCTTTGCATATGCAATCTGCAAACAGTTGAACGACAAATATATTTAATATAGGAAGGGAAGTAGTTTGGAGTTAGGAAGGGCATTGCTTTAGGCCTTCATCCAAAGTCATTTAATTCAATAGAAAGATTCCCATTAGTGCCAGCTGGCTTTGGATCAGACCTGCAGTACCAATCTTTTCACCTCTGAGGACCTAGGTTCAACATTTGTGAAGATGTGTTTGGTGATCTCTTCCCCTCTTCCCTTGTTCCTAAAAACTCTAGTTTAGAACTGAAGGGCCACATTCACAAAGGGACATAGGCATTGTGGTGATGTGTGTTGCCGTTCCTAACATCTTAGGCAGCTGGAAAAACACTGGGAAACACAAAGCCTGAGTTAGGTCCTCAGGTTTCCTATACGATGAAAAGAGGGAGGGAGGTGCCTGAGAATGGAATAATAGTAGCATGGTAGGCAGCCCCTCACCTAAACTAGCCAATGGAAGAGTCCAAGGGGAAGAATGGTTGTATCCCAAGTCCTACCTTACTCAAAGAATTCAGTGTCTATCTCTGCTTGGGAGGCTCAGCTGCAAATCCTCTCTGAGAGTTGGGTGCTTACCACATTTTTTGTGAGAAGGGCTAGGACACCCCTCTGGGAGATACCAAGTTCCCCCTGTCTGAGGGGGACAAAGGAATAGGAACAGTGATCTTGGATCTTTCCAGAATGTGCTCTAAACCTTGGGCTATGGAGTTCCAGAGGTGAAAGTAAGTGGGTGCGCCCTGATGCGCTGCTCTGGGGAGAGCTGTCTGAGTTGAGGCAAAAGCCACCAGAGAGCTATTTAAAGAGCTGGCAGGGATCCAGGTTGCAATAGGATAGTACCTGTAAGAAATGTTAAGTTACTTTCACTGCTATGGGGCTCCCACCACTTCTATTGTTGCATTTTGAATAAACAGAGAGAGCATACATGCGTGAGACTAACTCTGTATCCCTGGTGCATAGAACACTCACCTAGGATCTAGACCCCTGCTCCAATGGCTGCTAAATTAGTTATCCAAAATATAATAGCGTCATCAGGAGAGACCTAGGAAGCTCCACATTAGAATATCTCTTAGCTCAGGGGTGAAGGTAGGCCCCGAGAGGTCACAGCTCAAGTCCCTTCACTTCTTCAAGCTGAGAGGAGATAGGTTCCCACAGCCCAGATGTGTAACCTAACCACTGGGTTAAAGAATTGGAAGTGAGGTCCTCCATCCCACCCGTACCCATACTGTGTTTCATGTGCTCAGATCACGATTGCCAGCTTGGACCCCACAGGTGAGTTAGGTTGAGGAACCCTATTTGCCCCTGGGCATGAATTGCACTGGTTGCCTAGACTGATGTTTTCAGTGCAAATGCTCAGAGGCAGAAACATGTGCACCCAGTGAGATTAGGCACCTACAGAGTTCAGAGAAAGGTGGTTTGCTAATACCCAAGGTGTCTAAATTCTGGGATTCAGGCACCTACTGAGTCAGTTACTCACAGACTGCCTTTGAATCTAGCTTGCAGTATATTGGAAGAGCTAAAAGAAGCAGCAGATAGATTTACTTTGTATACATCAGCCTATAAGGCACTAGAGCAAGGTTTTCTGTTGTTTTTTGCCAGTCCATAAAAAGTTTCCAAAGTGTTCTGCAACTGCCATTTGGTATCTGAGGCATAACCTGTGGACATTGAAGCTATGTCTACACAGCAGCATTATTTCAGAATAACCCTTGATCTGGTTAGACTTAAATGTGTGTGGCACCGTTTGTGGCACTAGTTAGGGTTGCTTTGGAGGTGACTTCCTGAGCTCTCCATCAACTAAACTCTCTAACTGCTGAAAAGTCACTTTCACAGCATGCCTCTCATCTGAAGAACCTGTATGTTGTTTCCAGATTTTCACATACTCACAATAAATGAATAAATCCATCTGTAAAATGTTTACTATACTCTTTTCTTAAATATTTAAAGTGACCGAAGACAACTTCTCTTTGTCTCATTCTCATTCTCACTGAATGTAGCATGTATCTTAAGGGACAATGTTATTGCCCTTGAAATTAACTGTGATAGATGCCTCCAAGTTTAACACTGAAAGCTTCTTTCAATTGTCTGTTTATGCATAAACCTAAATGACTGAAAAAGCCTATGAGAAAATGCAAGCTTCACAAAGCTCATACTACTTTAATACTGTTGAGTCTCTGGCTTACTGTGCTTCAAAGTGACCCCGAGTTTTCAGAGGCACTGTTAGGAATATCTTGTCACTCTCCATTGCGTGAGTGGTCACTTATATAATTAGGATAATAAGTGGAATGGATTCAACAGGATTCAAAACACTAGATTTGAGTAAGCTTCTGGGAAACCTCTGCAAATTCACAAAATTAATGGCTTAACCTTACAATTCTCCAATGGAAAATACATTTTAATGATTTTGCATACTCTGCACTTCAAGAAATGAACTCCCTGTAACTCCACATTATTTGACTCATCTCATCATCTAATCTTAAACAAATAACCCATTGTTTATCTTCTAATATGATTCATGCAAGTACCTTGACAAGGTTTCCTCCTCCATGACTGAAGAAGGGAACAACACTGCTCTCCAAGTACTCTAAGCAAAGGCTAAGTAAAGGTTTGGAATTTATAACATTAGAAAGGATGTTTCAAAGTGGCAGCTCATATGTTTGAGCAGATAACCAATGAGGAGATGCAACAAATGTATGTGATAGCTGGCAGACTAAAGAGAGCTATGTAAAAAAGGGTGTAAGAGGCTTAAAAGTCTATAATGTCATTACTGGATGTGGTGCGTCCATAGGGGTTGGAAAATAAAAGGTTCAATTTGTTACTGAAAGCATTGAAAGTGTGTTTGAACAGAAGTCTTTTTCACAGCTCATGGTAGTTTACAAGAAGCCAGAACCAAAGCATAGGGTTTCAGATAAGATGTTACCTGCTTCACTGCCAATAACCTTATGTCTATGCTAGCCAAAGGATGTCAATATTTACAAGGTGTGCAGCCAGTTCTGCATTTTGTGCAGCCCCAGTTAGTGGGATTAGACAGTCCAGTATGATGAAAATAAAATATTTCATACAAGACACTGGGTTTTTAACTTATAATCCGCTAGAACATGACATTAGCAGAAACGGTATTTTGTTTTTGTTAAATTTTCAAATGAACCTAAGAGCAGTTGACATCCTAGACAAGCCATTAATTGTAGAGGTAAATGCCTCCAAGGTAATGGGGGAAATTCTGATTTTCATGTTCAATATTTGGTAAAACAAGTCTAATTTATAGCTCCTTAGCAGTGACATAAAAGCATTTTCCAACCAATTGGGGTATGGGACATGCTTTGATGGGTTTCTAATCTTGTCTTTTCTCTTGTTCTTTGAAAAAAAACACACGCATTGTATTAGCAAAGCAATGAATATTGATGTTTCCTGGCATGACAGTGAAAAGGGAATAATGATCTGCTTGCTCCCATTATGTGTTAGTGTTATCTCCCTTCAATGGATTACTTGGATTTCATACACTTGCCCTAGAGTGATTTGTAATCACCATCTTTAGTTTCCTTGTCCTTGTCAAAAGAGATGTTCAGTAATTTACTTGCATATATTTGCCAAGTATTTGCATCTTATTTATGCTAATTATAAAAGGGATAGACTTTGCTACCCCTACTCATGTCACCCATCTGTGGGATTACTAGTGAGAGAGGCATTGCTTGATGTAAGTAAGACGTGGTGTCTGATTTCCAAATAAGCAAAACCTGTAGAATTGGTTTGGGAGAAACCTTAGATTTTTCTTTCTTAAAGCACTGTGTGGGGGCAATGGGGCCACTAGCTCAGCTTTTTTCCAGCACTATAAGTCAACTCTGGCATTGGCATTATAGATTTTTAAGCCATAGACCAGTTTGGGCATGTGGGTATAGAAGAGCCATGCATAGCACCCATGAAAACATAATAACTAACAGAGCTAGAATTTGTCCCTGTGAGAAGACATCTTAGAACAGTGGATCCCAACCTTTTTTATGCCACAGACCGGCAAACTCATTCAAAAACTTTTGGCAGACCGACACTGAATCATATTCATTATACCAATTAATTTTCCTATTCATTATGGTAATTAGTTTAAAGCAGTCAGATGTTATTTTACATTGCATCTGTACGTACATGATACATGTCATTCATTGGACTTAACCTGATTACTGATTCCTATGCACCTATAGTTTTACCAGTGAATGCAGAGTTATACACTAGGAAGGCTGTGCCAAACAAATAGTGAAGTATCCCTTCCCCAAATAATGTGAAGTCTAAAGGCATAAAAACATACAGGGTGGAAGATCAAAATCATACATTGTGAAACAGATGGCATGCTTTTTTGCAGACTAGTTCTTGTTTTCACTAATTTTTGGAGAACCCTCATTTTTATAAGACTTGAGATTCAAACATTTCTGCTAGAATAGAAATATTCCTCCAGCTGGAACAATTCACACCTTAGTGAAGATTCTTTGAGCTTCTAAAAGCTGCAAGTGAAGATAATGCAAGACAACAGTGCCTTGGAGTGTGGTAAATCTTGGCTTCTCTTTGACTATGTGGTTAAAAGTTAATGATTTCTTAGTTTGGGTAAAAGTTGTTCATGGTGATTCATATTATGCAGCTTAAACCAGCACAGTTGCTTCAATTTAACTTATTCATGCATGAATGTAAGTTTCAGCATATTTCAGTATTCTTGAAGGTTTCTAGCCTATGGTATATAAGGCAAATCAAAGGAGGGGGGCATGATGGTTAACCAGAATTTGAAAAACTGCTGCACACACACACACACATTTTAAACCAATAAAATAGTTGTTAATACTTTTTTATTAAAGAGTATTCTCCAGTCCAAACCTTTTGCCTCAATTGCATCAGAATTAAAGGGGCAGTACTTAACAGGGCTGACACGTTCTGCACATTCATATTTTCCAGCTTTGGTGTTAGGGTCAAGAAACTTTGCCAACATTTTTGTCACAAGAAAATGATTGAGCAGCTCTGCAAAGGAGAAGGTGGGATGAAAGGAAAATCCCCTTCTGCCGGGAGCCAACCATGGCTTTGGCCTCAGGATTGTTATAAAAAAGAAAAGAAAAACTTTAAAAAAATTTTTAATGGCAATGTAGCTGGTGCCTGGAAGGAGTCTGCCGCAGTCCAAGGAGAGAGGCAAAGGGGTACAGCAGACAGGGCAGGAGAAAGGGGGCTCTGGCCAAGAGGTAGAAGGTAGGGAAAGAAAAGAAAAGGGGGACCAAGCCAGAGAGATGCTGGGCAGAAAGTGGCAGGGAGCTGACTCCCATCTTGTCCCCTTACTGCGCCCCAGCTGTCTGGTAGTGGGGCCCCTGCTCAGCCCCAGCTACCCTGCTGGGGTCCCAACCCAGCCCCCAGGGCTCAGCACAACTAGGCAGCCCTGCTTCACCATGCAACCCAGCCACCCCCGGAGCAGCCACCCCCCCTGCAGCCAGCGCGGGCCGTGTGGCTGCCGCAGAGCAGGAACTGCGACCCATCAGACTGCCTTAGCAGGAACAGCCTCACCACGGCCCAGCTCCAGCCGTGGCATACAGGGCAGCCCTGCTCTGCCACACGGCCCTGCCAGCCAGGCCGTGTGGCTCCCACACAGCAGGAATCAGGTGCCGTGAATTTGCCCCAGCAGAGACAGCCTCACCATGGCACCTCTGCAGCCATAGAACCACTCACCCTGCTGCCTGCAGTGCCACTTACAGTGGGAGGGTGGGGAAAAAATTTTGTACACGCTCATCTGATAGGGAACAGAGCTCCCCAGTGAGTAGAATTCATTAGCACCTGGGGGCATGGCCTGGCAGTCTGCTGTGGGAACCACTGTCTTAGAACAGTGATGGGCAACCAAGATTAGTAAGTGGGCTGCATGAGGGGCTCTCTTTCATCTCAGTGGTCTCCCACTGGGATTCCATCTGTGGCCCACACACCCCTCTCTGCCCCCATCCCTCCCACAAATCAGCAGATTTATGGTGCTCTGAAAGTGCTGGCAGGGAGAGGGAGGAGTGGGAAGTGCAGGGCTCCAGTGCACGAGAACATGAGGGAAGGGGGCAGAGAGGAGAGCAGCCTGCCCACCACTGTCTCAGAAAACACCTGGCTACTCTTTTAAAGAATCTGTAGTATCCCCTCCATTGGCTCATCTTTGCTTGCTACTACAGAGGGAAGAATGGGTTTACCATCCACCCTCACACTTGCCTGCCCCCCGTCCTTCCCCTAAGGCAGGATTAGCATCAG
>CM057846.1:67260658-67281964 GCA_030068395.1 Apalone spinifera
GATCTCTTTCCTGATTTGTCATAGCCAAATTAGCCCCCAACATACTGTACGTATGGGGCTATCAGAGGGGACAGAGTAGTTCTGTATAAATAAATGGGGGCTAAACACTAGAGGGATAGAAGAGGTATTTAAAACTAAGAACAAATGGGTGGAAAATACCCAGAACTAAACTGGGCTGGATATTAGGAAAAAAAAAAAGATTTCTAACCATCAGGGATGCTGGAACATCTTCTGAATAGGAGGAGTAGGGAGGAGAGGGTGACAAACAATTAACCTAATTCTAAAATGGATTTTTATAAATTCATGAGTGGCTGCCTGCAATAGTAGAAGCCTGGACTTGATGACCCAGGAGATCACTTCCAGTCATATGTTCCTGCCATATGTTTGTACAGTGCTGAGCACAGTGGGGCCCTGCTTTTATTTTGGGCCTCTAACATTTATGTTTAATATAGAAGCCCTTAAAGACACACAGCAGCTCACTACAGTCCAGTGCCTGACAAGATAAGCTCCTGAACATGCTGCATGTGAGTATGGCTCACTTCCCAGCAGGGTTTGATGAAGGGAGGGGCTTTAGGTGCTGCAGTCCAGGGCTAAGGGGAGCTTAGAGGGCTCCACAAGCTATTTTCATCCAGAAAATGACAAGTTTCCACATCATGTGTGAGATACAGATCCTGAGCCTTGGTGCCTGTCCCTACCCCCCTCCAATCTTTGCACCCTCCCACAGCTGGGCTAGAGCTGTAAGAGCAAAGGTAATTCAGGGAATCTCTGTGTGCTTCCCCCATCCTTAGGGAGCAGAGCAGCATTCCCTCGGGATTACTCTTGCAAAGGTAATTCAGGGAATTCAGGGAATTACCCTTGCAAAAGTAATTCAGATAATTCAGGGAATCACCGTGTGCTTCCCCCATCCCCTTGGCTCCTTAGGGAGCAGAGCAGCATGGAACCAGAGCAGACAAGGCAGGCCTTGCTGCACTACTGACCAGGAACACCTCCTGACCAGAACCCGTACCCCTCCAACTCTCTGCCTTGGCCTTGAGCCCAGTCCCGCACTCCAAACGCCAAGGGCCCCACAAAAATATAACAACTCTCCTGTGGGGACAGAGGTAATTAGACTCTGCTTGCCCAGATTACCTAGGTAAATCTCACTTTAATCATTTCCCTGCCATTGCAGAGGCCTGGGACACTGACGAACCTGTCCCTCCTATTCTCTGCCTGTCACATGTAATAGTCCAGTCTCCTGTGGTGGTAATACTTTGTGTTCAGGTATGGGTGCTGGTGGACCATGTCATAGGGAGATTAGAAGATGATTTGGAGGCATTTCTGACCTTCAGCTCTATGACTCTCAACATGCCAGCTGTAGGTTTTTATGCTTATTAAATGAAAGATTTTTAAAAAACAAAAATGAAAAAAAAAGTCAAGTCTGTTCCTTCTTCATCTGTGAAGAAGAGAGGCACAGCTACTGTTATCTTTTTCCTGCTGTAGATGATAAACACTTAAAGCAATTTAAGGAATGCAATTCTCATCTCTGTTCAAGGTGATTGCAGAAGAAATTCAGAACCTTAAATAGGAGCTTTGACAGAAAAAAAAGCTCTTTTAATTGGGGTTTAAGGGAAGAAATTGCCGTATCATGAGATGACACATGACCTGATAATTCATAGTTTCACAACTAGAACTGATAAAATATTCATAGGTCTTATGAAAACCATGCATTTCCTGCTTTGCAACTGCAGGGGGTAGCTGTTTATAATTGCTTTAGGATCTCAAAGGTGGCTATCTATATACACTCACTGATCCATATCACTGCTGAACTGGGGGTGAGTAAGAACTAGGTTCTGCTTCCATATGTGCTACACAAATCACTCAATCTCTGTGTCTCATTCCCCATCAGGAAAACTTCGATAATGATGTTTCCCAACCTAAGTAAAATGCTTTGGGAGTTATGGATTAAAATCACTGTATGTAAACACTTGTATAATTAAGTTGTTCTTAGAGGCAGGGTGACTGAAATTTGTTAGTTTCCCTCTGCAACCTGGATACACGGAGTCTTCTTGCCTGTAATCACATTAGATTGAGATGCCATTAGATAAATAATGCTGCAATCCATATCCTATATATGAACATAGGTTTTTGATATATTCCCTATAGATGGTTACTTTCTTCACCCCTGTCTCCCTCAAGCTACTTCTCATTTCTCCATAGCCCTTTCATTCCCAACTTCTGAGATGAACTGGAAATAAGTGTCTGCCTTGCTCCTCTGTGAGCACACACACCTGCTCCCATGACTCAGGAGAATCCTGCAAGGGAAATCAATTACTTGCTCCTAGTGAGGAACGTCATATGGGGCTGCATAAAGTGTGGCATCTATGCTGCAGTATTGGAACTTGAATATGCCCATTCAAATGAACACTGCATAGCACCTGTGCTACAATTACTGTTGTATTTATAAACACACTGGGGAGCAGGGATGGTTGCAAAAAAATTGGAATTCAGCACATTCAATAAATATACCTTTCTAGAGCTATATATGAAATATTGATGTGCAAAAAACAAACAAAAAAACTCCACAAACAAACAAACAAAAACAAACAAAAAACCCATCCCACACAACCAAAACAAAACAAAAAAAAGCCATAAAAAAAACAAACACGCAAAAAAACCCACCCCTCCTCCCAAAAATAAGCTAACCCAGCACTGCAAGAAGGGGCTTTGTTCCCAGAAGCACAGACCGGTGCCATGGTACAATCAAATTAAGCACTTTTATTAAAGTTCTAGCTACATCATACATGATTTCAGTGGTGAAAAACACCACTGAAACAAAAGACACAATTTCCTGTTGAGAAAAAAAAAAGGCCCAGGTAGGGATCGTCGAATTTTGGAAGAAAATGTGTGGTTGTACAGGTGATGTCAGACATAGGGCTTTGTATTCTTCGACCATGGGATGCTGTTATGGGCAGAAGGATTACTAGGAAGAGATGGGATGCACCTAAGGGAGAGAGGGAAGAGCATCTTCGCAGGCAAGCTTGTAGCCATTAGAAAAGGTTCAGAGAAGGGCAACTAAAATTATTAGAGATTTGGAACAGGTCCCATATGAAGAGAGATTAAAGAGTCTAGAACTTTTCAGCTTGGAAAAGAGGAGATTAAGGGGGGATATGATAGAGGTCTATAAAATCATGAGTGATGTGGAGAAAGTGAATAAGGAAAAGTTATTTACTTGTTCTCATAATATAAGAACTAGGGGCCACCAAATGAAATTATTGGGCAGCAGGTTTAAAACAAATGAAAGGAAGTTCTTCTTCATGCAGCGCATAGTCAACCTGTAGAACTCCTTGCCTGAGGAGGTTGTGTAGGCTAGGACTATAACAGGATTTAAAAGAGAACTAGATAAATTCATGGAGGTTAAGTCCATTAATGGCTACTAGCCAGGATAGGTAAGGAATGGTGTCCCTGGCCTCTGTTTGTCAGAGGGTGGAGATGGATGGCAGGAGAGAGATCGCTTGATCATTACCTGTTCAATTCACTCCCTCTGGGGCACCTGGCATTGGCCACTGTCAGCAGACAGGGTACTGGGCTGGATGGACCTTTGGTCTGACCCAGTGTGGCCATTCTTATGTTCTTATGTAAACCTAATGAAGGCCAAAGTGCTATTGGAATTGCAGCTAGCCAGGGATGTGAAGGGTAACAAGAAAGGTTTCTACAGGCATGTTAGCAATAAGAAGGTGGTCCAGGAAGATGTGGGACCCTTACTGAATGGAGGAGGTAACCTAATGACAGATGATGTGGGAAAAGCTGAAGTACTCAATGCTTTTTTGGCTCTGTCTTCACAGACAAGGTCAGCTCCCAAAGTGCTGCACTGGGCAGCACAGTATGGAGAGGAGGGGGTAGCCCTTAGTGGAGAAACAACAGGCTAAGAACCATTTAGAAAAGCTGGATATACACAAATCTATGGGGCCAGATCTAATGTATCTGAAGATGCTGAGGTAGTTGGCTGCTGTGATTGCAGAGCCATTATCTTTGAAAACTCTTGGTGATCAGAGGAGGTCCCGGATGATTACAAAAAGACAAATGTCGTGCCCGTCTTTTAAAAAAGGGAAGAAGGAGAATCTGGAGAACTACAGACCAATCAGCTTCACCTCAGTCCCCAGAAAAAAACATGGAGGAGATCCTCAAGGAATCCACTTTAAAGCACTTGGAAGAATGGAAGATGATCAGGAACAGTCAACATGGATTCAGCAAGGGCAAGTTATGCCTGACCAACCTGATTGCCTTCTGTGACAAGATAACTGGCTCTGTTTATAAGGGGAAGACAGTGGACATGATATACCTTGATTTTAGCAAAGCTATTGATATGATCTCCCACAATGATCTTGACAGCAAGTTAAAGAAATATGGATTGGATAAATGGACTACAAGGTGAATAGAAAGCTGGCTAGATCATCAGGCTCAATGGGTGGTAATCAATGGCTCAATGTCTGGTTGGCAGCTAGTATCAAGCGGAGTGCCCCAAGGGTCAGTTTTGGTGCTGGTTTTGTTCAACATCTTTATTAATGATGTAGATGAGGGGATGGATTGCACCCTCAGCAAGTTCATGGAGGACACTAAGCTGGGGGGGAGTTAGACATGCAAAAGAGGGTAGCGTTAGGGTCCAGAGTGACTTTGACAAATTGGAGAATTGTGCCAAAACAAATCGGATGAGGTTCAACAAGGACAAGTGCAGAGTCCTGCACCTAGAATGGAAGAATTCCAGGCACTGCTACAGGCTGGGGACTGACTGGCTAAGCAGCAATTCTGCAGAAAAGTACCTGGGATTACAGTGGATGCGAAGCTGGATATGAGTCAGTGTGCCCTTGTGGCCAAGAAGGCTAACAGCATATCGGGGTGCAGTAGTAGGAGCATTGCCAGCAGATCTAGGGAAGTGATTCTTCCCCTTTATTCAGCACTGGTAAGGTCACAGCTGGAGTACTGCATCCAATTCTGGACCCACTGTTACAGAAAGTATGTGGACACATTGGAGAGAGTTCAGCAGAAGACAAGACAAATTATTAGAGAGCTGGAGCACATAACTTATGAGGAGAGTCTGAGGGATTTGGGCTTATTTAGTCTACAGAAGAGACTAGTGTGTGTGTGTGGAGGGGTGGGGGATGGAAGAGTTAATAGCAGCCTTCAACGACCTTAAGTAGGGATTCAAAGAGGATGGAGAGAGGCTGTTCTCAGTGGTGACAGATGACAGGAGGAGAAGTTGCAGTGGGGAAAGTCTAGTTTGGCTATTAGGAAAAACTATTTTACTAGTAGTGTGGTGAAACATTGGAATGGGTTACCTAGGGAGGTGGAGGACTCTCCACCTTTAAGTTTTTACACCTGACTTGACAAAACCCTGGTTGGGATGATTTAGTTGGGATTGGTCTTGCTTTGAGCAGGGAGTTGGACTCGATGACCTCTTGAGGTCTTTTCCAGCCCTATGATTCTATGTGGAGAAAGAAAATTCACTTTAAATAATATACCGCTCTTACTATATTTTTTCCTATAGTAATACCTTAGGCAAAACCTGTCAGAACAGGGCCAGAAAAGGCTTAAAATGCTCCCCAAATTCCCCAATCTTTCAGGCTAAATTCCAGAATACACCAACTGTTTTTCATATTCTTTCCCTGTTTAAACATTTATATAGATCGTGAGCGTTTAAAAATATAAAAAGCTTTACTAATGTAAGTCAGGGAAGGTGATAAAGCCTCATGCTTAATGGCATAGACCCATCTCCAACAGATAAATCTATAAGGAAAGTTTTCTCATGACCAGGAATTCCACAAAAATCTCCCTTCAATGTTTCTTGCATCTTCCTCTGAAGCACTGGTTTTACACTTACCTGTGGCTCCCAACTGGTGGTCCATCGTGACCTTTTCAGTAGTTCACAGGAACATTGTCCAAAGTCACATGGTGTGGGCAGGCACCAAAAATCTGTTAGTAAGAAATACATTTCAAACCAAAATGTTCATTGTCTGCTCTTTTTTTAATCATTTCTCAAAAAGGAGGTGGTCCACAAACATTTTTTTATTGGCCTGGTGGTCCGTGGACTGAAACGAGTTGAGAACCACTGAATCCAAAACAGTCACAATACTAGGTGATTCAATGGCCAATGACACAGAAGGTCGTAATGAATGCATATAGAGAGCACATATCCTAAAAAACCCAAAAAGTACATTCTTACGAAAGGTGTGAGCAATTATACATCATGAACAGATTTCAAAATCTTATCCATTGATTGCATCTCATCTGACACACAGATTGCAAGCTTTCTGTTGCAGGGACTATTTTGTGATTGCCTGAATAGTGCCTAACATGATGGGGGCACTGATCCTTGACTGACACTACTGTACTAACATAAAATAATAAGCAATCAATTTGTGAACACAAAAAAGGCTGAAATTAACTGAGTAGTTTGCTGCAAGTAGCACACTCAGCTCCAATACACTGAATCACTTCTGTCTCACTTCATTCTCTGACCTCTTTTTGCTTTAAATTGTGATCTTCAACACTTTGTGGTCATCTTAACCTCAGTTTTGTCTCTTTTGGATTTTCAGGAGGAGCAGCATCTGGTTACCAGTTGTGTCCACAAATGTTGACAACAAGTGCTTTGCAAACAAAATGCCCATGAAAAGTAAACAGGATTTGGCAAACTCCTGCAAACCGCACTTTGGGAATCTGGCATATTTTAGCTTCAAGCAATGTAGATGTTTTATCTCACAACCCTTTGTGCTAACATTACTCAGAGATAAATGCCCTTGATAAACCCTATCATTTTCACACTTCAAGTGTAATGTGTTGAAATAAAAAGCTGGTGAAGCATTAAGTGTTGAAGTAACATGTTATTTTCAACATTTTATCTGTCATTTACCATTTATTTCAACACTTTATATAGTACATTAAATACTCATCTGTCAAGTAAGCAGTTGAAGGCCTGTGGAGCAGCCAAATGCTAGGGATGCCTCAGAGCTGAAGAAACTGTTGGGGCAACAGTGAAGAAGGGTCAGTGAGGATTAGAGTAGCTGAGTAGTCCAGGCACATTAAAAGACTGAAGATTGTAGGAAGGTGACTGAAGATGCAGAGGCTTAGACAGTAGAAGTATGACAGAGCATTGGTGGGGTTCCAAAAGCAAGGGAAAGCTTTTCAGGAATAACAGTAGAATAGTCAAGTAGAACATAATTGCAGCATTAGTACCTCATACTGACAAGAGAAGATGGCTGATGGGTAGGATAATTTATTGTACTCATCTAAACAGTGGTGCAACCTGGACAACCCTCCCACCTGTGCACACTGGTAGACAATGCAGGCCGATGCCTTAGAAGCTAAATCTAGCATTTTGTCATTTTGACCCAAACTAACATCACAATAATTTGCCCTATATTTGACTATTTTACTTTTTCTATAAAGGGTCCATCTACACAGAGGCTGGGAGCAAGACTTATAGTCCAGGTTAATAGATTTGTGGTAGTAGGACTCGTACTGCTGCACTAAAAATGGCAATATGGACATTCCAATTTAGCTGGAGCTTGAACTCTGGCTAGGTCTACATTATAAGGTTTTTTTCGGAAAAAGCGACACAAATTGCACTCAGAAATTTGCATAGCTTTTTCTCATCACTTTTCTAGAAGAGGCTTTTCCACCATTTGGCCCCGTCTAGCCAAATTGGGGAAAAGCCACCTCTTTTGGTGGAGCCCTTATGCTTCATAGAACAAGGCCACAAAAAAAAGCAGAAGAGCAAATGTGTTCCTTGGATGTGGCGGAATTTTTCCGGGATACATCCAGTATTCCGGAAAACCCCCACAGTATAGACAGTGGCTAGAGAGTACAAGCTCCAGTCTGAATATCAAAGCAACACTCAAGGTCAGATGATCACATTCCAAGGCCATAATCTCTCTGGGTGTGTCTAGATTACAGGATTTTTTCGAAAAAAGTGGGCTTTTTTTGAAAAAACTTCCCCTGCGTCTAGACTGCCACCGCGTTCTTTCGAAAGTAAATTGAAAGAATGAGGGCAGGGTTTTTTGATTGCGGAAAACCTCATTTTATAAGGAATAACACCTTTTTTCGAAAGTGTTCTTTCGAAAAAAGGCTTTATTGAACGCAAACAGTGCTTTTTCGAAAGAGAGCGTCCAGACTGCTTGGGTGCTCTCTTTAGAAAAAGTGGCTCGCTTTTTCGAAAGTACTGGCTGTAGTCTAGATGCTCTCTTTTGAAAGAGGCTTGTAGTCTAGATGTACCTTTTCAAGTGTATGAAGTCCCATACTATAAAAATAAATGTATTATTTTCACAGAAAGGACACTGACTATATAAACACAAAAGCTTTATATTTGCATATATACAAAGGCGAATAATCTAACACAATTAGCCTCAAAGAGATGCAAAATCATTTCTATATTAATGAATGCCAACTGAATCTTATCTTGGGTGATGAATTGATAAAGGTTCTGATGGTTTAAATGCCCTTTAAATACCTGGGTAATTGTATGCACATATTTTCCAATGGATGATTTGTTTCTATAGAAGATTATGATGAATTACCAAATATTGGCCCTAAAATTAGTAGCAGAAAGTTTTCATTGAAATCAATAAAAATAAGCATTGAGATTTATCTGTACAAACAGTTTTATAAATATGAGTCAAATAACTGTTATTTTACCAGCATATTTCTTTAAAAGTTAATGTTGTTTTATCTATGTTCTCACAGGAAAACAAAAAGGTATAATGTTTACACCATGAACTAGGAAAATTATCATTCTTTTCATATGAATAAGTGAAAGAGGGATTAATTGTGTTAGAGAAATAAAGTTTATCCAGACTATATGTAAAATATTTACAAATATTTACTACTATTTAATTTTTGCTACAAAATAATGAATTGTTGGCATTTTCCTTTTGCCATTATATAAAAGTACAGTGAAAGTTCCAAAACTGACAGAGGGAAAACAACACAAATTTATGCTCCTCCAGATTCACTCAACCCAAGTCCATAAGAGGATCATTTGTAAACTCAGTCATATGGAGCAAGGAGAGAGCATGTACACTAAAATACACAACTTTACATATGTACAGATCAAAAGAAGAAAAAACAAACCAACACTTACAAAAATGAAGAAAAATGGGAGCAAAGGTACTATACGAGTGAGAGTGCTGGATCATAAACAAAAGATGGCAGCCTTCTGGCTATTACTAGACCAAGGGGATGCTGTATGGAACATCACTCCTAGGACGAGTCCCATATGAGTATGAGCTGGCAGGATTGTTTCACTACACTGTTTTCTCTGACCTCGCATTTTTCCTGATTTTGTTGGCAATGAGACTATTTATTTATTTATTTAAATAAGTTCCAAAGGCTGTCAGAATTTTACCAGTAGCAGCTGGCCATCAAAACACTGCCTTAGGAGCTAGATTGCAGACCTATTCGTAGGAAATACTAATTTTACAAATGCAATTTTTTTTCTCAGCCCTGGCCTCCCACCAGTCAGCAATGAACAATTACTTAAGGGTAAGGATATTTCTGTAGCCAGATGTGTTCATTTTTGTTATATTTAAATGAAAATGTCTGTTTAGGGAGAATCTTTTCCTCGTACCTTTACTTATCAAACAATTTTGATAACCTTTGAAATTGAGTCAGTTTTTTTCTTTAAGAGATGCCAAGCCATAGCTTAGTTAGCATATACCTTATTCCAGCACTGCAACAACTACAATTAATTTTGTTGTCCTCACCTGAGCCTTGCTGTTGACCCATGTTGTGAGACACACTTCTAGTCACTATGTGGACATGGGCAAGTTTGTATGGGAAGTTAAGTCAAGTTAACAGCTCCACTTGCCATGCTGGAGATTGAAGTCCTGGCATTCCATTTATTAGGTCTACTAAGGACCTGCTAAACTGAATGCTGAGGGCTCTCACAATGAGTACGGGAAGCTACTAGGAACATTTGCTCTAGTCTAACTCCCTCCGTGAAGACGGCACCAAATTCAGCTTAAGATATGTTGACTCCAGCTATGTTATTTATGTAGCTGGGGTTGCATACCTTAAGCCGATCTTCTGGGTCTAGTATAAACCTGGCCTTAGATAAAGTTCCTTAAACCTGTGTGTGGAAGGCCTTCCTTCTTGGAGGTGAATTAAGCTAAAGTGTATAGAGGCAGTAGTAGAAGCTGAGAGATCTGGGCCATTTTACTTTGCCCAGGTGGGCTACAGGGCTCTAGACACACACTCCCAAGGCCCACTACCTACTGTGAACTGCAGAGTGGTTCTGCTGGGCTGGTGCACCCTACAGGACAGTGCTGAGGCAAGAGGGGCCCCTGGATGGCCAAAGGGTGAGTCAAGACAGCATCCCCCAGCTATGCTGGGAAGGTAGAGCCAGGGGGAGGAGCCAGCCTAGCTGCAGCAGCAATTGTCAAGTGAGTGAGTGGGGAGGGGAGAACTGGGCTGGGAACGGGCCAGTCTGGGAAGAGAAGAGGGAGCCAAACTCCAGGGATAGAGCCAGGCACAGGACTGCCAGAGGCAAGGGCAATGGGGGAGGGGCAGAGGACCCGGGCTGGGAAGGGAAAAGAACAGACACGTGGGGGCAGAGGTAGGCAGGGATGGCTGGAATAAAGGAATGCAGGGAGAAAGGAGCAGGGAGAAAGGAGCAGAGTTGGGCTGGGCATGGCTGTGGGGAGGCAGAAGGAGAAAGAGCTGAGCTGGGCACAGGACTATGGGCAGCGAAGGGGGTCCGAGCTGGGCACAGGGTGGCTGGTTGGGCAGAGTAGGGAAGGAAGTGGGGAATAGCTCCTAGAGGCAAGCAGGTGATGGGGCTGCCAGATACCAGGGGGTCTTTTTATTGAGAAGTGGTGCTTGGGATTTCCTTGGGTGAGAGGGGTGGCTTGTGGCTCCATCTGCTGGAGGAAGACAGAGGTCCCACTTATTTTGCTGCCCTGGGGGCTGGAATTCCTGTTGGTGGGCCTCACCCTGAGGGTGTGTCTAGACTACATGGCTCCATCGACGGAGCCATGTAATGTATTCGACATAGTCAATGAAGCGGGGATTTAAATAATCCCTGCTTCATTAAAATAAAAATGGCCACTGCGCTGTGCCGGATCAGCTGATTGTTGGCACAGCACGGTGGCCATTTTTATTTTAATGAAGCAGGGATTATTTAAATCCCCGCTTCATTGACTATGTCGAGTAAACTACTTTACATGGCTCCGTCGATGGAGCCATGTAGTCTAGACACACCTCAAGTGTCCCCATGTAGACATGCCCTATGTTTTACTATTTCAAGTTTAACATACAAACTGTGATATTTTCCTCATGGGTTTTGGGCCAAATACTATGCACTGGCACTCACAAAGAGTTTGGTTATGATCAATGATATTGCTTGTACAGCCAAAAAAAATCTGTTGGTCTTACTCACGTCCATTGCATTAATGGAAAATGGGAAAAGAACTCCTATGCCTTACAAATCAGTGCACATATCTTTACTACAGTTTCAACCAATCTGCCCAGTAGTGAAGAACAGAGTTGTCAAACACATTCGATTAACATAATTTGTTGGGGAAAAAAATCAACCTGGTATGGGGAAATCATGCCTCACTAATCTACTATAATTATTTGAGGGTGCCAACAAGCATCTGGACAAGGGGGATCCAGTGGATATAGTGTACTTAGATTTCTACAAGCCTTTGACAAGGTCCCTTAAAAAAGTAAACTGGCATGAGATACGAAGGAAGGTCCTCTCATAAATTGATAATTGGTTAAAAGATGGGAAACAAAGGGTAAAAAAATGGAAAATTTTCACAATGGAGAAAGGTAACTAGTGGTGTCCCTCAGTGGTCTGTACTAGAACCAATCCTATTCAACATACTCAAATGATCTGAAGAAAGGGGTAAACTGTGAAGTGGCAAAATTTGCAGATGATACTAAACTTCTCAAGATAGTTAAGTTCTAAGCAGAGTGTGAAGAGCTTTGCAAGTATCTCATAAAACTAGGTGACTGGGCAACACAATGGCAGATGAATTCTAATTCTAAATGCAAAGAAATGCATATTAGAAAAAAATAATCCCAATTATATGTATAAAATTATGCAGAATAAGTTAGCTATAACTACTTAAGAGAGAGATCTTGAAGTCATTGTGGATAGTTCTCTTGAAAACAGCCATTTAGGGCATGTCTACACAGCAGGGCAAAAGTCGAAATAAGATACGCAACTTCAGCTATGTCAATTGTGCAGCTAAAGTCAAAATAACTTAATTCTGCTTTTGGCACTGTCAGGAAGTTGAAGGAAGACCACCCTTTCTTCAACTTCCCTTACTCCTTGTGAAATGAGAGTTATAGGAATTGGAATAAGAAGTCCTTCAGCTTGACAATATTTCAAAATAATTGCTTGCTGTTTAGACATTCATTTTGTTACTTTGAAATAATGTCAATTATTCCGAAATAATGCTGCTGTGTAGACTTAATATGCAGCAGCAGTCAAAAAAACAAATAGAATGTTAGGAATCATTGAAAAAGGGATAGAGAATAAGACAGTTAATATCTTATTGCCTATATTGTACACCGACATCTTGAATACTGCATGAACACGTGGTCATGCCATCTCAAATAGATATCTTGACACTGGAAAAAGTTCAGAAAAGGGCAACAAAAGTGATTATGGGTTTGAAACATCTGCCATATGAGGTGAGAATAATAAAACGGACTTTTCAGCTTAGAAAAAAGGAGACTAAAGGGGGATATGATAGAGGTCTATAAAATGACTAGTGTGGAGAAAGTAAATAAGGAAGAGTTACTTATTTGCTCCCATAACACAAGAACTAGGGAATCACCACATGAAATTAATAGGTGGCAGGTTTAAAATAAGCAAAAGGAAGTATTTCTCACACAATGCACAATCAACCTGTGGAACTCCTTGTGAAGACCAGGACTTGAATAGGGTTCAAAAAAGAACTAGATAAATTCATGGTGTATAGGTCCATCAATAGCTATTAGCCAGGATGGATAGGAATGGTTCTAGTAACCTCTGTTTCTCAGAAGCTGGGAATGGGTGACAGAGGAGGGCTCACCTGACGATAACCTTTTCTGTACATTCCTTCTGGGGCACCTGGCATTGGCCACTGTTGGAAGACAATATACTGAACTGGATGGAGCTTTGGTCTTGTATTTTCATGAATGGGAGCCTAAATACATACCAGCACAAAGTTTCAAAAGTAGTAAGCAGTTTGGCGTAAGGAATGAAAAGGCATAAAAAGACAGCAAGTAGTTTTAGAAATGCTTTTTTGCACATTGTAGACTAACCTTTTGAAATCACTAAGGAAACTCTATATTAGCAAACTATAAACGAGCTGCCAAACTTCAAAGATTGAACCAAGTTATGTATGTGTATAAAAAGAGTCTAAGGTTTGATTCTGTAAATAGGTACATGCCTTATTCCATCAGTGTGAGAAGCCTCACTGAACTTCATGTGAGTAAACATTTGCAGAATTGAAGACCTGATTAAATCCTTATTATTCCAAAGACAGATCCTTTGCTCCTGGTAAATCATCCCTGTGGTTGGCTGGATTTACACAATGTGGTCAAGAAATTGACTAGTCTGAGAAGCATGTTCAGCATCCGTGTCTACTTGGTGCTGGTGGCCTGAGCAGCAAATTAAATTGCTTTCAAATTATCAAATGTTTAAAAATATTAAACATACAGTACCTGTGGTATTAGGCATTTGTCATCAGTTCATTCAAGAAAGCAAGGCAGTAGCATGCTGCATATAGTCATGGCATAAGAAACTGCTAATACATCAGGTCTTGATTCTTATATATAATCAACCATTTTTTGTGTGCCACATTCTCTTCCACTCCCCATCCACTGTTCCCATTCCCCCTTGATAGTCCTAGTTTTCAGGGACAGGTGATGCATATATCTTTAAAGTTCTTCAGCATAAAGATATTCGCCTGTCAACTAAACTCAAGGTATATAATGCCATGGTCCTCACCTCTCTCCCCTATATGGCTGTGAAACATGGACCCTGTACCGTAGGCACATCAAGCGGATGGAGCAGTTCCACATGCACTCCCTACGATCAATCATGCGAGTACACTGGCAGGACTGAATTACTAATCAAGAAGTGCTTGATAGAACTAGTTCCACAAGTATCGAAGCCAAGATCCCCCAGATCCAACTTTGATGGTTTGGCCATGTTCTCTGCATGGACGAAAGCAGGATCCCAAGGCAGCTGTTCTATGGGGAACTGGTATGTGGTAGTCACAAACAGGGACACCTGAGGAAGAGGTATAAGGATAACCTGAAGACCAACTTTCAGTGGACAGGCATTCAACCTCGACAATTTGAACCAGCTGCTGCAGACAGGACTAACTGGCGTACCCTTATGAGAAAAGCAGTGACAAAGTTTGAGGACAACCGCCGCCAACGCCTCGCATCTGCACGTGAAAGACGACATAGAGCTGTGTTCTCTCCTGTCCTGACAACCGGCGTCCCGTGCCTTATTTGTAGCTGCATGTGTGCTTCAACCTTTGGGCTCTGGAGCCACATGCGTCTCCACAAATGAAATGCACAACATGTCTTCCTCGGCTCCTGAGAGACAACCAACAACAACAACCCAGAGAGAAAATAGTTTTTAAGCAATGTAATTAGTAGAAGACAGATTGTGATTTTCATTGAACTCTTCATATGATCACTTAAAAGCCTCACAAAGTTTGGAAGACAGAAACCTATCAAATAAGTCAGCTTTAAAAAAAGGGGGGAGGGGATGTTTATTCTAGTCACATACCTAAACAAATCATCTGATTTTCAAAAATGCCAACCACTTAGCATTCTCTCCAACTTCAGTCAGAACTAGTGGGTGCTCAGCACTTTTGAAAGTTAGGCCACTGGCTAAAGTCTCTAAACATGGATTTAGGAGCACTTATTTTTGGGGAGAAAAAAAGATCAATCCCATGTGCTACCTACCATACAAGTGTAAGCCATTTCCATACAAGCATACTAGAGGCAGATAACCTTTAGAAAATGTAGGTTTAAGTGCGAACACTAATCTGGATAAAATTACTTAGGAACCCCCTCCCCCCATACCTCTGATATACCCTATAATGAGAATAGTTTTCTGATAAGATAGACCAAGAGGCTTTGAAGTACTTCAGAGCCTACCCAGTTTATAAATACATGTTTATTTGCTTCTGGGAAAGTAGATGCTGTAAAGTTAATAATGAATTGAGTCTCTCAATATTTGATACACTGTAAAGCATTATGTTGAGTTGCATCAGGTAACATCATGTCATGTGACATAATGTATTCTGAACTGTCCTGACAGAGTATACCACATGCTTTGCATTGTATAGTACCTTTAGTCAAAGTGGGCCAGTTCACCCTATTGTAACTGTGCATCAAAGTGGAATTACGCCAGAGCTCAATCTGAGGCAGTGGCATTTCTTTGTGTGATCCAGTACAATGGTGACAGGTTATTTTTTATTCACGTGGGTTCCTGTGAAGTTTTAACCAACACCATGACTTATCATAACAATGTTAGGTAACCACAGGTGTCACCTTTGTCAGTGTTTTATAACATAGTACACAGCTTCATATTTACTTTCATGCCGCTTCCTATGTTTAGAACAGTCTCGTTCTGTAATGCCCAGTGACCTCTCTTTTCCCTTCCTCTTGCTCTTTCAAACCCTGTCTTAAATTGCACTTCTACCATGACTTTCAAAGATGGTAAACATTCACACATTTCTAAAACAAAAAACAAAAACAAAAACAAACAACCCTCCCCCCAAACAACAACAACAACAACAACAAAACAAGGACAAGGAGCAAAGCTTCCTAAAACTTGGAAGTCGTGAGCAGGAAATTCCATTATGTCCTCTTTGGACAATCGGATGAAAATTGAAATTATTTTCTGAACAGTCTTGTAAATGAACAGCCTTGAGACAGCCACCTCAAAGGGCCCTTCACACGTAACCCAAAAACTCCATTTGAGGCTTTTACTTTAAGCATTCCTCTCCTAGGTGCCACCAATCTATAAGAAAAGTCCCTAGGCATAGTTCATAACACCCCAGAACACAGTTCTTGATCTAGCCTTATCCCAGTGACTTACAGTAAATTTAAGACCCTTACATCTCCTCTCCCATGACAGCCAACCTAGCTCTTCCTCCTGAAGTAAAACTCACACTTTCCAGTGGGGACTCACACAGCTTCTCTGCTGGGGAAAACATTCCTTATTCCTCTTGGTCCTTTCACTCTTTGACAGGGTCCAGTTCTTCAGCAAGATGTTATTAGTAAATAAGTCCCTGTGTTGTTCTCCCTTCCTCTCTCTTGCCCTTGTCTTCGGCTCTCTAGTTTAGTGTCAGTCTGCTGCTCACTTCAGCCTTCTTTAACGCTGGCTGTCTGGCTTAGGGATACTAGCTAGTAAACCCCTTTCTGCTCACCTACCTTCACACTTCTCCCAGAAGCAACAACTTCTCTCTGATAGCTTTGGGCCTTGCCTGTCTTGATGCTGGAATAACCTTTTATAGCCTCCAGATACTACTCCTCTCTCTTAATTTGCCCATCTAGGTGCATTTGAAGTGAATCAGGAGTGCTGAGAAAAGTTTCATTTAACAGGCTAGTTACTCTGTTAAAAACCTATATACTGCAAGAATGGGTAGTTCAGATTCCTAAAATACACAAGCAACATTCCAAGATTTCTTTACTTATGCAGTCATGTACAATCATCACTCAGAATATTGCGTGTCCACCTTGTCTAGTCCAAGGCCAGGTTTAGATATAAGTATTTGTTTCAGCCGGCTGTCCCAAGCTTTTCCAAGTAGCTACTGCATGCTTCATTGTGTTTCACCAAAGATGTGGACTTTCTGGATTACTATTAGGCTATTCAAGGACTGTGTGACAATTAAAGCAAGGGACACTGTCTTTACAAAGGGTTTTCAAAACCAACAGTCCTTTACTCACAGCTGAAGCACAAAAAACACATGGAGCTGTAACACAAAATCCTCTCTCCAGATTTTTTTCCATCCTTTCTGGGTCTCAGAACTCTCTTCTCCTACCTGGTGTTGTCTTGGTCAGTGAGAGAGATCCTCTACTAAAAGCAGAACTTGTCCTGTAATGAAGTTCCAGGCCCCACTGGCAGAAAGCCCTACCAAGCAGCTTCAAATACCTCAGCAGGTGATTTATTACTTAGTTACAGTAGTAACAATACACCTGAAGTTCACACTAGGAAAATGGGTTCCCCTGGGTGGCAGCTAGCTCACTGTTTTAGGATTCTTCCATTTGTATGGGAGACCAACCAGATTAATGACACTTCATCATACACCTCTTTTAGATCTCTGCTAGTGGGCACACAGAGTCTTTCTTAGCTGCTCTTGGGAATCTAGTCTAATATAAAGAAAAGAAAAGAAAAGAAAAGAAAAGAAAAGAAAAGAAAAGAAAAGAAAAAAGGATGCAGGACAATTTACAATGAAAATAGCATTCACAAAACAAAAGGCAGTTTGAAGACTTATACAGGCAAACCTATGTTAGGCCTCCATAAGAAGGGTCTCAAATCCTAGTGTCGTGTGATTACATCAGAACATCAGAATCCAAGCTTCATTACAAATACAAAAGTAAAGTTCTTGCCTTTGTGACTATTAAAAAAATTTAAAAAAGCTTGAAAAGATGAATTTAGTGTAATCAAGCCAGCAACTGAGTTTCAACCTGAAACCAATCGGTTTTCAGTTTTCAGGACATTTAAAAGGAGATTTTCAAAGGCACTCTATGGTGTCAGACACTCAAATTCTTTTGAAAGCCGAGGAGAATTTCTATGTAACACAGTTATGATCACTTTGCCACACCAGTGATAGTTCACAATTGTGTCATGTTCTCCCAGTATGTGTTTTGGCAGGAGCATGAGATCAGGTTTCGGAGAGGAGAATAGTGAGGGGATTCCAAATTGCGAAAGGATAGACCAGAGAAAGCCATTTAATCTCTTCTCCAAGATTACAATATTGGGAGCAGAGTAGCTTAGCTCTTCAAAATACCAGATAGAGATGTAAAAGCAGAGGGCTTGCCTTAGATGTTCTTGTAGAGCTGCAGAGGAGAAAACCTGGCCTGTGTTTTACCACATCAAACTGCTGAGTATACTAGGAAAAGGGAAGGCATGAGGTATTTTTTTAAAACAAAAATAACAGAGGTGACTGCTGAAAGCTTTTCCATGACAAACTGTTTCAGTGGAAAGCTTTCAATCAATGCCACAAAATCCACTGGTAATATTGTGTCTTTGAAAGGGCAAAAATATGTGTTCAAATCAAGTACATGAAAGTGAGCAATTACCCAATATTTATGCACTAATAACAGTTTTTGCGCTCATCTGAAGAAGTGGGTTGAGTCCACGAAAGCTCAAGAGACCATATATATTTTGTTAGTCTCTAAGGGTATGTCTACACAGCAAAGTTATTTCCTAGCATCTACACAAGCCAACTGCTATTTTGAAATTAATTCGAAATAGCGGAGGGCTTATTTCAAAATTGGTAAACCTCATTCCATGGGGAATACCACCAATTTTGAAATTGCTATTTTGAAATAAACACTGCATAGATGCTTATTTCGAAATAGGGGGCCTCCAGCCCTTCCCAGGGTGCCCTGCTGGCCGCCCTGGCCACAAGGTAACTTCTGACCTGATGCCCTGCCAGAACCAGTTCTGGCTGGCCTTAAATGCAATTCAGTGTCCAATCAGTGTGGACACACTATTTCGAGATAGCAAAAAGCTATTTCGAAATGCATTTTGTGTGTAGACACGTTATTTCGAAATAAGATATTTCAAAATAACTATTTTGAAATTAGATATTTTGAAATAACTATGTAGTGCAGACATACCCTAAGGTGACACAGAACTACTCAATGTGTTTAACTGTTTTACAGGTTCAAGAGATGCATATACATCTTGAATGGCTCACACTTTGCATGGGTCTTTGAAAATGTTCACCCATAAAATGCATTTCATACAGTGAAAACTATTGTAATCTGAACGAAAATAAAATAAGAAAGAAAAGTAAATTAAAATAATTCATGGTACAATGGCATCCTTAGAAACCCAGACTCTCAAGTTATCTCTCAGTGAATGTTATCATGCCATAATAAAAAGAATGTTAGGCACTCATTTTTTCCATTCATTATTAAATGTATGTTAAAAAAGAGATACAGGTTGGATCTGCCTGGTCTGGCACTCTGGGGGCTTGTGTGATCCCGAAGGGAGGGATTTTGCTGGACCAGGGGAGGTCATTTCTGCCCCACTGCCACCATCCCCCCAGCCTGGCTCCGCTCCTGGCCTGGCCTCCCGCTGGTCTCCCCACATGCAGCTCTGCTACCCTGCCACAGCAGCCTATGGTGCCGCTTGGGCTCTCAAGACCACTACTCTGCTGGCGGTGCTCCCAGCCCTCCCAGTCCTGTTGTGGTAGCACCGTTCCTGCCAGCCTGCAGTCCTGCTGCCAGGACTCCTGCCCCCCTCCTCATTTTCCGTCTCCCCATGGCAGACTGTTGCTCAGCCGCTAGGGTTCCCAACACTGCCAGCCCTGCCCAGGCAGCACCAACCCTGCTGCTGGGGCTCCTGGCTCCACCGTAGCAGACCAATGCCCCACCAGAGCCTACTGGCGTTCTGGTCACCCTAATACCAGCTGAACCGGACTCCCATGGCAGGGCTCCCAGCTTCTGTCCTCCCTGCAGCCAGCCTGTCATTCCCAGCCTCTGCAGAGCTCCTGCCTCTGGCCCTCCACTGGTTCTCTCTGGTCAGGCAACAGCCGTGGTCTTCCTGGATCACGGATGTTGCCCAACCAAGGAGTCCTGGTTGAGAGAGGTTCAACTTGTACATACAAGTTAGCCTTCAGTTTAAATTAAAGGGTGTTGCAATTGCCATATCAGCTTCACTGATTTATTTATTTAAATTTGCTCCTCAGTTCTTAAATGAAAGAATGTATTGTGAACTTTGGAGTCACTATGATGATGTGGGCATCCATTCAGTTCACCCTTTATTTGTACACAGACCTATGTTTGTGCCTTCTGAAGAAATGTAGCTCAAAATGGGCAAGAGACTAAACACAATGAAAATAAAGCCACATGCTTTCCAACAGAAGAGCATCATTTATTAAGGTCCACTGCTTACTGTGACAACAGTTAGTCACCAACTTGATGTCAGTGTGATGCTATGCAAAAAATGCAGCAACACAGTGTATTTCTCTCTTCACTTATAAACACAAAAAATGACAACCCCCCTTGGGCAGAATATCCCTAATGAACACAGTGTTGACATTCAAATGTGACAGGATGACAGACAGAATGGTATGAAAAGCTTGAAACATCCTTGCTGCATAAGATATTGTGAAAGTAATGTACGAATAATCCAGAGAGAGGACTGATAGATAAAAGAGTTACCGTCATTCATCTTTGTCAGTGCTTATTGTAATATACATTTTAATTCATTCCTACCTGCTTCAACATTCATATTTAAAAGACATTGGATCCATATCAAGGATATGGATTGGCAATAACTTCACAGAGGAAATCTTACCTATGTTAGGCACTATTCAAAGAATGCCCTACTGAGGGAACACGTACAAAATGATGATTTAGGCTTCTAAAAATACTATTTTCATTGGAAGTTTCAGTATTACATTTTGGGAAGTTTTAGCTTTTACAGTGCTAGCAAGACAGAAAAAAACTAAGCAGGCATTATCCAACATATTTGCAATGCACCTCCTCAAATATTTATCTGGGAAAATCTTTTATTTTAGTGTAAAGGAAACAAAGCAACAAAGGACAAACGCATGCTCCACCTTTGTGTCTCCTTCGTACCATGCTGAATCAGTTCTACCTTGCAGTACAGCAGCTGACAAACAGGCTCATTAGAAATGGTAAGGTGTAATACAGAGAAAAGAAACTTACAATAGTTACATAGTTGCATTCGCTTTCTGTGTTTGAATAGGAGTTTTGTTAGGAACTGGTGGACACCGAGCCATTAAGTATATAAACATGTTCCGTCTCCTTTTAATAAAGATTAGGTAAAAGATATTGTATTTTCCTAAATGCTTATAAAACCATGATCAGAATACATTCATGATTGCTAGACCAGCAGGCAACAAACTGCCATAGGAAGGATTCAAGACTAAGGCTTAACCATCTCCTTCCTCCTGGATTCAGAGTATTATAGAGGAAAGCACATTCCTTGGAGCCTCAACATGGGTTGAATTACCCATAGGAGGTATATTGATGGCTCTGGAAAGTCTGATTGAAAAGGTATCATTTATGCTTTTTAAAGAGTGAATAAAGAAAAAGTGGAAGGAGTCTACAGGT
>CM057846.1:67282064-67311284 GCA_030068395.1 Apalone spinifera
CAGCCTTTAAGTATAAAGTTATTTGTCCCCCTTTGCCTTGATCATTCAAGTTATTGTGAAGTGAGAAGCAAGGCACTTAAGGTTACTTTTCCAGGTAGTGAGTTAATATAGACTATCCTAGACCAAACCAGTAAGGTTAACAACTAGGCAAACTTTTGTAGTAAATAAAGGTAAGTTCTAATATGTCTGGGTACTATTTCCTAATTCACAAATATATAAAGTCAGTGTTAGGATGTAAGCAAGTACAGAGGCAGAGAATGGATTTGGTAGGTGAGACATAGGCTTCAGTGACTGCACTTTCCCTTTGTAGGTATTCTTCATGCTTTTATGTAGCAAGAATGTGGCAGCCAAGCTACAATGATGTAGGGTCAGGTTTTCCAACATATCTTACCATGCCCACCAGTTTCCAACTTGCATTTTTATTCACAGCACTTAGTGCCTATGCTCTGTAGGATCGAGCCTTCAATTAAATCAAATGCACAATAAATTTTAAGTACATCTAATGGAATATTACTTCACATCATATAATTAATCTGTGGAATTTACCACAGAAAGTCATCGGTTCAATTAAAAAAGGTCTGGATATATTTATGAGCATATGGTGTTCTACAAGCTGCGATAAAAACAATCAAATCTTGTGCTGCATGGTGTAAATTAATGGCCTACAAGGGTTAAATAGATCATTGTGATGGCCCCGCTTTGAAAGAGACCATAGAAATGTAGGACTGAAAGAAACTTGCTAGGTCATCTAGAGCAGTCCTCTGCACTGAGGCAGAACTAAGTATTACCTAGACCATCAAGGCATATAAAAAGTCTCAGAGGGATAGTCCAGAATGCTCAGGACCTCAGCTGATGAGATTCCTAATTGGGAATGTTTCAGAAGACTAGCTGTGTTAGTTTGTAACTTTAAAAACAACGAGCAGTCCTGTGGCACCTTAGAGACTAACAAAAATATTAGATCATGAGCTTTTGTGCGTAAAACCAACTTCATCAGATGAGTTGGAATGGAAATTACAGAATCCAGTGTGTATTTGTGTGTGTGTGTGTATATTAGGGCTGTCAATTTATCTGCATTAACGCCTGTGATTAATGCAGGGCATGGTTAAAGCATTAAAAAAATCAATGAGTTAATCACAGGCATTAATGCTGTGCTGCCCCTTTGAAGTGCCGCTCTGACACTTCAAAGGGACAGTGCATTAGGAGCCTGGGATCAGCTAGAGTCCCCAGCTGACCCCGGGCTCCATGCACTGCTGCCCATTTGAGCCACTGGAGCGGCACTTCAAAGGGGCAGCAACACGGAGCTGGGAATCAGTTGGAGTGCCCAGCTGATCCCCAGCTCGGCATTGCACTGTCCCTTTGAGGTACCAGAGAGGCACTTCAAAGGAGCAGTGCAATACGGAGCCAGGGATCAGCTACGCACTCCAGCTGATCCTCGGCTCCACGCTACACTGTCCCTTTGAAGTGTCATTCCGCGCTTTAAAGAGGCAGCACTGCACGGAGCCCAAGGTCAGCTATGGACTCCAGCTGACCCCAAGCTCCCACAATGCTGCCCCTTAGAAATGCTGGGGCGGCCTTTCCAAGGGGCAGTGCTGTATGGAGTCGGAGTCAGCTAGGGACTCCAGCTGATCCCGTCTCCTGCAGTGCTGCCCCTTGGAAATGCTGCCGCTGCATTTGAAAGAGGCAGCTGCACTGAACCTGGGGTCAGCTGAGGACTCCAGCTGATCCCAGGCTTCTGCAGTGCTGCCTCTTTGAAATGCCGCCAGAGCATTTCAAAGGGGCAGCACACATGATTAATCACAATTAAATGTTTTAATTGCTTGACAGCCTTAATATATATATATATATATATACACACACACATAGCAAAAAGCAGTTTCCTGTCAATTGTAGGACCAGTGTTAATGAAGCTAATTAAGTCAGACTGGATGTGTCCTATACATAGCATTTGATGTGGAAATGAGAATATCAAAAGGCAGGGGAAATTGTCTTTGTAGTGCTTTAAACCATTAATATATTTTATTCAAGTCCAAGCTGATAGTGCCAGACTTGTAAATGAATTCCAGTTGAGCTGTCTTCCTTGTAATTGGGTGATACAATTCCTTTGTAGAAGAATGGCTACTTTAAAATGTTCCCCTACATGTTTATGTGTATTACTATTCCTGATGTTGGATTTTGTCACAGAGACTGTTCAGTTTGGCCGATATACATGGCAGAGGGGCATTGCTGGGACTTGATAGCATATATCACATATTAGAGGATGTGTGTGAGCCCCGATGTTGTGGCTTGTGTGGCTAGATACTGTGATGGTGTCACATAGATAGATATGTGGACAGAGTTGGCAACAGGATTTGTTGCAGTGGGCGGTTCCTGGGTGAGTGTATCTGTGGGGTGGGGTATGGCTGCTGGTAAGTGTTTGCTTCAGATTGGGGAGCTGTCTGTAGGCAAGGACTGGCCTGTCTCCCAAGGTGTGTTTGAGTGAAGAATCATTTTCCAGGATAGGTTGCAGATTGTTAATGTTACTTGTTCAAGCTCAGGGGTATAGCTGATGACCGGTGGTGTTTTGTTATTTTCCTTGTTGGGTCTGTCTTGAAGTAGGTGACTTCTGGTATCTGTCTGGCTGTCAATCTGTTTCCTCACTTTCTGAGATGGGTATTTAGTTTTAAAAATGCTTCATAAATATTGTGTAGTAGTTGTCTCTCTCTGTGGGATTGGAACAGATCTGGTTTTATCTTTGGTCTTGGGTATAGGCAACAGATTATGTGATGTGTCCTGGATGGAATGTAGGTAAGAATAGTAGTCAGTAGGTTTCTGGTATAGGATGTTGTTTATGTGACCATCATTTATTTGTACTGTAGAGTCCAAGAAGTGGATCTGTTGTGTGGACTGGTCCAGACTGAGATTGATAGTGGGGTGGAAATTGTTGAAATCCATGTGGAATTCAAAGGTCTCCTACCCAGGGGTCCATATGATGAAGATGTCATCAAAGTAGCATAAGTAGAAGAGAGATGCCAGGGGTGGAAGCTGAGGAAACATTGTTCTAGGTCAGTGGATTCCAAACATATGGACCACTTTTTCAAACATATGGACCACTTTTCAATTTATTAAAATGTGGCATTTACAGTCAATAAAATGTGGCATTTTGCCTTATCTCCCTAAAAAGATCCTGTGAATGCTCCCATCGCAATCATCTATATTTGGTTAAACATTTTGCAAGGACTTGTAAAACAGTCTTTCCCAATGAACATGGTGAATTTTCACATTGAAAATGCAAAAGAGGAATGGAATTTATGAAATTTTAACTTCATGATTAATGCTTCGAAAGGCAATGGTTCCAAAATGATGAGACTGTTTATTCTATGAATTATTTTAAATATTTTGGGGTATTTTCCTTTACCATCTTTGGAAAACAATTTCAGATCTATTTGGATGATATTTTTAAGCTCCACAACCATAGGGACTAAAATGTACTTTGTTAAAATGGAAGCTGAAATTCTCACATATCCACAAGACTCCAAGTGCTGAAGCTTTAAGAAAAAACACCAAATGTCACACAACTTGGCACAAATACAACATTTTTCACTGAAACAAGAAGTTTTGCTCAGCTAGAAAAAATGACAAGAGACTTCTTAAAGTAATTAAGCAGAAATGAGTTGAATTGTACCTTTATGAACAGCTGTGTTTATTAACTCCTGTGTACGCTAATGAGGAAATCAGATTACCCATGTTACTGTAAATAAATCTTGTAATGAAGAATAAGGATTAAGTCAAAGCTGGGAAAGAAACTAGGACTATGTTAGCCTTGAAAGAGCTAATTCTTGGAGAACAACTGGCACTCTAGGGAGAATAGTTAAGTATTAAAAGATTTCATATGAAATAAAATTGAAGAACTGCAAATCACTGACAGGTAGAATTGTGAATGGTCTGCCATATTGATGTTTACATTCTGTTGTGTGAAATACTGCTGTTTTTCTAAGCAGATTGCAGGAGTTTCTAAAACATGATTCCAGCTAATCAAAATCAAGTGGCCATAGAGCAGAAAAGAATAAGCAATAAAACTGATATATTTGAATATGGCATTAAAATTCAACAATAATCCTTCACTCTGAGTGTGCCTCTATTTTAAGTATTCCAATGCCATATAATTAATTTATAAGTAGCAATTAATGTACCGGTAGCAATACCCTTGAGCAAGGGCTATAATTCAAGAGTTCAGGCTTATTAAAAACAACCACCACATCTCCAGTCCTTTGCAGGAGAGGCCAACTTCATCCCAAATATTTTTAAGCCACTAAGAGGTGAATATTTCCAGCTAGGAGCTAAGATGGTTTATTTTTCATTAAGAGCTGTTATAAAAAGCTAGTGTAGCATATATACTGCAGAATCTGATGAAGCAATGTATTTGGTTCTTTTAGAAACTTCACTTTCCAATGCAACACTTACATGCATGCACAATCCTTTTGTCTTCATTGGGATAATCTGACACAGCTTGGGAAAGCTAGCTCTCCATTCATTAGAGAAATGCCACCCAGGGGGGCTTCCAAAAAAGCACGGTGTATTCCAGTTGGAAAAGAAGATTAAATGCATTCCATGGTCCTGTAGTACAGATTTGTGATACTGTCATTATTGGTACCACATAAGAATTTACTAGTTCCTACAGTGCTGCCTTGTAGACCAATGTCACTGGGGAAATATCATGGGCTGCTTTATGGGCAGCTGTCCTATTTTATATGCAGTACATCATAAAGAACTTTATGCCTGACAGGCTTTCTAGGGACACAGTAAGATTTTTCTTTTTATTTCCTCTAAGTGATAGAGTCTATCCCCTATTTACCACTTTTTGGTCCATTTATAATTTAACAGTATCCTTGCTTTCTCCCATTTCAGAAAAGAGCCTCCCAGGGACTGGGTCCTTCCATTCTTCCCCTGTTCCACCATTTTCTTCTGCCCTAAAACCTGTGCAATTAACTTCTATCACCTTAAAAGCCTTTCTCTCAGCACATTGCTCCAGCTGTTGAAGCATATGTAATTACATCCAACAGAACCTGTCCTGGGGCATGCTAGTTTCATACAATTTTTATACCACCTTTTTTCATTATTCAGGCAAAGTGAAATTTTTAGGGCAGTGTGATTAGACTGAAATTGGAACTATTCAAGGTAATGTACTGTGTAAAAATGAAGGTTCTTTCCTTCCCCACAATGAGTGCAAAATATGCCGTTAAAAAAGTTCATTATGCTTGGCACACATACTGGTCACATATTCAAAACTATCATCATTATAATTTTTCATGCATCCACAGTAGGATTCATTACTATTAGCCATAACAGTGTGGCTTGGGTTGTAGCTTAATTAGCTGGGAATAGAGTCAATGATTAATATCACATTTTTGGCCTATCTAAAATCGCTTCTGTCTTTGCCAGCGAGATCTGTGAAGACCAATTTGAGAAGATAAGAGGAGTCGGAGAAGTGGGTAATGCAAACACTTCTAGTAAGGGGCTGCTTCATTCTTAAGAATCCATAATTGCCAATCCAGCATACCTGGATCAAACATTATAAACCATATAGTAGAGCTGACTGTAAAAGGAATTCCCATTTCATGGAGAATGCCAGGTTGTTGGCATGTCATTTTATTCTGCAAATGAAACAAAACCTCAGCATTGCTGGATTTGCCAAGGAGCCCTCCAGCTTGTGTGTTAGTCAGTGCCCTGTCTCCCTGTCTGCCAGCAAACTGGCCTGTGCTCCAGGCTACCTTCACTGCAGCTAGCTGAAAACTACCTGCCAGCCCACCAGCTAAGGAGCCAGGCAAAGGGGCAGCAGGCAAGGTGGGTGGTCAGTTGAGAAGTCCAGAACCTCGTGAGCTGGGAAAATGGGCTTCTAGTGGTACCTGATTTCCTACCAATCTGTTGGCATGATAGGCAGATGTGGTGACAGGAAAACAGGAAGGTAGGCAGGCCTTGCAGCTAGCCATCCAGACTGCATGCCTGGTCTCTATCAAAGCCTGTGATTGGAATATACACATTCATAGGAAACATGTGAATCCTTTAGAATCAACATTTTCTTAAGGGAAAACTGCCATGAGAAACATTTCAACCAGCTTTAGATTAGTTTAAAAATAAACTTAGTCACTCTTTACATTTTGTTCTTATTTCATTATAACTTTGATATTCTTTCCCTCCACTCACAAATTTCAATATTATCTTCATGCTCCATCTTGCCCAGGTTTCTAAAGAATATCTTGTGTTGGATGATCCCTATTCCAGTTCCTTTCAAAAAATCCTCACGGCTGGTTTTGCCTGGTGAAAGTGAAGCAAGAATTTCTGCTGTTAACTTCTATATGACCTGCACAGCAACTTTGGGCAATTCTGGATAAAACCTATCGTGTGAAGCACAGTATGACCTGTACAATAAATCCCATTGATGAAGTAAAGAGCACTAACACAGGGATTTTATGCTAGTGAATTTTACAGTGTCGGGCAGGATTAGACAAATCTGAGGTCCATTTGATTGGTCTCTTAGGTCAAATATATCACAGTGTCCATTGGTTGCAAGACCTAGGAATCAGTAGGCTACTCGATCATTCAATAGCCATTCCATGCTATCTGATGATGTTTTAGTTCCAAGATAGATAAAGAATAACAAGTAACAATGTGTCTCAAACTCCTGTATTTGTTTGTGGGTGGAGATTTCCTCTGAGGAGGGTGGGGGAACCTGTGTTGTACACCAACAAAATGGTAAGATATCCCAGGAAGCTCAAATTAGATCAGCATCACTGACCTGAATTCAACACTATACCACTCAGGAGCCTGAAAAATAACCACCAGTTTTATTTCAGCCTCTACTTGTTCTGAGTTGGAGAGAAAGGACTCCCATGTCCTGGAACTTCTTGCAATTGCAAATTAACCAAACCAGCCTGGATCTGTATTGGCGTAACTGAAAGAATGATTGAATAATCTATTTTATACCGAATGCATAGGGTCAAAATTGTGAGTTGTCTGCATGCAGAAAGGCAATGGGATGGAAGGCAGTCTTATTAGTTTAGAATTCAAATGACAATGTGAAAGTAAATATAGGCAAGAAACTGAATCTAAAAAGCATTAGGGCTAGAAATGGAAGAAAACAGGCTGGAATTAAAACAAGCAATGTAAAAATTAAAAGATCAACAGGGTTAGAAACTGAAAATAAAGTGAAAATAGGTCAGGGGCTAAGGTGAGAAAAGGAATGAAAAGGGGATAGTAAATGGAGTTGTTTTTTTTAAATTGAGACAAAATAATCATGATCAATAAGTAATTGAACATGACAGGCAAGTGTGCAGTTCAGTAAATCTTAATGTGAAAATTATCTTGCATTTCATCCTTACTCACTTTCCTCTTTGTCTGCTCCTTGGCCAATCAAAGTATTAGCTCTTAGGGGGGAAGGAAGCATGTGTGTAAGATACTCCAGTCCTGTGAATTGAAAATACCAGGATATAGTGATACTACAGCAACCAACCCCTTCTCTTATGACTGAGCTGTTCTGTTTCCCAGTATAGGCTGCCTGCTTTTTCCTATGTTGCCATTCTGAGGGCCTGCCACAATAAATTTGGCAGAGATGGACAACTGCATTCCTACAACTGCTTGCAGGTGCATTCCGTCTCTTCTAGTAGGGAAATAGATCTCAACATCTATTATCTGTTCTTTTATTCTTGAGAACATTGGCTCACTTTTACAAGCAATCATGCCTAAGGAAAATAGGAAAAGCTAAGCTCTGGGTTTTCAGTTGTCACCTGATCATTGTCCCAGTGGTGAAAGGGGCCATACAAGCAGCAAATCTCCCCAGCCCAGGAATAATTGTAGCACAGACTCCCTGAGTGGTTTGGAGACAGCTCTGCACTCCCTACCACCAGCATTGGTGGCAATGTTGGGATCAAAAAAGTATTGCTGAAATGTTCTGGCTAGTCTCTGCTGCTGGAATGGCCTCTCTATCTGTTGCTACTGAACATAAATTAGAGCAGCTCAGAAACTAATTTACATTTTGGGGAGGATGGGACATGGGTGGCCCAAAGCTATATTTGCCTCCTACCTGGTTCTTGAGTCTGCTCCACCGGAACAGACCTTTGTTCAGAGCCTGTGTAACTGAATGGTTAACTTATGCTCAATCCCAGTGAGGGACAACTTAGGTTAGGGCAACATCAGTGGCCCTCCTTCATCTCAGAGAGCTACAAGACTGTTGTAAATAAGACGGTCTCCCGGGATAGTGTAGTTTTGCAGTTAGCATTTGTGTGCCTAGAATTTGCAAGGTGTGCCAATAGAATCACAGCAGCCCTTTGACTGGATGTAGAAAGAGTGCATGGCTCTCACAGTTTAATAAGCATGCATCTCACTTCATATTCCCTTGCTTTAAGTGTGCGTCACTTTTGTAATACCGTCAGGAAAAACACTATGTGGGTGAAAACCAGCAGAATTTGGCAACCTTTTGCAAGAGCAACTCCAAACAAAATGTCACAGGGGCCACACACAGAACCACAGGCTGGTCATCATGCTTCTATCCTCTTACTACGTTTATCCTTCACTGGAGAATACTATTGCATATGAGGTGCTGGAGAGCCTTACAAGCAAAACTACCCTCAATAAGGATGCTAACAGGAAGGGTCTTTCTCCTAAACTCACTGCAAGAGAGGGCCAGATCACTCCAATTTTAACATACTTAGATAAAATTCAAACGAATATTGCAAAAATTGGTAACAAGGCTACAGAGCAAAATTTTCTAGAGTCCTAACAGAGCAGCAACTTGGGCACTGAATGCAAAAGAATAACTACCAGCCCACAATGTCAGGGAGCAGGGAATAAATGAAGGATCATTTGGGAGTTTTGGATAGAATAAAGGCTAAGATTTTTGTCATGGATCCTTTTAGTAAAAAAGTCATGGATAGGTCAAGGGCAGTAGGAAAAAAAATCTTTGTTACTAAAAAAAAAATGTAGGGAGCTGTAGAATCCCTATGCCACCCACAGCAGCTGAGTTAACCCACTTCAGAACTGTGGGGCCCCCTTCTGCCACCCTGTAGCTCCCAGCTGCCTTGGGCTCAAGTCAGAGTTCTCTGGATATCACAATTCCATGACTTCTTCGATCTCTGTGACAAAACTATAGTTTTAGATATAGTTAATTCCATGAATATTTAAACTACAGATAGCCCTAAACAGATGTACAAGCTTATCCACTCTGTGCAGAAAGGTGCACAGAAGTGGTATCCAATCTCTTCAGATTAAGGGCTCCATGTTTCATTTTAAAATATCGAAGAAACGTGAGCAATACTTTGGGTTGGCTATTGGGCTATTCCACTCTATGTGCCACACGAATTGTGCAAAGGGAGAAGAGTCACTCACAATTCTCCTGCTGAGATTTCCTTGGCATGCAGGATCCCATGACAAATGTAAAATCAGCATAACTCAGCATAGCTGAGATTCCTAGGTCTCTTTTCCTGTAACCAAAGCACTAGGAGCAGGGAGGAGGGGACTTACAGATCACTAGACATAATCATTATGCCCCATCGTGCTCATACATGAAAGAGCTTATTGAAAGGGGTAAGCCAAAGGTGGGGGGAGACCATATAGGGAGAGCTCACCACTGATCACTACTCACAGGGTTTGAGTTCTGCCATTGGGTCACAAAGTGAATTCACAACACTTAAGAGTTTACAGCACAGGCAGTCATAGCTGCAGTAGTTTTCAAACAGAGTGGGAGTGAAAAAGAAAACCCACAGATTTTAGGACATGGAATCAGGTAACACACACCTCTGCAAAAGCTCATCTAAATCCAACAGATGGTACATCCTGACAATAATGTAGAAAACAGAAGTTCAGCTTGATTTCTGTGATAGCCTTGAGAACTTCATGGCAGCTCTTCATAATTTAAAAAAGTTGAATCTTTTTAAATATAATTTTCGTACTTTGAAGATGGTTGTTGTAAATATCAGTGCAGCCAGAGGCATAGATTGTTAGAGGATTGCTGGATATTTTCTCCCTCTTTCTTCATTCTAGAAATACATTGTTCACCAATTTTCTTCTTTTATTAGACTTAATTGACTGGCCCTATCCTTATAGACCTACTCACTATCTCCTTGCTCCTGGAAGGAAGGGCAAATATAAGTCTGCAGATAATATGTTTCTTGATTTTGAGCAATGGTAGAAGTTCTAGCTATTATAACCCTTAGGCAGCATGTGATATGGATCATATATTGTATTTGGGGGAAACCCTAATTATAGCTCTGTTTTACTTACGTTGCTCAGTAATGTTATACTGCCTGACAGAGAATGAGCACCTGGAAGACAGAAGGAACATGCAAAACAAACTTTCTCAGGCTAAGTTTTAAAAGGTAAATGCATCTTTAGTTTGTATTGCTGGTGAAGTCATTGGGCCAAATTCAGATAAGTAAATATCTGCCAAGATAGAGTATATTTATACAAATGTAGAAATAAAAAGTTTGCAAAGGAGACATCAATGACCTGTGGTGTGGCCTTGGGAAAGTCACTTCACCTTTCTGTGGCTTCTTCCCACGTGGTCTTTTGTCTGCCTTGTATATTTTGACTGTAAACATTTTTTGAGGAAGCTTCTTTCTCCAACTATATATTTATAGCGTTACTACAGGTAGTATAATGAGGCCCAGATCTGGTCCCCAATTTGTACAGGAATATGAATAGTATTGTAATATTTTGGCTAATGTGGTCTATCAAGTATTTCAATAGAAAAATACCCTGTGTAAATTAATCAGAAAATAGGAAGTTAAGGCTAAAACATGATTCCTGCAGTATTAAGGCAGAGACTTCCAACAGTGGTAAATTTACAAAACACATGTTGTGCCATGATCGCAGTAGATGAGCTTTTCTTCCTTCTGTGGATTACTTGCCAATTTAATATCCCTTAAAAATAAGGAGGAAAAACAAGCCTCTACTAGGAAATGGACTAACAAGAATTGATATCTTAGGCTATAGCATCATAGATGCTGTAAAAAAAATCAGATTATTATGTTTTGTAAAAAAAAATGTCTATGAAACTCTAAGGTCTTAGTTCAGCAAGCACTGAAACGAAGGCTTAACTTCAAGCACAATTAGTCCCAACAGGCCTGCAGACAAGCAGAGCTGGGGGGGAATGGGGCAATTGCCCCAGGGTCTGGTGAGTCAAAAGGCTCCAAGGTTCTGGCTGCTGCTGTGGTAGCACTCAGAGCCCTGAGCCCATTAAATTGCCACTGGAAAACTGTTGTGGTGCCCTTCATGGCTCTTAGGGCTGCCTGAGCAGGTGGGGGTGCCGCCTGGTATGCTCCAGGCAGTGCTGGGATTGTGCAGGGGGTGCTGTGCCTAGACCTGCCCTAAGCCCTGCCACTTCCACTCTCAGCCCTGGCCCTTATGGAAGCATGGAGCAACCCCCCCAACTTGTCATGGGGTTCCACATGGCTGTCAGCTCCCCTGAGTCACAATGAGGTCAAAATATTCACATGCTTAAAACTGAGCATGAGATTAAATCAGGGGCAAAGAACCTAAGGTCCAGGGGTCAGATATGGTTCCCAGCTTGCTTGGATCTGACTCCCAGGGCTCAGGACCCCTTCTCCCCCAGCTAAAGCCTGTGCTGGTGATCCCACCCCTGCTGACCCCCACTTGACTGATTTTTCTGTGGGTCAGTGCCCCTGAACCCAAAAAGTTCCCCACCCCTGGCCTCAATGTTTTTTTTAATCAGAGTTTGAGCTAAAGTCCATTGAAGTCAATAGGAAGACTCTTTTTCCTGCTTTCAGTGGGCTTTAAATGAAGCCCCTGAAATGTTAATATTAGCAATGTTCCTTCACTTTGACTAGGCTATACATCTGATCCGAAAAGCAGTATTGTCTAGTCATTATAGCAGAAGACTGGGAGTGATATTGTATTCCTGGTTGTGACACTCTCTTGTTCTGTGAACTTGGACAACTCACTTAAACTCATTACATCTCAGTTTACTCATCTGTAAAATTAATAACACCCACCTGTGCTGCTTCAGAGCATGCTTAAATAACTGAGAATTATAAAAGAAGATTATTGGATAAAAAGTGCTCTTACAATATTCTGCTGCAGATCATAAATCAGTATATGAACACATTGCTGCCTCAGGGCCAATCAATCAATAATCAATACTCATGTTCAGAGAAACAATTTTAAAGATTTTGACTTGAGTACAATTCTGGGATGAAAGTAAATGGTACTGTTAGATTTTATGAAGGTTTTTTGCGTACAATTGTTGCTACAAAGGAAATTATTCCAAATACATTATATTTAGTTGCTTCATATCCTACTTTCCTGACTAATTTACTGTATATAGAAGCTCAACTGGCTAACGAGAATGAATTTGGGTTCAATTATGTCCTCTTACCTTCTTCTTTGCATGCAATCTTTGGGCGTAATCCTATAGCCCTTATTCAAAGGGAATGGTCTCATGAGTCAGTTTTGAGGATCTGAGCCAGTAAGTAAGCATTCAGTATTTTACAAGTGACAGAGGTAATGGTATTCACACATTTTAAAATATAAATGCCTCTGCACTGGAGAGATTGGAACAAGTATGGTTTTGCTTGAACCCAATTAAAAGCTCTCCAAAGTATGAACAGCTCTACAAATGGAAACAACAAAATAAATCTAAAGTTTTCTGAGGTAGTACTGATAAACCTTTATTGTTTGACAATCATTCCACTGACTTGATCACTTCTCTGCTGCCTGAAAGTGATCTATATCTATGCAATATAATCAACAAGGTTCATGTTTTTCAGCAAGAAAATTTATTTTGCCAGTCATGGCTCCTAACTCTTTTTCCTATGGGTGCATATACACTGCTTCAAATAGCTTATTGACTAACTTAGAAAATAGATCATAAAGAGCCTTTCATCTTGTGCTGAATTATGATCACTCTGACCCACTATTGCACCAAATTAAACAAACTAAATTAGGAGAGCCTTCATATGAGATGCCAAAGTTCAAATCAACTACTTTCCTTTTTCTGAGAAATGTATTAAAGTATAAAGGTTTATTCATATTAAAAGGCACATTTCATTGTCAAAAATCAGAACATGAGTTAAGACGTCCTGATTCCTATTTTTTAAAATGCCCTTGATGAGCAGAAGAAACAATCTTGTAGTGCCCCAAACATATGAAGGGAGTAATTTGGTAAAATAGAAGCACAGTGTCTTAATTTAGAGAATCATTTGACCCGATACTTGATGAGACATAATCCCCAGAGAAAGTGGGGAGCGGTCAATGGTTTGATTCTTTCCATGTTTTATGTGTAGGATGTCTGGAATTATGACTCATATAAATGTTAGTTGAGCAAAGAATTTTGCTTGTTGTTAGTGCTAAAGGGGAGTTGTGGTGGAGTTTATCAATCCCACACTAGAGCTGATGGAGTGGCCTTGGCTCAGCTGGCTGAGAGGGTCCCACGCCCACAGCCCTGCTGGGCATGCACTAACTGGAGACTGACTATATAAAAGCCTCTGGAGCAGCTCAGTCAGGACTGAGTGCTGAAGAGAAAAAAGGTGTAGAGGCAGTTCCAGGGGAGGAAGTGCAGCCAAACCAAACAGTGGCAACTGGGCCGAGAGTGCTACCGAAGGAGCTGCAGAACTGGAGTGAGACTACAGGGAAGACACCTGGCAATACTGTTATGGCAGGATTCCCCGCTGAGTGAATAGTGGTCCTTGCCACTGCCAGAAGGGCCCTGGGCTGGAACCCGGTGGAGTGGGAGGGCACAGGTCTCCTTAGCCCCTCCATACATACCCTCTGTATGTTGGGAGTTTACCCTGCATGTATGGACTAAGACTGTGGGACCATACCCTGAGTAGAAGGGACTTGCATATGGATTAGGCCACTGGACCATATTACCCTGAGTAGAAGGGACTTGCATATGGATTTAAACAATGGAGCTGTAACACCTTGAGTAGGGGCTTGCATATGGACTTAGGCCAATGGCCTATAATACCTGGACTAGAGAGTCTTGTATATGGACTAAGGCCGTCGGGCCAGAAGATCCCTAATAGAGGGTCATGGGTACAGACTGAGGCCATTGAGCTGTCCTGTAAATAGATGTGGTGATCATCAAGTCACTCTATTAGATGAGATTAAGCTTGAGGGGTCTCCAAGGATTAGTCAACAGGAGTGTTATTACATCAGTGAATGTTATTATTTGATCCTCCCCCTCATTAGCATCCAGACAAATTCTTTGTAGGCCTCTTATCATACCTTAGGCTGCTGGGGAAAACCAGGCCAGAGATTGTCCCCTAAGTGGTGGCAGATTACTAATTCATCTGCTAACATATTCGATGTATGTATGTGGAAGTTTCACCTGAGTTTGGTATTCAACTGAAATTAGTGGTCTTACATTTTGTATGCCTTTTTAATTTATTTCCATTATTTCTCCCTTTGTGTTTTTTTAAAAATATCATTGCATTCAGACTGTTGTCATATTATAGGATAGTAAAATAAAACATTTTGCTTGCAAATTGTGCATAGTCGTACAGACTAATTTCAACTTAAAAAATTAAAATTTTAATTTTTGGAATATTTCTCTGAAATTATTATTGTACAAATAAAAAAGAAAGAAATATCATTGTGATAAAAGCCACACCATGCTGTAATATAGTAACTGGGTCAGTATCCTACATGGACTTCTTAAATTCCTTCAAATTCTATGAAAGGCAGCCATTTCATTCTAGATGGTTGTTCAACTGTTTTATCTGTTACAATAAAAAGATGAAATACAAATATAGACATGAATTTCTCTGAAGGTTTCTGCACAGGGAAACTATAATTTAGGAAGTTAGTTATGTCTATGAAACCACCATTTCATCTTTATAGTAAGTACCAGATGGTTGCTTTCAGCAGCTCCAGTTGGGTTGTAGATAATCACTAATTGAAACATCGACATTCAGTTCAAGGAGTATGCCCTTGTGTCCCCCCCTTCAGAACTCTAAATCAGGAATTTAGGCTGTAGTGCACTATGTGCTAATGTTTTCATATGGGAAGAATCAATTCTGCCACAGCTTCCTAGAAAATGCTACTTAATAGGAAGAAAAAATTGGATATGCTTTACATAGCTCACACTTTTAACCAGAATTTTCAGTTTTGCTTCACCTACACAAGGACCACTTTTACTCTAGCCAACCTAAAGTTCAGCAAAATCTACTATATAGTTGAGAGAGTTTGTCTGTAAGTTCAAGACTTTCTAAATGGTAAGACCTAGGACCACCAAATTCAGTATACAGCTTTCTCTTATCATAACTCAAAGCAAAGTTAGGGTTTGGCTGTGCCAGAAAAATGGGATGTGCCTGGAATGGGATTGCTTGTCATGAAACCATACAGAAAAGACAGAATCACCAAGCATGTGAAAGGGATTAGCTGGGGGCACCTCTCCCGTCCTGACACAGGACTTGCCTCAGGCCCAAGCCTCCCATGCATCCTTTAGGGAGGGTGGGGTGGGCTGAAGCTCCCCACCCTCCCTAAAGGATGCATGGGAGGCTTGGGCCTGAGGCAAGTCCTGTGTCAGGACGGGAGAGGTGCCCCCAGCTAGTCCCTTTCACATGCTTGGTGATTCTGTCTTTTCTGTATGGTTTCATGACAAGCAATCCCATTCCAGGCACATCCCATTTTTGTATTGGGACATTGCTGGCTGTTCTCCTTTGTCAGGGGAAAATGGAGTTTTCTGCATTCCTCACTTTGGCTGGGTAGCGCAGGGGTCAGACAAACCTGAACCTGCCCCAGATAGAGAGATGCACCCCTTCCTCAGCTATGCCTGGCATTGGCAGTTGCCCCACCCCCCGGTGAGACACTGGGGTAATCGTCTCTCCCAGGCCAGCCTGAATATTGAATCCCCCAGCCCCAACCCAGTGCAATGATTCAAATGAAGGAAAAACAAAAAATAATTGAATTCAGGACCCGAGCAAAACCAGGTAAATCTTCTAGCAAATAAATAAATACAAAATCTTTGAGAGAGAAATCAGTTTTTGTCTGTGACCCTAGCATCCTCCATCTCTCACGTAACCCAATGCCATGTCTGTGGTTTCAAATCCTTTAAAGAACCAAACCCGGTTACCGAAACCATGGTTAGAATCCCTGCATAAATCATCTAGAACAGGGGTGGCCAACTCGCAGCTCTTTTCCCAAAGAAATGTGGCTCTTAGGGTTATGGCTCATACAGACCCATGCACCCGGACTGCTCATAGCCTCTCTGCACATGTGCCCCAGTAGCTGGAGGGAGAAGCATGTGGCTACAGAGGCAGCTCCGGTGAGACCCAGGCATGGGGCTGGGGGTGCCTGGCTCTGGGGGAGGGGACAGACATTGGGTTAGAGCAGGGAGGCTCTGGGTGCCTGGCTCTGGGGAAAGGGTAGGTGCATTGGTTAGAACAGGGAGCAGGGGGAAGGCAGCTGAAGCACCTTAAACTCAGTCTTCATGGATGCAGAATAAAGCAGCCAACAGAGATGTCATTTAAATTCCAGGGCAAAAAAAAAAAAAAAAAAGAATCAGCATCTACCTGGTTTACACTGTATTTCTTTAAAGAAAATTCAAAGGTTATTGTTTGCTAGGCTGAAGCAATTATTCTGAGATATGAGTCTCTCCCTTATTGTTTTTGAACCTGTCATATTTGCAATCTGGGACAGACCTGAATTTTTAGAACTATAAAAAAGCCATAATCTTCATAAGTAAAAAGAAATGAGGAAACCATACGAGAGATCAACAAGTTGGAGTGAAACAGGCACTTCAAATTGTGCTAATTTACTTCTCAGTTCAGTTCAATTTTTAAAAACTCACAGGACATAATAGGGCAATAGTATTAAATTTAAAATACATGTGGGGATGCTTATTTTTAATGTGATAATATTACTGTATTTTCAAAGTGTGGGTTTTTTTTTTTAAATTTGATGTTTGTTCCTTGTGAAGTTCTCTGAAGATCTATGGACTGGCTGTGAATTTAAGTGACTAGAGATTTTTTTATTGGTTTTTAGTAAATGGCCTGTTAATATTTGTTGTCTGTTACTAATTTTCGTTTGTCTGTTGTATACATTTAAATCTGTACCCTAGTGCTGAATGTGAGCCAATCAATAAATCATTAACTGGTCATTAGTAGCCAATCAGTGGACTAGATAATTCTCTGTTGGGCATTCTGCAACAAATGAAAGTGTCCCGTAATGTTATTTTTATCACTATATTTTGTGTACTCTATATATCGATATATAGATATATAAAAATAAATATATAATACGTATCTCTTTGCACTCTATCCACAGCTATTTTGGCTCTTAGTCTCTAAGGGTATGTCTACAATTGCACCCTCTTTCAAGACAGGGATGCAAATACAGCTGAACAAAATTGCAAATGAAGCGCAGATTTGAATTTCCCGCGCTTTTGCATATTTGCCTTATGGCACTATTTCGAAATAGTGCTATTTCGAAAAAAGAAATACAGTCTAGATGCGGTTATTTTGAAAAAGCCCTTCTTCCAAAATAACTGGTAAACCTCGTTGTAGGAGGAATAAGGGTTATTTCAGAAGAAGGGTTTTCTTTTGAAATAACCGCGTCTAGACAGTGTTTCTTTTTTTTTTTTTGAAATAATGCTATTTCGAAATAGTTCCATAACGCGAATATACAAATGAAGTGCAGGAAATTCAAATCTGTGCTTCATTTGCAATTTTGCTCAGTTGCATTTGTATCCCTCTCTCAAAAGAGGATGCAAGTGTAGACATACCCTCTAACTGGTTGGCCACCCCGATCTAGAACCTATAGCCTCTCTCTTCCCATGTTATTACAGCTGCTATTGGAGGACTAAGGGCTTTCACTGAACAAGATTTAAAAGGTGGCTGTTTGGTTTCCATGTAAAAGCAATTGTTTATGAAAGCATAAATAGTTCTAAAAATACTGTTTTAAAGAGCCAGTCAAAAACAAGCTAATCAGCATGATATTGTGTGTTAGGACATGTGCAGTGATGAATCTAAAGATGATGTGACTCAAGAGATGTGATCTTTGCTCCTACAGCACTTGGTCACAAGACGAACTAATTTATCCTCTATGAAACCCCATGGATGTGCCATATTTCTCATTTGCTGAAAAGTATTTAGAGAACCTGACTGCCTAGTTTAAAATTAGGAGAGAATTTTGTTCCAAACTATGTTGACAATTTCCATTGAATTTAATTTTCCTGAAAGACACCTAGCAGAGAGAATTAATTGAGATATGGGACTTTTGGCTAGATTTATTTAATTTTGAGCAAAGGGGGCACTTCTGTGTCTGATGTGTCTCCCCCAGCCACTTTATGCACTTTGAATGCTCGTCCAAAACGGGCATAGCATCTTGGCATGAATCACACCTTTTTAAAGTGTGTGAGGCATGGGGAAAGCAGCAAGCTGCAACAATTTTTTTGTGTGTGTGTGTGTTGGGGGAGGGATAGGTAACTGATGGGAAATAATGGGTTTTTGTTGGTATTGTTGATAGGTTGCTTGGAGAAAGAGAGGCTCCATCTGCTGCCAAGGACGGCAGAGAAGGAATTGAGGGGCTGCGCCGCACGCATGCATAACAGACACCAACGGCACAAGGGGACACAACAGAGCACATGCGGCGCAGTGGAAACTGCTAGAAAAGTGTCTGGTCACCGGCATGAGGATGCACCAGCACCCCAGAGTGGAGCACCCATGGGGACACCACTCGAAAAAGAATGACAGGTATCTACATTTTCTGTCCATGTACATCTGAAGAACACTATCATTGTGCTTGCAGTTAAAGACAATTGAGCTGCGGTCAGTCCTCAAATCCACCTTATTTGTATCTCCTTCATTTTTAAAAAGACATTTAGGCCTGGTCTACACTACAGTGGACGGTCAAATTAAGATATGTAACTTCAGCTATGTTAATTATGTAGCTAGAGTCGATGTATCTTAAATCGCATTTCCGTGCCCCCACACAGCGGGAGGTCAATGGGAGCAAATACTCCAATTAGCTTCCCTTATTCCTCATGAGGAGCAGGCATACTGGCACCAATGGGAGCACACTCTGGCTATGTCTACACCTGCGGCTTCTTGCGCAAGTACGGCCGTTCTTGCGCAAGAATCTGCAGAGCGTCCACACTGCCCAGCCGCTCTTGCACAAGTAAATTTACAGTACGGTGTGGTAAGAGAGGGCTCCTTGCGCAAAAGCTACGCTCTTTTTTTAACAGGTATAAGCTCTCTTGCGCAGGGGCTCTTGAGCAAGAAGGCAGCGTGGACGCTTGGCAGGGATTTCTTGCGCAAGAAAGCCCTGTCTAAAATTGCCATCAGAGCTTTCTTGCACAAGAGAGCGTCCACACTGCCATGGGTGCTCTTGTGCAAAAGCACAGCTCGCACATGGCAGTGTAGACGTTTTCTTGCGCAAGACTTCTTGCACAAGAACACTTGTGCAAGATGTTCTTGCGCAAGAAGCCGCGAGTGTAGACATAGCCTCTGAGGTTGATTTAGCGGGTCTTCACTAGACCTGCCACATAGAACCCCAGAAAATAGGTTGCAGCAGTGTCGATCTTCTACGTAGTGAAGACATAGCCTTAAAGTTTTCCCTCTCTCTCTCGCACCTTAATATGTTTTCATTAGCCCTTGTTACATATATTCATTACCTTTCCTTATTTAAAAGTGGCCATCATTTGTTTTTATATGATAGTGTTTTGTGAGGGTATTATTTTTTTAGTTAAAATTGTGAGCTGCTTCCTTTATAAACCCTTATAAAGCACTATAATTTTGGCTTGGCCTAAAAATTGACAGGTTTATTTTGAAGGGAAAGGAGAGAGTCTGTGCAAAGTTTACAGAAAAAAGCTATATTTAGCTTTTCATTAGTGCATTAGTACATTAGTGAGTTACCCTCATTTGAATTTTTGACTTACATTTCTGTTTCCCTCTACTTATAACAGACTGTTTACGATAGCATGAAACTTTCCATCTGCCTCCCATCAATTACATTTGAAGAAAATAGTCTGCAGTTATGTGGAGAATGAGAGTTGAGTGGAGCTTTTTATACATATCATAAGTACCTCAGTTTATCTGTGATATAATATCCTTACTGAACTTACAGAATTAATTCAAAAAGAGATCATAAGAGGTAAATCAACAGGAAATGAAACTAAGGCAAGCATTAGGTGCTGTCATATAGGGAATACCTGTGATCCTTGGGGAAGAATGAGAAAATTACTGCCTGCCTTTAGCTAATTAGACAGTAAGGTTCTCAAATATATACATAAGGTATGTTGCATGTCTGAGTTAATTCAAGATAGTTGAGTAATGGACATCTTACTATAGTTTTAGGATATTAAAATATTACTATAACTTTAGGATATTGGTTTCTTATTATCAGTCAGAGATTAGTATAGCACTATAGAGAATACAGACACAATAGATACATTACCACCCTTTGATGTATGATAAAAAGATGGCTCTGTGCCTTGTCCTCACTGCAACAGAAGGAATTCTCAGTTTCATTCTTTAACCAAGTCCCAATACCAGTGTTGTCATAAAGCAGGGGTGGACAGAAGTCTCTCAGTGGGCTGGATCTGGCCCACCTTGGGCTTTGAGCTGGCCTATGAGGCAATTCTAGGTTCCACCCCCTAACGGGCATGTGCCGCAAGGGAAGGAGCTCAGCTCCACCCCTCCTCCCCCCACGCAGCCACTAAAGAGGAGGAAACACTGGGGCTGAGGCTCCTCAACAGGGCCGGCCCCAGAGGCACTGCTACTGCGGCCACACAGTCTGGGGCTGGCTCCAGAGGCGCCGCTGCCATGGTACCTCCAGGACCTGTCCCAGGCCGCGGTAGTGGCGCCTCTGTGGCCTGCCCATGGATGCCTGGCCATGCTAGCAGTGCCTCTGGGGCCGGCCCCAGGCTGCATTAGCAGTGCCTCTGGTGGTGGCCCCAGGCCATAGTAACTGCGCTTTCAGGGCTGGCCGTGGGCCAGGGTGTCTCTGGCCTCCAGGGTGGCCTGGGGACACATGGCTGTGGTGCCTCTGGGGCCAGCATCAAGCTATGTGGCCACAGCAGTGGCGCCTCCAGCCTCCAGGGCAGTCTGTGGCTGCAATGCCTCCGGGGCCAGTCTCAGGCTGCATGGCTGTGGCAGTGGCCAATTCTCTCACTTCCCTCTTCCCTCAAGACCTGGCACTCCCAGCTTGCTCTGACACCCTCCATTGTTCTTGCACCCTCCACCTGGCCAGACACCCTACTCTGCACCCTAGTTTTCTCCCACATCCTGTACCCCATCCCTATCCTACTTTCTGGTAGCTCTGTCTCGCATACCGTACCCCTCATATTTGTCCCTAGTCCAGAGCCTAAGGAGGTCCATAAAATCCACTAACTCTAGAATCCCAGAAAAGTAAATCTGGTCTATGGGAAACTTTGAACCTCAATACCCCTCCTTTCTTCCCCTCACCATGTGAGGCTAGGGCACCAGAGAATTGATGTGTCTGTCAGGGCCACATCAGTGAGCATTGTTGGGTTTTGTAGGGTTTTTTTGCTTTTCACCTGTGTAGTCCCCAACTGATTTTTTTTTTTTTTTGCGGGTCAGTGACCCCCAACCCAAAAAAGATTCCCCATTCCTGCCATAAATAAAGGAAACAGTGAAACCTTTTGTATTGGACATAATATTTTACTTGATTTAAAATGAAGTTTGATAAACTAGCATGAGAAAGTTAAAACGTTTAATCTGTTTCATCATTTAAATTAAACCATTCTTACTCGCTGCACCTGGTTCAGAAAATAAGGTCACCATACGCAGCAGAGTAGTTCTCAGCTCCGCCCCTTCCAGGTTGGCCAAAGGCTACTTCCAAAATTTGTGAAGTGTCCCCCCCTTCCAAAATTATTGCCCACTCCTGTTATAGAGGGTTTTCAAACAGAGACCCTCTTTGCCAAAAGAAACACATGGTTTGATGTCATTTCTATACAGTATCGTTACTTGATGTAGGTATAGAGGCATAATTATTTATAGCTGAGATCATTAAGAATTCTTCAAAACAATATCTTTCAGTGGATTTTTCTTTCCCATAGTCATTCTTTCCTGCTGTAACAATCACCCTTGTTAGCGTCCCAGGTTTAAATATATGTATGATGCTTACATAAGCATAATTTTAAAGGGGTGAGTCCCAAGAATATTGGAAGTTTTATAGATTGAACATGCCATGGATTATTAGATACAGCCTAACACACAAAATTCCTGAATAGGAATTAGTTAAGGAGCAGTGTTGTGGCCTGAGAATTCAATGTATCCTTTGCTACTATTGTGAAGATTCTATTGAATAGTTGATACTTGACACATAAATGAATCAAATATACAAAAAGAAAAGGACTCAAAGGATTAATATTTACTAACAGATACTAACATACACCCCACTGGTGCTCTGGTTAGTCAACAATAACAATATCTAAATATTTAGCTAATCATTTGTATAAGGTATGCATGTGAGATTTATACTGCTTTAATAACACATGCAATAGACAAAATAAAATGAATACAATAAAGCCTAACACTATTTCCAAATAATGAGGGCTTAAATGTAACTTTTATCCATATATGAGAAATAAGTAGATTTAAACTCTCCATCTTGTACTAGATCTTCTATCAACTTTTCTGTGGCATGGATGTCATTTCTGATTTGAGGAGCATATGTATCTGTCCAATTTAGCAATGATTTTAGAGTTACGGTTAATGCGTACACTGGAAACTGGTATATGATTTGCAATGTCGTCTTGATGCTGAGGCTCATTTTGGATAACAGTTCATTTCTGAAAAATCAGTACAAGCATAGATACAGTTTGGCCAATTATGCTTCGTATATGAGAAACAACAAAATTTGAAAGAGTACCATCACATGTAAGGTCTCTATAGGAAAGTGTGTTATGATTGGCCACTTCCATGTGGCACGTTGGCAGTAGGACGTTCCCACTTAATTCTAGTGTAGACCAGAGCTTTATTTCAAAATAGCCCCTCCCCGGTCAAATTTCTAAGTGGAGCGTCCACACTACCAAACCTGTTATTTTGAAATAATAGGCTTCAGAATTTGAAATCTGTATTCCTGCTTTTCATCAGGATTAACACTAATTCCAAACTAGTTAATTTGAAATAATGGCAGAGTGGATACTCCTGTGCTGCTATTTCAAAATAACTACTCGCCACTGTAATTTGAACAAATTACTCCCAAGTATTTCCTGGGGTTCTAAGTCTGAAGTAGAATGTCCACATTAACAGCGCCTGTCTCGGACTAATTTCTAGGCTTCCCCATACTGTGGACATGCTAGTTTGATGTTGTTAAAATTGAGAATTATTAAGCTGAATTTAATAATTTTGAAATACAGTACTTTCCTAGTATATTGCCTTCCTGAGTTTCACAGGACATGGAACAACAGCAACTAACCTGTCTGCCTTGGTCTGTGTAGGACCTTTGTGGCTCAGACAAGTATTGCAATATGAAGAATGTCACATCTGCAAACACATTAATACCCTTTATCAGAGTGACAAACTGTATGCAGTGACTTCCATGCTAGTGGGCCATACAGTAGTAGCTGCAATATATCCAGTCACTCCTGATTTTTTTTCCCATTAGGTTACCTTCTAAATGGACAGTTGCCAAGTTGTTATGATAGCAGTATTAGGATCCAATATTAGTAAAGATACCATCAAAGAAATGTACAGAGACTCAGTTATTGAACAAGATTTATTTAAATAGCATGTTCATTGATTAGCATGTAATGTCACCGATCTGCAATTTCTAATAGTACTAAATAGAATTTTCTTACACTTATGTGCACATTGACAATTTACAGACATTCCTTTTATACCTTGTGGGCAATACCATTTCAGCAAGATCTGGTATCCTTCATTTTAAATATTCCTTAAATTATTGCTTACGCCCAAAGCCCTACCAAATTCAGGGCCACAAAAAATGTCACGGGCTGTGAAATCTGTTTTTGTGTGTGCGCTTTTATACTATACTACACAGATTTCACAGGGGAGACAAGCATTTCTCAAATTGGGGTTCCTGACCCAAAACTGTTGCAGGTGGGTCACGTTATTGCCACCCTTACTTCTGCACTGCCTTCAGAGCTAAGTGGTTAGAGAGCATCAGTTGTTAGCCAGGCACCCAGCACAGAAGGCAGTGCCGCTCCAATAGCAGAACAGAAGTAACCATGGCAATATCATTACATACCATTCTTACTTCTGCGCTGTTGCTGGCAGCAGATCTGCCTTCAAACCTGGGCTCCCACCAGCTGCCACTGCTCTGCAGCTGCCCAGCTCTGAAGGCAGTTGCCTCTAGCAGCTGCACAGAATTAAAGGTAGCAATACCACAACCCACCCTCCCATAACTTGGCAATCCCCCTACAACTCCTTTCTCAGTCAGGATCCCTACAATTACAACACTGAAATTTCAGATTTAAATAGCTCAAATAATGAACTTTAAGATTTTTAAAAATCTCTGACCATGACATTTACTAAAATGGACCATGAATTTGATAGGGCCCTACTTTATGGCATCCAATATGTAACTGTCATAAGCTATATACATAATTTCTCTACCAATCTATTGTCCTCTTGCCTTCATATTTCTTTCAACTAACTCATTAATTTTGGCCTGTGTTTGTTTGAACAAATGAGCAATGTCATTAAGTCTAAGAATGGTAAATCTTTCTTTAGCCAAACCCTCAATTCCCTCTATTACGGGACACAACACAAATTCTTTTTCTCTAGCATACAAAATAGCCAATGTGTCTTTTTATATTTTCCAAATCTGCTCTAATCCATATTGAAATGCCTGATCCAAACAAGCCCAACAAAGAACCAATGATTTAATCTAAACCCTCCAGTCATCTGGTTTGAAACAATACCAGGTTGTGAGGCAAGTATCTGTCTAACTAGGGGGCCCTTGGCTTTGTTCTGATATATTGCTATTTTATCTATTATTGCAGTAAGATACAACCCTGAATATCAAAGGGAATGCTATCACCTTGAAGATTGTAGCCTAAAGAAGAAAGGGGGTTGTCAAAGATGGCTCAAGGTATGTCAGTGAGTTCTTACAAGGAGGCAAGGGACACAGTCAGGCAGCACTTGCTGTATCTGTTCCAGACAGAGATGGGGGTTTACTGGGCTGAAGGGAACTGTCAAAACTGGTAGGGAAAGACTTTAAACCACTTGTAATAAAGTGAGTACAAATACACAGTGAAAACAAGACAAGAAATGACATTCAAATATAATTACCCACCCTACGCAGTATTGAGTGCATTTCCAAAAGCCCACCACTGAATAAACTGATCCAACTCACTTATCATTTTAGCTAAACTCTCAATGAAGGTGTAAAATCACTAAAAATCTAACCAGCCAAAGAACTACTTTTGAAAAGTCTACTTTTGAAAAGTCATCTTTGCCTGACCCAGTACCACAGCTTGACTTGTGTATCTATTCTTAACAGTAAGATATAAATACAGTAAGAGAAAAATCAAGAGTCAAAACAACTGAAAAACAATCTGCAGTAAATCAATTAGTGACTCGAACCTGGAACAAGTTAGAAACATGAAAAACACTCTCCTCCTCATCACAATCATACTATGGACACCTGGGGACTGGGAATCAGATTATGCATTCATGGCAATAACACTGAAAAATTGTCCACTTGAAATCACCCATCCCCTTTGCAATCAGGGGCTTGTATGCTGGGCTGGCTGGGGTCCATCTCTGGCAGCTTTCTTCTCCATGCCATACTGGATTAATCAACAAACATTCAAAAATGAAGTCTCTTTACCATAAGCATATATAATAACACATGGCCTAAGCTATTAAAAGTTAAATTCCAGTGACCAACTGAAGGCAAGCAAGCTGCCAGGCTAGTTCACAGCTCAATCCACAGCTGGAAGAACATATGAGAAAACAAACATCGGTATAATCAGGAATGGCTCGCTCCAAGAGGCAAATGCCCAGACTGACTGCCCATAGTGAAGGGGTGTAGTCTCCCGCCCTGACAGACAGGAGACAGCTATAACTGCCCACTGATGGGCAGAGCCAGGACACCTGTGACTATCCCACTGGAAGCTGAAGCGTGCAATAGGAGCCTCAGTTGAAGGAGAGCTGCCAGAAAAGCAAGATGTCTTTCACCTCCCCTTTGAGAGTTTGGAGACTGCTACAGTGCCAAAGATCTGGAGGGGCTGCCAGGCACTGGGAACACCAGGGAGCTGTTGGGGCTGCTACTAGCCGTTTACCCCTGTGAGATGAATGGTAACTCCAGAACCCACATAGCCCCTGAATAGGAGTGTAGGAAAGAGTCCAGGGAAGCTGAATAGAGTTTGGCTGTGTTACTGACCGCATGCTGGTCAGCATGGTGCATCTGGATTTCCCAGTTGACTCAGTAGTGGATCACTGCTGCTCTGTCTAGGCTGGGGGCCCGAGCCACGAACAGTTTGCTGCTACATCTAAGTGAAGGATGGAAGCTCACAGACCTAATTGCTGCCCAAACTGGACTGCAGGTATGAGTCTATCAACCACTGACTAATTTTCCTCTGAACTGAATGAAGCATTGTAGCTAGAAAGATTGTTCCCTCCCAGATGGTCAGAAAGAGAACCATGAGTATCTTACGTTGCTCCTAGGAAGGACTGATTCCACCTCTGAGAGAAACCCAGTAAATGGAACAAAGATCAAGTTAGATAGCCAAGATGTCTGCTGAGAGCCCCATATAAAATTAGTAAAATCAATTAAGCAAACCAGTTTTGTTATGCTTGCTATAATAAGGAAAGAGACAGGAGTTCTAGGATATATTCAAACTGCAATAAAACACTCACAGCTGGCCTAGGAAAGCTGAACTGGTCTAAGAGGGCTTGGGCAGCAGGGTTATAAAATTACAGAGTAAACATCAGGGCTTGAGTGAAAGCTTGGGAAGATCCTCAAGAAGATCCTCCCTTATGCTTCCTGCAAGGAGGTTTACAGGATCTGTCAAAAAAGGCTTTCTTTTTTGACAGATTCCCCCTCTAGACTGCTGCTTTTTGCCAACAAAGTGCTGAGTTGGTAAAACGTGGTGGCCATTTTTATGCAAATTGGGAACAGGATATTTAAATCCTTGCCTCATTTGCAATGTCGACCTGCCTAATCTGCATGCCTTTGTCAACAGAGGGATGCAGTCTAGACATATCCAGAGAGAGCTGGCACTAGCATCTAAGTAGGTATACAGCTGAACAAAGGAGTGAACATGTTGTCACACATCACATACAGGTGAGAAGCCTGTAAAAGAGTTGCAAGACACTGAGCAGATAGGAATCAGTTGGAACTGTATCCACTATCGAATTCCTCATTAAGAGTAAAATTAAAACATCCCATGTCAAGCAACTGTAAAAAGAGTACCAAACTGTGAAAAAATGCACCCTGTCTTTTCCTACATGAGGATCATAGACATTAATAAAAATATGACACTGCTCAAAATTAGTTCAAACCAATAATAAACAACTGGAACAACTTCCTGCATCACCCCCAAATCAGGCTTCACCCTACCTGTAAAGAGAATCACAATCCCTGTGCCTGCAGTGTTATAACTCAGAGAAACTTCCCATTTCCACTCAGCAAGCCAGTTGGTTAGTTGGCTGTGTCTGTGCTTCTCTCTTTCAAAAAATGAAATGTTCAACTTTTTCTGAGACAGATGCTAACAATAATCGTATGTGGCTTTTTTAGTGTCCCTGCACTCATTCACAATATAGACCGTCACATACAAAATTATCCATCATATCAGTACCCACCAGAAAAAAAGATACAACCTCCTCCCCACCCCGAATTCAAACAAAACCACCAAATTTTCTTAACCATTAATCTTCAACTTTTCCATTGGTCAAGTGATACATACTTTGGTCATCAGTTTTTCAGTATACACTACTACCGTATAACAAACTCAGACACAAAGATGCATCTCACACTGAACAGACAACAAAAGCAGATTAAGGTTATAAAACCAATCTGCCACCTCAATTCCACATTCCCCATCTCATCCAGAAATTTTCCAGTAGTATACAAGGGTATTTTCTCCCTCAGAATGTATAGGAGCCACAGAATCTGTGAGTTCAACATCTGCTACTCCCTCAGACAGAGTCACTACCAAACTTGAGGGCTGCGGGTGGGAAATGATAGAGAATGAAGGAAGCGGGCTGCTGGGACTGAGAGGGCAAAATTAATACCAGAGAATTCTCCATGCCCCCAACCAAAGAACTACTCTCTCAGCAGCACCCTCAATAGTGTGCTTCCCAATGTCAGTGACCAAACTAGGCCATTTCCCAGCACCCACAGTAATTGGAGCCCCCTCCATCAAGGGCCTCTTTTTTGGGGGGGACAGCATCTTCAGTCAAAGTCACAGGTACCATAGTGACAGAGTCTGGTCAAGAGACCACTGAGTCAGGAGCCACAGAACCAGTTATACTATTTCCACTAAGTCATATAGGAAGTGGAACTAACATCCTTAGAGATGTCTGTAGCCTGTTGTGACCCAGGCTTTGCCACGGACATCCATCCCTTTGCTTTTCTCTCAGAATCCCTCACATTTCCAGTCACAAGGTCAATCTTAGTATCAGGGTAACAGCCAAGGCCAGCATGGGCAAGTGTCTGCTGAAAGGAAACATGATTTCATCCCAGAGTTTGGACATACACAGTAAAGAGATTAAAAATAGTAGCATTAATATATGTTTCCATCTGGAGGCATTGGCTCTGAACAATCTCCTTCACAGAAATAATTTTGTCAATCCAACAATCTAGGGACTAGAGGCCAGCTACCTTACCATGACACTGGAGTTATGGCTCAAGAAAGCTTCCCATACTTTCAAATGGTTCCCTGATCATTCAGGTCTGAATGAGTCTCTTGCAAAAGTACAACATCAGCCTGTTTTTCTCTGATTAAATTCAAAAAGTTGTGCCACTTTATGAGCATCTTGGCATCCATTAATACTTAGAGCCAAAGTTGAGCAGCACCACAGAGACCAGCGGGAGAAAGTCAAGCAGCGGAGAGAAACAATGAAAAGTGGAAGTGCTTTGAACAAAATGAACCGTGAGTCATTTTTTGAACATTCCCCACATGCTACTTCCCCTCACTCAGCCCCTTTTTTGAGATGGACTTGTTTCCTGTGATTAACCTAGGTATCTCTCAAGACAAGGGCAACTCAGGGTATGTCTACACTGGCCCCCTAGTTCGAGCTAGGGAGGCTAATGTAGGCATTCGAAGTTGCAGATCAAGCCCGGGATTTAAAT
>CM057846.1:67314585-67327486 GCA_030068395.1 Apalone spinifera
TTTTTTGACATCAGGAAGGGGGATTAGGGAGGGGTAAGTGGAAGGATGTGAGGGAAGAATGAGGCACAAGCACCCAGTGGGGCAGACCAGGGAGACTCTTAGTGCTCCTCAGGGTGGAAGCTCTCCCGCAGGGACTCCTGCATACTGACAGTCCCCCAGTGGACCTCCCAGATGGCAGCCTGCAGAAAGTGCAGCCAGGCTCACAGCAATGCGTCCATGAGAGGCACCAGAGTGCCTAGGGACAGCTCTGGCTCCATGTTGCAGAGTGCAGTGTTATCCTGAGCGAGAGCATCCAGAGCACACAGAGACAAAATGCTTTGCTGTCCCTCATCAAGATGGGCAAGCAAGCAGGGAAACCTTAGAACCGGTTGTCCGGAGAGGTCCCTTTAAGTACAGGCCTCAAATAGCCTCAGGCAGCAGCTACACAAAGTAATTCCTGACCTGATGCCCTTCCAGACCTGGTTCGGGCTGGTCTTAAATGCGATTCAGCGTCCACTCAGTGTGGACGCGCTATTTTGAAATAGCCAAATGCTATTTATTTCAAAATGCATTTTGCGTGTAGACTCGTTATTTCGAAATATCTATTTCAAAATAAGATATTTTGAAATAACGCCGTAGTGCAGACGTACCCTAAGAAAAACTCTGCTCTTGGGGTTTTGATCTTTTCTGTGTGACTCCAATTGTGAGTGGAATGAGTGGGGTTTTTTTTTTTGGTTGTTTGTTTAACGTGTGGAACTGAAACTGGCCTAATGCGAGTTATAGATTTTCTGTCAACAAATTATTACTGATCCCTGTTGAAGCTATTTCACAAAGATTTCTTAATATACTTACAGCTATTTCCTCAAGATTATTTGTAAAAGAAATTTACTCCCCTGGGTGTTTGTTAAGCACCTCCCAGGAATCTTGAGACACTTTAAGAAACAATAAAATGCAAACATCCTAGGATCTAAACAGAAAACAGATCATTATCCTAAAACGATTAAAAATAACCCTGCAGATATACATACACAACCATACACATCCATGCGTATGTGTATTATAGTCCTGAAGGGTTGACTTAAAGTGATGATTCAATATATAAAATAAATGTAGATGGGTCAGCAGAGATTATGGATGCTATGGCATAAATAATAAAATTAGAGTTTTTATTGTCTTCACAATGCTGTACAGATATTTGCTTTCCAGGTCCTTGCAAGGAGTCACTAGTTACCTTAATTAGGTGGAAAGAAAAGCACAGACTTGAGAAACATCTTTATTTGTGTGCTTGCTGAACTTTCTCTCTGTATCATGATAGTGACATTGCAATCAATAACACAGGTCATGTGCCAAGTCATGACATCTTACATAAGCGCATAAGAAGCATTTTTAGCTCTGTTTCCCGCTGTGCTGACTCCCAGCAATTTAACCAATCCCAAGGATAGGGAAGCCAAAACGCAAGCCGAATGGTAGAGTTCTGGGACCTTATGGGATCCTGACATTCAGAGGTTGTTCGGGGGGTCTAATATGTAAAAATACATTTTCTAGCTCTAAGACTTAATTCTCCTTCCATTCAAAACAATGGGAGCTTTGGATTGGACCAATAGGTTGCCTTTCAATCATACTCCGAGGCAGTGGTGATGCTAAGACAGTATGTCCCAGTGTGCTGCACTGGTAAGCGCCTGCTGGCACGCTTCACTGCAGGTGGAAGCATGCAGTGTGGCTTGCAGTACTCTCTCCCAGCCAGGCTCCCACTGGCTCCCCTCAGGCTCCTGCTGTTGGCTGGTGCTGTCATGAATAGCAGACCCTGAGGAGAAGAAGGCAGGTGTGAAAGGAGCCATCTGGGGCTGTGCTGTAGGGAGGCGTGGATGCTCCCAATGGGATTCCTGGAGGGGGACTGGCACCTGTCCTGCCTCTCTCTAGCAAGATACCAGGCAGTGTATGTGCAGCCCCTGGCGTCCCCTGCTGCCAGCAGCCCCTGGGAAGAAGTCCGGGGAAGGGAGCGGCAGACCAGGGATTTTCATGAGCCGCTGCAGCCCGTTTGCCTGCAGCAGTATCCCCACACTGCCCACAGCTTCCTTGGTACTGGTTCTTGAACAGGTATGCTTTTGAAACCAAAGGTTGCCAATGATGCCAAGCTTTTTTCATGTGCTCTGTGAAACCTTTTGGGGGTAGGGGTGGGGGACTCAATTCAGTTTGTTTTCAACAAAGACAACTCAGCTCACAGGACAAAAACACAACCACAGCTGGCTGCCATTCACTGGAGGGGTGGTCAAACACTGAATAGGCAAAGAATCTGAACTACGTATACTCTAAACCACACCTGGGTTGTGGCATGATGGAACACCTGTCTGGAGATGTTCTGGTTTATGAACGAACAAGACTCAGCCACTAGGACTGTCATTCCAACACCTTTTGTTCCCACTTAAATCCATTAAAATGTCATTAATAAAACAAATATGTTCCATGATTGCATGAAGGCAGTCCAAGGTACTCCAGTTGTGCTGAAAGTACTTGTCTCTGTTTTCTATTCAGCACTTAGCCTTTGGCATCATCTTTCACAATGTGCCCATCCAACTGGAGAATAATGTAGGACATGTTGTCCCTTAATGTGGAAACAGCTCTCAACTGATGCTAAAACTATGGAACTTGATGAGTGATGCTACGAAGACTCAGACTGAATTTATTGGAGCATCTTTCTGGGAAATATTAGCAGGGCAATGATGTTAGTTTGTAAGAGCTAATGGATTTTTACATCATTTCACAAATGTGAAAGCAAAACTGAAAAATTAGGCTTTCTTTGGTTAGGGTATATTTAAAAAGACACTAAGATGAATGGCTGAATTTGTGATGTCACATTTCCAATTTTTTTATCCCCGTGGCTTTGTGGGCCAAATTCCACTGGGGTTTTTACTGGCAGAAGATGAGGAACAGAAGCTTTGAGGCAGAAGGCCTACCACCAGGGAAACTGCAGCTGTGGAATGTAACTGCAACTCAAAGGATGTGGGCTGTTGGCCAGGATGGGGAATGGCTAAAGTAAAAGAGGCACTGAATCAGTGAAACTCTTCAGCAGTCTCCAGCTTGGTAGGTAACAGCCCATCCACTATAGGTAATGGCACAGTAACTTTGAAAGAATTAAAATCAACTTTTACTAAAAGAGGGAGAAACAGACTGAGTTAATAATGCTTTAATAAGACTGAAACCTGGTTAACAAATAACTTTTGAAAAAGTGGATACTACATTGTGTAATGAAAAGGAATTTGGGAAGCAGTGAACAAATAATGGTTCCTAGAGGGGAAAGAGGAACATAGACCTTAGAAGATACAACATTCACAGTATCTCTGACCTGGGTATCTCACTAACTGATAGCAGGCCACTGTCCAGTGAAAGATAAAATATTTAGGTATATAACTCTGGAGAAGATTGAATGTTATTAAGCTCTCAGAAAACCATATTTTCTACATGGCTTCAATACACACTCCATTTCAGCCATTGCACAGAAAGGAGCATTTTCTCCCGGTAGTCCTAGTTTTTATATCTGTTTTACATAGTGCTTATCTTACCTCTTTGGACTTTTAAATGATTTTAATGGCACAAATGGATATTTATTCTTACCTGGGCAGATCCTCAAAGGTCATAATTGTTGGCCAGGAAAGAACCTGGCATGGCTACAAGTTGTACACTAAACAAAGAGCTATAATAATTTAAGTGCCTTTCTGGACAACATCATCCAACCATATCTCTCCACTTTATCCTGGCTACAGAATTTGTTATATAGTGGCTGATAATATCAGTTGATTCCAGAATGAAGAGAGCTCCAGCAATATCATGCTAGTTCTGAGTGCCAACGGAAGATGAGTTTAAATGAAATAAATGGTAATAAACAATAAAAATTGAGGTCAGAAGGGGAAAATGAAAACACATTAGTACCCAGTTGACAAAAAAAATAGGAATGGAATAAACAAAGATTAAACCTTTGAAAAGGCAGACAACAAGCTATATGATAGTCTACTTCCCATTCCAGCCACCCATATTAACAATATATTTTTTTAAGAAAATAAGGATGGCTCTTTAGTAACTGGAATACGTACATCTGTTGCCCACCCAGTTTGTGGGGTGGATGCTATTCTTTATCACAGCCATGTCATTTGCTTCTTCTTCTTTTATTCCTCCAAAAATCATAATCCCATTCGATAAAGACTGAAGGAAAAGAAACTGTGTGTGCATCAAGGGAGATTGGTTTAAATGTGTTCTACTGTCTTACTGCTTAGTCATGGTTTGGCTTAGGAAATAATAAACTGCAGGCAGCCAGGAGTCAGAAACTGAGTAATTGTTTAGAAGTTTGAAAAAGTAGACAGAGAAAAAAGAAGCTGTGTGCAATTTACAACAATCTATCATCTTCCATCTCTTCACAGCCCAGTGCCATGGAATTGAGAATGTGACGTAGCTGCTTTTTTAAAAAAGGCAGAACTCCTTCTATTGCTGATTGCTGTTTATTTAAAAGGATTGCATTTTGTTTCTGCCTAATTTCAAATCATGAAACAAATGTATCCAGGTTATTTTAAAAATCTACTTTTAAATTGTAGTGTTGGAAGTGTAACATTCCCCTCAAAATATTGCTTTTTCCAATTTTGAAATACAATTAATATTATGCCAGGGTTTGGCAACTGTTTACGATGAACCTAAAAGCAAGTTGTACACTGAACTAAAATTCAAAATAACAAGAGATGGGTGTTCAACTGCACAATGATGTCAATTTGAAAAATGTAAAAAAGTTAGTTGAACATCTAAACATAAATGCAATTTTAGCATATAGCTGATCACAGCCATCAGCATTCCCCCCATTTTGAAAAAAATCCCTATTCAAATTTTCATGTCCTTTGAATCAAATTTTTGTTTTGTTTTGTTTCTTTTGGTAGAGTTATATTTGCTATTTCAGAATTTCTGCTAACCCTTAAAGTGTGACATAATAAACATTGATGTACCAAAACCAATGGTAAATGACAGACATTAAAAACAAGATCACTATCTTCAAAGGGTTGGTTCATACACACACACACGCACACTTCATCTCAAAGGAAATATCTTGTCAAAACATAATCATATTTCTAGTAATCCTTTATGATTCATTGTTATCAAGAGTGTAGCACATTATTTTTAATCCTAGAAAAGGAAACATTGGCTGATGGCATAAATCATTGTCATCACAAGTTTCAACAATATGCTGCCTGTTCTTAAGTTACAACACTTATTCCAATAGGAAGAGTGTAGGCAAACATTCAGAAAGGATGAATATCTACCTCCTCCATGCATGTTACAGTGTGTAGAAAACAAATACAATTAATACAATCTAAATTATGGGTACATTACAGAAGTTTATTGGCAAGGACAATATTTACAACTGCTCCTTGAGAACTATATGGTGCTTTGCATTATAAAAATATTTTTTTCCAAGAGACTAAGTCTACAAAACTTGTATTTTTTTTAGTCAAAATGACAAAAGGCCTGCTGATCTATTCACAAGAGGATTGCACTCATAATTTACCCAAACTGATTATATTGGTTCGTCAAGAGTATTACCATGCGCAGTTGCCTGGGAATGTAATAGAATGGCTTGGGCAGTATTTCCTGTAGCAGCAGAGTTTTAATAAGTATGCTATCATGGTTTGTGTTCAGTAGATTTCATGTTGATGGGAGCTACAAGCAACTCAGCTGAAATTCATCGTTTAGTTCAGCCTGACAAGGGAGCAATTATAAACAATGAATCACCAAATGGTAGCAACAAAAAGGAATGGGAAGCTACACTTTCTGTAGAAATACAATGGACTTATCAACTGAAATAAATGTATAATATGAATAGATAGGTTAAGGGACAGGACTTGCTTTTGTAAAACAATGGAATGTGTTCTGTGACATTTTGGGAGATGTGGCACTTAAATGCTGAAGTACACTAACAAGGCTTGAGACTCAAAACCAAAGAGATCTCTGTTCTCTCTTACCTTTGATAGACTGGGTTTGGATTTTCCATTCAAGATTTGGCTATTGTGGGTTGGTTTTGACAAAGACATGGGGTTTTACCAATGTCTCTAGGTAGTACCTGTTCTCATAGTATTGAGAGTATTGTTCCAGAGCTTATGACCCAGGATCACAAATTCTTTGCTTTCCATCTCCCAAAAGACATATTATAATCTCTGAGTTTCAGTGTTTCTGATTATTGAATTGGTTTTGGAAGCTCTTAAATGAGGATCCTAGTGCTGAAATACTCTGCTTCCAGTCCATTAGCGTTTCCAAGACTAAAGGAACAGGACCTTACAATGAACCTAGAAGCTAATGGGAAGTTTGTGCAGGATGTTGTGCTTTGATGTGGTGCAGTGTCCCCGATTAATCCATAAACCCTTAAGGAAGTGGATTTACTTCATATTGGACAAATGTGTGCAATTTCTGACGGGCCTTGAGTGATAGCTCCACATATCTGCTACTGCTACTAGGCCCTGTGCTCAGCTCCATTTTTCCCCCTTTCCCCGGACCCAGCCAAGAAAAAGAATATTCACTCTTCCTGCGCCTCCCATTTTTCATTATTTTTTCTTCTTCCTGCTCCTCCTCCTCCTATATTACAAGTAATAAGAAGTAAATGAAAATAAAGATAACTTGATTGTTTTTGTAGTCTAACTTTTTTTTCACAGACCACTTGAAAATTGCTGAGGGTCTCGGTGAACCACTTAATGATCTTTCCAAATATTGTTTGTACCATTAGCTAACTACTGTAAAATGCTTTGGATAACAGTGCTTCATAAAAAACCCAAACCAATAGCCTTTCCTCAGTCCATTTGAATGGCATTCTTGCAGCACAGTTTGAGAACTTCTGGTCTAGGTGAAAGCTTGTATTTGTATTCAGCTAATGTGGAAAATGTGTAAAAATAATATGTGTAGATGATTCATGAGTGGAAAAATAAAAGTGAACTTCCTCTGAAGAAATATATTCAATTTGAAAAAAAATGTATTCAGCTAGCTTTCTTTCTACACTTTTTCTTTACAAAATCATCAATTAAGTCATCACAAGCAATAGTTTGTAAAGAGGAAGGTGGATGTGTTGTGGTAATTTGTGCAATGCTTGGTATCAAGCACACTTTCCTGAGGCAGCTTCCTTTTGATGACTGGGGGGGCTGGAGCAAGTGGCTCTGCATGTCCTGCACTTGCTTGCAGGCACTGTCCCCTGCAGCTCTCAGAGGCCAGGAATTGCAACAAATGGGAGCGGCGGGGTGGAGTCTGCAGGTGAGGGCAGCGTCAGGACAGAGCTTCTGGTACAGTGCTCATCATAGTGACACAGTGCTGGGTGGGGGGATGAGGTGGGGAAGAAGAAAGGCAGCATGCAGAGCCTCTGCTCCCCCCCAACATACAAACAGGCAGAGCCATCCCAGAATGCAGACTGCAAGGGCTTTAGTGGCTGTAGCCCAGGTCTCCCTCCTAGCCCAGGATTTTGGGCTAGTGCCCCTAAAGTCCCTTTCTTAATCCAATCCTGAGTATCAGATACTAACCATAACATCTGCCAATTATCCCAGGGCTTGGGATCCATTATATTTGGATAAAGAATATCAAATAGAAGCTAAATCTGTATAAGTCAAGTTAAATTAGACTGGAAATAAAAGTACAGTGACGTTCTCCTCACATCATCATTCAAATCAAGGTGCCAGATGATTTAAAGGGAACAAACAGACCAAGGCAATTATCAAGAGATCCATCTCTAGTATCCCACAATGCTCTTTTGGGTGTTGAATAGGAACGGGTTGAAGAATGTGCCTTTGTGGGATAGACTCCACAGGTAGAAGAGTACTTGGCAGTTATGGTCATCTGGACTTCTTCAGAATAAGTCTTGGATTGCATTACATTGTGACTGACTTCTGCTGTATCTGAAGCAGGACAGGAATGTTTGCTTGTCAACCGTATCAGATGCCATAGAGATCCAGTAATATGCTTTTTGTCCAAGTCTCTCCCTCCTGCTCCCGTTTCTCTTCTTCCCAGCCTCTTTCTTCCTTTAATTTCACTAACTTGTTACTATTTTCCTTCTTCACTCAAGTTACAAACCCTCAAAACAGTTTCTGCAATAGCTGCCGATTTACCACCAACCCCTGAATAATCCATTTGGTCCCAGATGAGTTGTTTTGTGATCAGGTGAAATTTCAGCTTTAGGATTGAAAGTGGTTTAATATGTTCATTCAGATGAAAAGAAAAAGAAAGCTTCATGCACACCAATATCTGTGGAAAGCAAACCAGATTGCAAACACAGCTAAAGAGAAATGACCAGAATATTTATGACTAATTTACATTACATACCCTTTATGCTCAGATATACCTTTATGTATTATTTCTTACAACTTAATTTCAGGCATTTTTTATACCCTGCTCAGCAATCACAGTCTTGAAACATTGGCATTTATTCAAAATATGATTGAGATATAGCTAGCATGACTGGGTTATTTTGAAATAGAAAAAATGTTCAGAGAGATGAAACTTTTTAGGCTACATTCTTCAACCAGAATACAAGAATACACATACACAAATCTTGTTAAGAATAATACAATCTCTGGCTGCGTCTACATTGGCGCGGTTTTGCGCCAAAGCTATGCAAATGAGGCTTGGCGATATTCTAACGCTAAGCCTCATTTGCATAGTTTTGGCGCAAAACAGCGCAATGTAGACGCAGCCTATATGTTTTAGACCTGGAGTAGGCTTGAAGGAGAATCCCTTTGATATTATATTGTGTTCTATGGTCATATTTTTCTTACACAAAAACATTCATATTCTCCACAAAAAGGCAATACATGATCAGTAGCTAAGCAATTAGAACTTAATTATTGCCTAACATCTTATTATAGACAGAATATTTTGGAAGATAAATTCATGCTTCAGATTCAATCTTCAGATCTGAATTTTAGAACAAGTACCTGAAATCACTAATCACCAATTGCATATTTAATCACCAATTGACATTCTATGACAGTCCAATTGGTTTTATAAAATGAACATGGCTGGTACTGAAAAGCTTCATTTATAACACAGTGAACAAAACTGACTTGGCTTTCTGTATAGAAAGAATTTGTTATGCTTTTCATTCCTAGCTGTATTCAAAATAAAAAAAAATACAGGTAGTTTGGTAGTTTAGACAATCCTTAGGACAACAAATAACATTACTTGCTAGTTGAGGGTAAGGGCCCAAGTGGGGATAGCAGCAGCCTGCAAATGAATGCACAGCTGTGCAGATGGTATTGACAGGAGACCACTGACTTCCTTGACCATGGGATACTGTTCCAACAAGAAAATGTGATAGGAAGAGGAAGAGCATCTTCATGCAAAGACTCACCAGTCTAATCAGCAGGGTTTTAAATTAGTTTCAAAAGGGGCAGGTGGCAAAGTCCACAAACAGGCATTAAAAGGGGACTTTAACAGAGGACTAGCTTTTGAGGTGAGGAAGAACATGGAAAGTTACATTGAGATCACAAAGGTAACAAGAGGAAATTCTGTGGAGGAATCTGCTCAGTGTCTCAGATGCCTATATACAAATTCTAGAAGTATGGGGAATTGATAGTGAGTATTAGAATTATTAATCCTAAAATAAATGAAGCTGTAAATGGCATCGCAAAGGTAAGAAGGTCTCATGACTGGAATATTGGTATAGAGAGGTATATCTTGTTCAGAAAAGGCATCCAGGAAAAACAGGGAGGAGGCCTTCTATCATACATTAAAAGGACTCGCTCTGATGTACACAAGATGGACAGTGGCATGCCACTTGAAAATTTCTGGGTGAAGAGAAAAGGAGAAAAAACTGTGGTTATATCATGGCAGGAGCCTACTATAGAGCTCCACATCAGGAAGAGGAAGTGAATGTGGCATTTCTAGAACAATTAACAGAAAGATATGAACATAACACCGGTTAGTAATGGGGACTTTACCAGACATCTACTGGAATAATATGACAACACACAACATTTCCAACACATCTTGGAATGTACAGGGGATATTTTTGTGTGTGTCAAAGTGGAGGAAGTAACCAGGGGGACAACCATTTTACCCTGGATTCTGTACCAACCAGAAAGAATAGGTTGCAAATCTAAAGGTGGAAGACAATTTATGTTAAAGTGATCATTAATGGTACATTTCATGAATATAAGGAAAAGAAGGATTGATAGCAGCAGTATAATGATAACAGACTTCAAAAAAAGTCAGAATTTGCAAAGAAAATGTAAGAGCTAAAGGAATTTAGGGGAGCTGGCAGTTTTTCAATGAGACAATATTAAAGGAAAACTGCAAACAATTCTGATACAAATGAAAGATAGGAAGAATAGTAAGAGGCCAATGTGGCTCGAGTGGAGCTCTTTAATTACCTGAACATCAAAAAGGGATCCTACAAAAAGTGGAAACATGGAATAATTGCTAAGGAGGAGTACAAAAGAATATCAACAAACATGTAGGGACTAAATCAAAAAGGCTATGAAGAATTACACCTGGCAAGGGGCATTAAAGAAATAAGAAGTTCTTTATACACATTAGATGCAAGAAAAAGATGAAGGACAATGTAGGTCCCTACTTAGCAGGGAAGGAGAGCTAATAACTGATGACGCCAAGGACACTGAGGTGGTTAATACCTAGTTTGCAACAGTCATCACTCAATAAAGATAATCAAATACTCAAAATATTAACAAGGGGTAATGAATGAAAGTCAAAATAGGGAAAGAACAGGTTAGATACTATTTAGATAAGTACATGTATTCAAGTAAGCAGGAACTGATTAAATTAATCCTAGGGTATTTAAGGAACCAATCAAAGTTACCTCAGAACTATTAGCAATTGAGGTCCCAGAGGACTGGAAAAGGGCCGACATAGATGGTATCTTTAAAAAGAGGAACAAAGAGGCATTACAAACTAGTTGGCCTAATTTCAATACCTGTAAAGATACTGGACCAAATAATTAAAAAACTATTTAAACCTAGAGGAAAATAAGAAATAGCCAGAATGGATTTGTCAAGAACAAATCATACTAAACCAACTTTATATTCCTTGTTAACAATATTACAACCTAGTGTATACGAGGAAGGTGTAGGTATGATGTATCTTAATTTCAGTGAGGTTTTTGATACTCTACCGCATGGCATTCTCAGAATGAAACTAGGAAAATACAGTCTGGATGAAATTACTATAAGTGGGAGTGTAACTGGTTGAAAGACTTCTCAAAGAGTAGTTGTCAAATTGGGAAGGTGCATCTATTGGGGTATTGTAGGTTCAGTCCCGGCTCTGGTATTATTCAATATTTTCATTAATGACTTCGATAATGAAGTAAAGAGTCTGTTACCGGTAATCAAATCTGCAGTTGATATCAAGCTGGGAAGGGTTGCACACACTCTGGAGGATAGGATTAATATTCAAAATGACATTGACAAATTAGAGAATTAATCTGAATTCAACGAGATGAAATTCAGTAGAGACAAGTACTACATACAGGATGGAAAAATCAAATGGGGAATAACGTGCTATGTTGTAATACTGCTGAAAAGGATCTGGGGCTTATAGTGGATCATAAGTTGAATATGAATCAATAATGTGATATAGCTGCAAAAAAGGCTAATATAATTTTTGGAATGTATTAACAGGAGCATTATATGTAAGACGTGGGATGTAATTGTCCCTCTTTTTTCGGCAGCAGCTGGAGTACTATATCCAATTATGGACACCACACTTAGGAGAGATACAGACAAACTGGAGAGAGTCCAGAGAGCAACATAAATGATAAAAGGTTTGGAAAACCTGACCTATGAGGAATGGTTAAAAAAAAAACAACCCTGGGCATGTTTAGTCTTGTGAAAAGAAGACTGAGGGGAGACCTTAACTGTCTTAAAATATGTTAAGGTCTAATTGATTCCCATCCTCATTACATTGTAAATGGGCTTAATTTTCAACAAAGGAAATTCAGGTTATATATTTGGAAAAATTGCAAATTAATATTTCAGAGTTGGTAAGCTCTGGAATATGTTAGACATCACTGGAGATTTTTAAGAATATGTTGGGCGAATTACTTGTCTAGAGATCGCCTAAGCTTAGCTGATCCTGCCTCAGTGCATGGGGCTGGATCTGATGACTTTCTCTGGGTGCCTTCCAGCTCTACATGACTATGATTCTATTAATATTTTGTTGGGGCTAAGATTACCAATAAATGCATTCTCATTGAGGATCACATTTTTGCTTTTAATCATAGCAACAGAAACAATTTTATGAGTATACCTTCATTCCCTGAAATGACAGTGATCTTGCAATTCCTAGGTAATGAATGTGCTGGAAATGAACAGTGATGGAAATAAATTAGTTTTAACAAATTTTGTGTAAACTTATTTTATGAGTTACTATGGAATGTAAATAGCAAAAATAGTTGAAGGGTAGGACTTACAAATATGATCAGGATTTCCTATCTCTGTTTTCTATTAGGTATAGGCTGAACATGTTTGAAAATCTCATCCAAAATAATCAAACTTTGTTTGGAATGTACAACATAAGAACATAGCAGATTACAAGAACATGAGGAAAAATTAATATGACAAATTGTATTCAGGTATGCATGCAACAGTAGGATAGACATCACCTTGGGTCAGATTCTGAAAGCAGTGTTGCAAACTACCACCAAGTGTATCATGAATTTTATAATAGCTGAAGTTTTCCTAAAAACCCAAGCTTCTGAAGTTGCATGACTACATGGAAATATCAGCTACTATTTGAATAAATAAGGAAGTTTTTAGTCCTTATGGTCACAGAGAAAAGCTGGAATACATTATTGTTCTCAATGCATCCTGAAAACTCAGAAATGAGAAGAAAAATAAAAATAAGCCTATATAGCTGTGTCTACACAGGCCCCCTTTTCCGGAAAAGGGATGCAGATGAGAGA
>CM057846.1:67327586-67343108 GCA_030068395.1 Apalone spinifera
CTGCATCCCTTTTCCGGAAAAGGGGGCCTGTGTAGACACAGCCTATGTGTTTTTTAAAACAGTTTTGCACTATTTAAATCAGTCTCCTGAGCTGTGGAGATTTGACTAATGGTTGGTTTTTTTCAAGCTTGAGATTGGCAATTATTCACACCGGATGCTGGTACAGGTAGTCCCACTGTAGTCAAAGATTATATGTAAAGTAGTGTACTACTAAACTGAAGTCAGGGAATTGGAATTTGGCCCCCAGAGAATGCATCAAGAAGCGAGGACTGTTCAGAAGACGCATTGTACTCACTTCTGTTTGCTAGGTTAAATTATGATTATTTGAAGTAAATTTACTTGTTATGGCAAAGAGGTTTGTGAATCTAACTTTTATAAGATGGCAACAAACTTGAGATCTTAATGAAATATGTTTACGCTTTGCAAATTTAGAAAGATACAGAGTTGGATTGAAAATGGCAAAATATACAGCACTTGTGTCTCATAGGGCAGGAACAGCCTTTTGTATGGCATTCACTATGATGCATTTGACTTCATACATATTGGTCTGGCTACACTGAGAAAAGGTGATTTATTGCTGTAGTTAGTTGCCTGCATCCAGTATAAAGGGAAAAATAGTGGCTTCTCACAATTCAGTAATATGATCTTACTTTGCTAGTACTGTATTATAGCAGAAGCTGAACCCATATTCATTCCATTACTCTCCTGTAGGATTTTTCTCAACTGGGAAAACAACCCAAAAGCAAAAACAATGCTCTACAAGATGAATGGCTGCCTATATGTGGATTTTATTAAATCTGTAATTACAATATAGCAGGTTTCTAGAAGTCACACCTTCCTGTATGGAGTTTCTTTAGTTCACTATTTCTACTACACTTTTACTTTACACAAATCCAGTTTACACTGGATTTGGATGTAAATTTTGTTGGTGTAATCTGAAATAGCTGCACTGAAGTCAATGTACGTTGAAGCCAACCAACCATCTTTGAATTCTGTTTACACAGCTTCTATACAACTCACATGAATTTTTTGACAAAAAGTTAATGAAACTTTTCTTTACTTTTAAAAAATGTTTGATTGTAGTAACCCAGTTTTATTTAAATAGGATTCATAGGAGCTAGGGATGAACCATATTATTAGAACCATATTATCATTCCCCAGTATAATTATTATTTTTGTGCACTCTATATTTAATATTAGTTTCAAGTGACGAGCCTTTATCAGTTGTTTTGGGAAGCTATTGCATGGCCTGGTAAGTCTTATCACGACACCTCCTGTTTTCCATTAAATAGTCTCTTAATTTCATCCCATTATTCATCTCTATGTCCTTGTGCACAATTCTAAATAATCCTTTAAATGGTTGTAGATCATTATCATACTTTTCCCTCATCGGTGCTCCCATTAATTTTCCCTTTGTAAACTACATGTGTTTAGCGCTTTTAATCTTTCCTCATCTGATTCCATCCACTTCCCTACATATTTTTGTTGTTTTTCTCTGTTCTCCCTTGAGTTTATCAATATTTTTCTAATAGTGTGGAGCCCTAAAACCAATATAGTATTGCAACCAGTCACAATGGAGCTTGTAATGAGCCTGGGACAGCAGGCTCGCCGACTGACCCAGAAGAGGAAGCACCCGCTATGATCTGTTGGTGGGTGGGCCCAGCTGCACCTAGCCCCGCCACAGGAAGCCAGAGGGTGGGTCTAGGACTATAAGAGCTGCGGGCTCGGTCAGAGCTGGGTAGCCAACCCAAGCAGACGCCTGGCCCCAGCTCCCCCAGCAAAGGGCTCAGCCATGTTTCCCCCAACCGGAGGACTGGGTTGGGCCACCGGGACCCTGCCAACTCTGGAACCCTGGCCCGGGCTGCAGTGACCCCAGACACCACCTGAACCCATGCTGAACCCTCCAGGACCTTGCCGGGCACTGAGGACTGGTCCGGCCCACCTGGACCCTTGCCTGAGCAGGAGTCCATGGACACCTTGCCAGCCCCTCCATTGCCCACGGATCCTCCGGAGCAGTGCCAGAGTCTGGTAGGCCCTCAGAGGGAACTGGGAAGCAGTCTAGGGCTAGCCAACCTCGGGCGGCTGAAGACATGGTGGTAGGGTGGGCAGTTCATTGCAGCCTAGTTAGTGTGTAATGGCCTGGATCCCCGCGGACCTAGTGGCTGCAAGACCACCACTATCAGGGCCCTGGGCCGGGATGCAGTAAAGTGGGTGGGCCTGCACCCTCCCACCCCCGCACTGCCACCCCTATCTTTGGGTGGCAGGTTCCCCCTGTGGGGCCAAACCTCTGTGCTTGTCAGCTCTCTGGGAGTGAGGAGCCCCGACCCTTGCTCGGCTTGAACCTGTCTGGAGCTTTAAACTACTGAACCCCCATTGCCTAGTGCCCTGACCCAGGGCTGCACCTTAGACTGTGACCCTTGAACTAGGAGCTGTCACTCAGCTAACGGACAGGCCGAAGCATGTCTTACAGATTTGTGGGCACTCTGGGGAATCAGTGGTGCCTTCCTCCTGCTAACTAAGGACCCTTTACGGTGCTGTATAGATCAGGATTATTACAGCTCTGCAGTGGTATGTGAGATCTTTAAATATGATGTTGAAAGCAGTCCTTTTTTTAAATAGACATAGCATATTATAAGATCAGGCTAATATACTGTTCCGTATCGCCTCAGAACCCCAGTTAGCATTACTGCATGTCAACCATCTTCCAACTATGTTGTTTCTAGTGTGTCTTTTGGATTATTTCTCTCTATATAATTACTCTTTCTTTACAGTGTCTTTTCAAACTACTCAGTAGTGTTCCTCTCAAATGGATTTGAATTAATTTTTTCAATCAAGAGTTTGTAGAATGAAGTAAAAAGTTTTACTAAAATCGATATATAGTGTGATTGCTGAAATCCCTTACGCTACTAATAATAGAGTTCGTCTGGCAAGATTTATTTATTAAATAGATAGTTTCATTTTACTGTAAAGAAAAAATTCAAATCCAGTGAAAGCAAATTAAATTCCAGTGACATGACCTGTTTATAATATTTTTTAATGTCTCAAACAATTTTTCATTTCCGCTTCAAATAAGAAACAAGCCACGATTTTCTTTAGAATTTTCCTTAACTTCACTTGTGCAGCATTTCCTGATTTCAGTCTCTAAGCCTATTGCCCTGCACCTTATAAGGCTATAGGAACACAAATCAGATGCTATAGGAACACAAATCAGATGGAGTCATTATGAAGGGTTTTAAAATAAAGATCCTGCTGAAAATAATCTTGACTCAAGATTATTTGAGCCACAGCAATGTTATTGGTATTAAATAACATTTACCGAGAACATGTATGTAAAAATTAATTGATAAGCAGGCAAATAGTAGTAAGCAGAGCCTAACTCTGCAAGTAATAATAAAAACTTCTGTCCCTTTTAGTCATTATTTGGCCAATTTGTTTCTTTTACAATGAGCTTTCTACTTGCCCTAAGTATGGTCAATTTTTTTGGAACACTCTCTGCTTGCTAATTTCAGTAATGTTGCATTTTTGCTAGAGAGCTCCAAAAAAAGCTTTGAATTGTTATTCGAAATTCAGGTCCAAGTTTTGCAGCTGTGTCTCATCTCCATTTCTGCACATTCTGGCTTCTTTTGACCACAGCTGGGTTTTTTTCTATCAATATTTTAAAATCTGTGATGTCTCCCATTTTTAAAATTCTGTTTTCTGTGACAAGAACAGGGAAGGGGCTGTCTTTGAAGGGTGAAAATTATGAGCATTAAAAGAGAGAGAGAGAGAGAGAGAGAGAGAAAGAGAGAGCTAGCATAAGCATGTATCTGCAAGCGTAAACTCTAAAATGAAGTTTTAATATATTTTAATGTCAGTTACAAATACAGCTTCATTGAAACTGATATACCTACTGCTATTGTTACACTGATGAATAAGCACTGTAAGATCAATAAATAGTCTTCAGCCACAACAGGATGATGTTACCTTTTTGCTTGTATAAGCTGTCTTAAAAGAAAAATATGCTTTACATTTTTAAGCTATGCCACTGCCTAGCGCTACAGACTTTGTCAGGTTAATGAGAAATGGGAACATTTACTTCCAGGCTTGTTGTAGAAAGGTCCTCTAAACAAATGGGTATTTCACACCAAGCAGTCTTAAGTCAAATGATAGAGCTTTAATTCTGACTTTCTAAACCATTCTCCTGATCTTTGAAATTGTTTTGTGATTTCCTACAAACAAGGAGACAGCTACTGAAAAAGGCACAGCTCTTGCACTTTCTGTTAAAGTCCATGGGAAAGCAGGTTCTCAGCAAATCATGGAATGTATCCTGAGATGCTTAACCATGCCTATGATGGGTTGGATCACAAAGGTCCCATTGAAGCTGTCACCCAGTGTGCTAATCATACCACTAAGCCTGCTTATGTGCCCTTTGGGGCACCCTGCCACACCTGTCCTGCTGAGCCAGAAGCTCTGGTTTCCCCCAGCAAAGGCTCAGAGTTGGGGTAACAGCCCCCACAGCAGAGCAGCACAGACACTGAAACCGCTCAGCTCTGGGAGGACCCAGTTATAGAGATGTGGCAACATCCAGGAACACAACCTTCAAAAGCAATCAAATCCCTATATAAATCCATCTTACACTATATAAAAGTTTTACTCAGCGGAAGCTCAGAGATTGCTCTCTTTTAGCAATAAAAGAGAGACATGTGCAATGGTTCCTCCCCCATCCCTAACTAATAATGATTTACAACAGAGTTATTAATGAACAAAAGTGTTTTTATTAGGAATAAAAAGTAGGATTTAAGTGATTACAAGTGAAAACAGACAGATCAAAGCAAGTTACTAAGGCAAAATAAAGAAAACACACCAATTAACCCTAACACACCAAGAGAGATTGTTACAGATAATAATTGTTATCCTAGTTATTAAAATCCTTCAAGGCAGAACAGATTTTTTCTCTGGTCTGGGTCTAACAGCTTCTTGTGTCCTTAGAGTTCTTTGTTTTTCAGGCTTCTTCATGTGTATTCTCTTAGGGCAGGGATGCAATTTTCAAAAGTCAGCTGGAGACGATTGTTGATTGCTTCCCATTCCTTAAATAGAATTTGACCAAGGCAGGAATTCTTTGTTTAACTTGCCTCACCTCTATGGAAAAATACCAGATTCAGATGGATTCTAGCATCAGCGACATGATCACATATATTTGTAGGACCAATCACAGTCTAGGTTGATAGGAAAACAAACAATTTCCAGATCATTACCTTGAGCACCAGGCCATTAAGTCCCTTAAGTGCAACTAGAATAGAAATTCTAGATTAATAAGCAGGTTTACAGTTCACATTTCTAACTTCATCTATAAGAATGATAAATGCACACAATAGAATTTACACAATTATGGGATCACGGACTCTTGAATGATAGTTTACTCAACCTGTTTTTCATGAAGCATATTCAAGTTATGCATATTCATATTCAAAACATATTTCCATTAAAATATGGGAGCATAGTGTCACGATACCATGTTACAAATTTTAAATAATGTGCCTTCTTCTAAGTTGATAGACATTATTTTTTCTGAAACAAAATACAGGACTATGTAGCACTTTAAAGACTAACAAGATGGTTTATTAGATGATGAGCTTTCGTGGGCCAGAAAAATGTTCATTTTTTTAATTGTATCCTTTGGTATATATGGTTGTGACTATTTTCTTCCACTATTTGATCTGAGGAAGTGGGTCTGGCCCACGAAAGCTCATCATCTAATAAACCATCTTGTTAGTCTTTAAAGTGCTACATAGTCCTGTATTTTGTTTCAGCTACACCAGACTAACACGGCTACATTTCTATCATTATTTTTTCTCTGACTCCATAGCATTATGTAGAACTAAGGATTGAGTAAAAATTGAGTAAGGAGCCCCCTCACCCAGAACTGTGTTCAGCAATAAAATCTGTAATCTTTCTCTATATAGTAAAAAACATTTCCTGTATTCTGCAGCCCCTGCCTCCGCCCACAGCCCCTCCCTCCATCCTCTGCCACATGGCCTCCCGCTTCCTCCATGCTCTGGGGAGTTGCAGGAGACATGTTGCTTCCCACTCCCTGGTGCTCCAGTGAGCCATGAACCATGTGGCTCAGCACAGCTCCACAGCAGCTGGGGGGGAAGCCAAACTTGGCCCCAGCTCATCCCAGCACTGGGGGTGGAAGGAAGCCGGGCCCAACACAGTTTGGGCCTGTCTCATCCTGGTGTCCAGGCAGGGAGGAAGCTAGGCCTGTCTTATCCCGTCCACCACCCAGCCAGCAGTAGGGGCTGGGCCCAGCACAGCTTGGGCTCAGCCCCTCCTGGCAGCTGAGGAGCCAAAGAGCCAGGGTTGAGGGGGGGAAGAACTGGGGCTGATTGGGGCGGCCTCAGGGCCGGGGTGGCCTTGGGACTGGGTCCTTCCCAGTGGCTGGGAGGAGGGGGAAGAGACAGGGCCCTCTCCAGTGGGGGGGGGGGGGGGGAGGAAGGGCAGGAGCCGGGGCCGGGTGGCCTTGGCTCTCAGCGCTCCCCAGTTGAGAGGGGAGGTTGGTGAGTGTAGCAAGCCGGGGTCACAGCCCCCTACTAAACTATTCAAATATTCAAAGCACTGTACAAATAATTCATTCCCGCCACAATCACCCTCCCTCTCATTTTGCAAATGGAGAAACAGAGTTAGAAAGATGAAGTTACTTGCCTCAGATGATCTCACAGGGTGTGTCTACATAGCAGGCCTTAACGTGAAATAAGCTACGCAAATTGAGCGCCATCAACTGCGTAGATTATTTTGAAATAGCTTATTTTGAAATTGGGAGCATCTAGACAGCACTTATTTTGAGATGTAGCACTCATCCTTGTATAATGAGGGTTACAGGAGTCGGAGTAAGAAGTCCTCCAGCTTGACAGTATTTCAACATTATTTTGAAATTACTGTTTGCTGTGTAGACATGGGCTAAGTTATTTCGAAATAATGTTACTGTGTAGACATACGCTCAGTGACTCTCTTGGGACTATATTGGACAATGATTGTGAATGGAAAGGAATCAGATTATATATAAAGCACTGAAAAACAACGTATATAAAAAACTGAGCTCAAATTGAGCCTGATTCAAAGTACATTGAAATAAATATTGATAATGGATTACTTGATTGGACTTTGGAGTATCCATAAAAATGGATAAAGTATAGTAAATTAATACCTCTGTTAAAAACCCTCAGTTACCTTTGTTTGTGTAACATGGATCCAATATATGTTTATTTTTGCCATTCAACTCAACAACCAGCTGTCAGAAATACTCACCCAATATTAGCTAATCATTTTATCTAATTCTAGATTGTATACACTCTCATAAATGCATTTCCTTAGTTATAAATATAGAGATGATCTCATTGATTTAAAGAGAGCTGCAATATGTACTGCTGCACTACATTCTCAGGGATATACAAACTCCCCATCAAAGGACATCTGTTTTATATCCTTGGAGAATACAGCATATTTTAGCAGTTCCTTTGCTGCATCAAGTTATATCTCTTGTATCTCATCACATGTCAAAATGACACATCGTAACATAACATGACATAACAAAATGTGACTTAAATCAAATATCTGTATTTATAAAGAAGGAAAACCCCATTCTCCTAGCTTTGTTGGCTGCTTCTTTTGTAGTCACTTCTACGAATGTAATTGCCTATTTATTATGAGCTCTCTCTCCAGTTAAAGTAACTCACATTTCTCCAAGCACTGAGGTACACAATGGAAAGATAAAATGCTCACACATGGTGTGTTTAGCATTTGTCAACATAAAGGTATCTTTGCCTCCACCTTTGAGGACTCTCAATAAGGCTTCTATTAAATATAAAGAAATTTAACATAGATTGCCGCCTCACAGGTTGCAAACTTTTATTGATTACTGCCTGGAAAAAATGAGTAATTGTTGGACTGTGCACCTCAAGTCTCTTCCCAAAAGACTGAATTAGTTCTCTTCTCTTAGTGGCACATGAAACAATTCTCAAAGGCACTAACCAGTTAGACAGGGTTCTCAGATTCATTCTCCTTGACACTTTTTCTATCTTATTTCTTTTTGTACATCTGCAATTTTTAAATGAAACAAACAAAAAGATTTACAGTTTTACAGATCCAGGATTGATTGGCATACAGCAGAGTTATTTATTTCTCTGGTATAGATCTGTGCCGTTCCTGAGTGCATAACTTATTTTGACCCATGCTGTCCACTCCAGCATTTATCAGACTGGGTCAAAGAGAGGTCACATGATGAATTCCTAGTGCTAACTGAATGGTGGCAGACATCTTTGAAAGCTTTGTGCACAATGCTCATTTATTCCTGACCTCTGCAATCAAATGATGTTTCTGGAAGCCATATTTTGTGAAGCAATTTTAGGTTTTGTTCAAGAAAATTTGATCTCAGTAAAGCCTAGCAGAAAGATAAAGGTGGGTAAACAAGGTAGCCTGGCTAATTAAACTTTTATTCCAGAAAAGCCTTGTATTTAGACTTCCTAGGAAAGTGTTTCCATTTCACCTTGCAATGAAAGTCAAATTAATTGTGGCATGAGCAGGTGCAATGGCTGTGCAAGATTATGGATCAAATTCAGAGGTGAGTTAAATGGTGGCAGGTAAGTGATAAGGTAGTGATACTGTACTGGTCTGGAATTCAGTGAATATGTACAATTAAATGGAAATGATATAATACTAGAGAACATTGTAGGAAAATCAACTAATAGGAAGGATAAGTATAAAAAACCTCATTCCCATCCCCACCATATCTTCTACTCTCCAGCTATGTCTACACTGTGGGGGTTTTCTGGGATATATCCTGGAAAATCTCCACCATGTCTAAGGAACGCGTCTGCTCTTCCGTTTTTTTTTTTTTTTTTTGCAGAAGAGCAAACGCGCTCTTTCAGGGAGCCCTGTATACCTCATTCTGCAAGGGATAAGGGCTACACCAAAAGAAGTGGCTTTTCCACCATTTAGCCCTGTCTAGACTGGGCCAAAGGGCAGAAAAGCCTCTTCTGGAAAAGAGATCGGAAAAAGCTCCGCAAATTGCGGAGTGGAATTTGGGTAGCTTTTTCCAACAAAGGACTGTCGTGTAGACCTAGCCTCCTATTATATGCTGTTCCTGTTGCCACTATGCCAAGCCACATCCCTTCTTCCAAGAGAGTAACTGTAGGCCACTTACCTCCAGCCCCACCCAGCCCTCTCATTTCCCAGGAATGACTAAAAACGCCTTCCCTTCAGCCCTTTTCTATTATCAGCTTCCTGAATTTTGTGGACCCATCCCTGCTTAGCTTGTTACACCTATGTTTGGATACCTAAGCCTTGAATTTCAGACATGTTGAGCACACACACATCATCTCTTGAATTTAATTAGAGTCTAGCTGTTCAGCACTTTTCAAGTTTAGGCCAAACTGTCCATATTAAATTACTTCTCTGCTTGACCTATTTTCTGACTCACTCCAGACATTTAATTTACACAACTGACTTTTCCCATCTGTTTTCTGCATAGCAGTGGCACAAAGAAGTCTTACACCTTTGACATCACTCAAGATTATTAACAGCACAGTCACATACATAGGAGGGAGATATGTAAGTCTACACTATGTGTAACAGGCCTCAAATGAAAGCAAATCACTTAAATAAATACCCAATCCACCATAAACATTATCCCTCATATATTAGAGTTTGTCTGTGTGTTTGTCTGTCTGTCTGTTCAAGAACTTCTCCTAAAAGCTAGGACCACCAAAGATATACAGTTTCCTCTTATCATGACTTAAAAAAAGGTAAGGGGTTGGTTGTGCCAAGAAAATGGCATGTGTCTGGAATGGGATTGCTTCTCATGATGCTTGGTCCTGTCATCAGGGGACTGGACTTGATAGTCTCTCAAGGTTCCTTCCAGTGCTAGTATTCTATGATTCTATCATTCTCCTAAAATGGAAAGGAAGGGCTTTGCTATAGAATGACCACATGGGAGCAGCAGGGAATGGGACAGAAAACAGGGACAGTTATACTGTATGTTATAATGACCATAGGGGGCAGCAAGGGGCCAGAAATGGAGACCAGGATAGCTATAACCCCATTGGGGCAGCAGGAGGCAAGGCTGGAGAAAGGTGGAGAAAGGGACAGCTATCTAGTATAAATCTGATAGAGAGAGAGAGGGCTGGGGTTGTCCTCTCTCCTTGGGGTAGTTTGCATACTGAACCTCTCATCCTCAACCCCACCCATGAGCAATGATTTAAATGAAGCATGTACATTTTCTTTTTATTTGACCCAAAATAAACATTGATTGAGTTAAGGACCTGAGCAACACTGGCTCAATCTCTGTATATGTGCGCGCAAGCGTGTGTGCGTGCGCGCGCTCTGTTGTGTCTGATCAACATTATATAGTTTTTGCTGTATGCCTGTCAGGGGGTTCACTCATTGGTGGTGCCTTGTCTTTGCCATCCTGAGAATTAACTCTGGCCAGGTGTTATGCCCTCTTCTGGCAATATATCTCCCACCTCCCTATGGACTCCCTCTCGCTCCAGGAACCTGCCTCCTCTTTGGGATTTAGCCCTCTGACTGGGTCACCATTTGCATTCCCCACTTCCACAGTATCAAAGTTCTCTTGAAAAATGGGTGCAGGCAATCTTTCTGCTCACTGACCACCAGTACCACTTCATCAGCAGCTGGCAGAGATCCAGGCCTATCCTCCACTCAGGGTCCCAGGTCATAGTGCCTTTCATTGGCAGCCAAAGTTTGATCTCTTCTATACCTTGGTTTTCTTCTGAGCCTTGCCCTCCTTCTCTAATTCTCTCCCTTCTCCTGGTTTTCCAAGTCACACTCCCTCCTCCTAGGGAGTAACTATAGGCTACTTGCCTCTAGCTCCCGGCACTCCTCTCTTTTCCCAAGAATTTCCTTCTGCCCTTTTGTTGTCATCTCCTCATATGGGGGACCAAGCTATTCCTGCCCAGCTGAGCCTGTTCTACTTTAATTCCTGCTTCTTGTCCCCTTCTCCAGATGCAGCCTGGACAGTTAATTGGCCCATTTAGCCATCTTAATCCTTTCAAGTCTTAAATGGGCTGAATGCTCCATCACAATACCTAATAAGGATATCAGAGTGATGAAATCCAGAGTCAAACTGAGTTGTTAGGAAAGCCAAGTGGAAAAGATCTGAGGAAATCTCAACAGTAGTGAAGTCTCTTTCACTAGCAAGTTTTAAATAAAGACAAACTCTAGTTTAATCACAAATTATTTGTCCTGTGTTATACAGGGTGTCAGACTAGATGATCCCAGTGGTCTGTTCTGATCTCATAATCTATGAATCTGCCATCAGTGGTAACTGTCACACTTTCCCCTCTATTAGTAGTGAGGCTTAATATGGCCCTCCACCCAAACATGTAAGAGTTCTCTCCTTCCAAGATAAAACCAAAGTCCATCTGAGACACAGTGGTTCTGTTGGCTCTCTCCAGATTCTAAACGGTTTCTTTGACCTGCCCCATGTTCAACAGTCATTCCCAGGCTCAGAAGTCTTTCTACAAGCTCTGTCCTAGTATTTTGTCCTTCTAGAGTTAAAATAATTTAGTATTCCTTTGTCTTTGTGCAGGGTCCACCATGTCCACCACAGATGTTTCTAATAGCATCCTTCCCCTTGTGAAAATAAATGCAGTACTAAGATTTGTGCCACTGTGGGAGTATGTGCTTGCAACACTACTGGCCTTCAAAACTTGTTTCTCTCTTTCCCAGGGACACTTACTACAACTGTCTCTCTCCATGATCTTCTTCCCAACAATCCTCCATTAACCATTTACAGACACTTTTGCTGACTCTCTCTCCAGCAAAAAGAGAAACATCCTCCTGACCCTTAGAGAGTTTCTCCAACCAACTGGTGTCCCCTCCAGACCTCACTTCTCTTCTACATATTCGGACGTTGATCTTTCCCATAACTGCTTCCTTTCTGAAGAATCTCTTCAACAAGATTTTACCTTCTCCTTGGTCACTTCCTTCTTAGCCTTGGCAGCTTTTTAAGTTCTGTTTCCTCTCCCCCATGCAGTGCTTGCCAGGAATCACCTGGGAACTACATCTTTCAGAATCCTTTGCTTTAAAGGGGATGAATCTTTAGTATAGGGGTGGCAATACCTGGGAAAACCCTAAAAGGGTCAGATTGGGCTTTGGTGCAAAAGCTGTCTAACTCAAATCAGATTCTAGATACCGTATTCTCTTATCTTGGATGGAGGATACATAAATGGTATATTCATAGAGATTACTAGAGGTGAGTTTGCTGCCCCCACTTCTGTGTTATATTTCAATTAACAATTTTAGAGCTAGATTTGGATGCCCTGGGGGAATATTTCAAAATTGATATTGCTATTTGAGTTACTACTCAAAGGGTACATCTATACTACAACATTATTTCAAAATAACTAGTGCTATTCAGAAATAACTTAGTCTGCATCTACACAGCAGGCAGTTATTTTGAAATAGTGTCAAAATAGTATCAGGATGGAGGATTTCTTACTCCGGCTCCTGTAACTCTCATTGTACGAGGAGTAAGGGCAGCCAGAGCAAGAGTGCTCTATTTCTAAATAAGTGCTGTGTAGATGGTCCCTATTTCAAAATAAGCTATGCAATTGACATTGCTCAATTTGCATAGCTTATTTCGAGTTAAGCCTTGAAGTATAGCTGCACATAAAGTGAGCAGTTAATAGTACTCAAAGTGAGTAAAGGGTCCAGAATCTTTCATTTACTGTCCAAGTAACAGAAGATGTTGAAGAGCTGTGACTTTATTTATGATAGAGAAGTTTATTGATGAGGGAAGAGCACAACTCACTCGTGTAATCTCCTTGATGTTAATTTAAATTGCTGTACAAATAAATGGACTTTAGTTTCATATTATCCTATTCTATCCCATCAGTCTGATGCAATTCAAGGTGTTATCCATAATAACCCAACAGCATACTTTAACAAAACACACTTTGGGTCAGACTGTGAGCCTTGCTTTGCACCTGCTCAGGAGCTGGAGGGAATAAGGCAGCACAAATAGCCCCAGCCAAAGAGTTTGCAGGGCCCAAGGTGGAACGCTGACTGGGGCAGGGAGAGGGGGGAGGCAGCAGGCACTGGAGGATGCCCTAGTTTAAGTCAAATCCAGTTGAGGGGTTACAGAGTCCATCCCAGGCAGCATAAGTCACTCGCTGGATATATTCCACAACACCTCTAGATTTAAGAAAAAAATCTATTTCAATGTCATCTGTCATGCTTTTACAGTTCACTATGATATTATTACACACTACTGTAAAACTTCCAATAGAAATCCCTAACATCTAATACCAACCATTGGAGATCCCCGACTTGTATTAGAGACCTGACATTTATTTGAGATCGAATTCTATTATAAGTTTTACAGTATATAGGGTCAGAGTGTGGCAAAATAGAACACCACATAACTGAAATAATGAAGTTTTCATATCTGTGCTAAATTATGGAGTTTGTGATGTGTGAAATAATAAATAATTTTGTCAAGCCTTTTTTATGGACTGAAGATGATCATAGTTATACAGTTTAATTGCTAAACAACACTAAAATAACTGTGCAGCACAGGAAATCTGATTGGCAGCTAGTACCCCAAATTTTTCTGTCAATTACAGCACGGGGCCCAGGAGGTGCGGGGCCCAAGACAATCGCATTGCTCACCTTGCTCTAAGACTGGGCCTGATGCAGGCAACAATGCCAGAAGAAGAGCAACTCCATAGAACCGGCACTCCTCCACAGTTTAGCCTATAAATTGTTTTAAGTTTATCTCTTTGCTGTATTGTTTTACTGTACAATGATGCTTCAGATTCTCTAGAAAAAACTTCCCAAAACACCCATTATTAAGTTTTTCTTTGTCCTTTCTCTGCACTGTGCACTAAAATCTCCATCTCCATTTGGATATTTTAGGAAAAAGTATCTCCTAAATGACAACCACCATTTTATGGCAAAAATTGCTATTATTCAAAGAAAAACTTTGTGAAATGAATAAGCTATAATTACTCAGAGATTCTGCATTCAGAATTACCCTACCATTCGCTGGCTTTGTGATGTTTGAATTATGAATTAATAGCACTGTCTGCAATATAAGAACAGAGTAGACAAAACTAAAATTAGCACTCCCAAATGTGCATATACAGACAAAAATGATGGGCAAAGCATTGGGGAAAAGAATTGAAAGGGAATGAAGATCTATCATTAAGAAAATAAAAGGTGAACTGTTTCAAATAAAGTAAAAAACAAGCTTTCTTCAGAAATTTGAACTGAATGTGTGGTAAAGCTTTTAAGGTATGAAAAAGGTCAGTTCATTTCTTTCCTTTTGTTTTTGCAGGTTTGCACTTCCCATTTTTGGAGAAGACTTGGAAAATAGGCAATGAAATATCATATTAAAGGCTTCTCTTATAATATCTATAACTAGGTCAGACTAAAGTTGGGCTGAAAATCTGCATCCCCCAAAATCTGTATAGCCATGATGATCTGATTTGGGTCCATGGGTTTCCTGGGAGGGGAAGTGTGTCATGGTGTCATCTTTACCAATTCCCATATGTTTTTGGCTTTTAATATCAGTTATGTATCTTTCCTCTCCTTGACACTAAGTAAAGGAGGATGGGAATCAATTTTTTTATTTTTTTTTCTTGGTGAATTACATGTTGTGAAGGGAAGAACAGCATTGGCTGGAATCATATGGCATTAAGGATTGCACAGTAATTTTTGGCCTAACACAAATTCTGCCAGATGCTTCTGATTTTGATCTAAGTCACTCTTCTATTTCAGCTTATTGCACTCTGTTATCTACTCTTCCAGATAGCTCCTTACACAGAAAATTAAAGACATTAGAAAAGGGTTATAGTTCAGAATACATTGACTTGCTAAATCAGTGGTCTTGCTTTGTTCTTGTGTATATCATCCGCACTTACCAAACTAACCACCTTTCACCTACAGTATATTTCCAAGAATATGCATTAGATGAACAATACATACATTGATATTTTGGCAGCAAATACTGTGAATTGCACTATTGTCATATGTCATTGTACTGTGTGTATTTATTTTACCCCTTTCAAAATATCTTTGAGGGCCTCATAGGGCTGGGGGCTGTAGAAGAGGAGGCGTCACTCCTGTCCTATTTACTGCCCAAACCTGATGTTTTTAATTGAAGTGAAACATGATTTAAAAAACCCCACTCCAAGACAGTGTATAAGTATTCCACCATAAGATAGCCCTTGTTACTATTATAAACACACACACACACACACACACACACACACACACACACACACACACCCGTCTTCAAATCATTGGTTCAAAAATATCTACTGCTGTAACATTTATTGATTAGTCTTTCTAGATATTTCCTCCTATCTATGGAAAATTGATCTCTCCAGTAAAATGGGTCCAATTGACAGTACAAAATCATGCTTTACTTGCCAGGTGTAGGGTAAATTGAGGCAGCCCATGGTATCTTGGTGAGAACTGACAAACTCAAATCATTAGGCCAGCTTGGGAAGTAAAACAGTTCAA
>CM057846.1:67356057-67366844 GCA_030068395.1 Apalone spinifera
AGCGGCTGATTTTCCGGAATAAGTGGGCCTGTGTAGACACAGCCCAGGGGTTTTGCACAAAACCAGACATTTTTGCGCAAAAATCCATGGAGCTTTCACACCTCACGCGTGTTTTTGAGCAAACCTCCCGCCCCCAGTAAATGAAAGGACAGAGGGCTTTTTGAGGTGTAGGGATACCTCCTTCTACAAGGCATAACTCCTTTTTATGCAAGAGTTCTTGTGCAAAAAGGTATGTGTAGATGCTCAACAGGGGTTTCTTGTGCAAAAAGAGCCTATCACAAGAAGCACAGGTGCTCTGATGGCCATTCTGTGAATGGCCATCAGAACTTTCTTGTGCAAGAGCATCCATGTGGACGCTCTCTTGAGCAAAAGCACATTGATTTTGTGATGTGCTTTTGGGGTGTGGATGCGCTTTTGCACAAGAACTCTTCCACAAAAGGCTTCTTGTGCAAAAACCTTTCTGTGTAGACAAAGCCTGGAAGAGTGCCCACACCTCAAGTGTGTTTTTGTGCAAATAAATCAGCAGAACAGAGGGCTTTTGCTGCTACAGTTATTCCTCTCCCCCAAGAAATAACTCCTTTTTGTGCTACACCTCTTGCTCAAAAAAGCAAGTGTGGACACTCCTGAGGGGTTTTTGTATCAGCAAAAGCACAGGTGCTCTGATGGCCATTCTGTGACTGGCCATCAGAGCTCTCTTGCGCAAGAGTGTCCATGCAGTGTGGATGCTCTCTTGCCCAAAAGCACATCATTTTTGTGATGCACTTTGAGGTCTGTACGCGCTTTTCCGCAAGACGTTTTTGCGGAAGATCTCTTCCGCAAAAGGCTTCTTACGCAAAGCCTGGGGCTTTGTCTACACTGCAGGGGTTTTGTGCAAGAAATGATGGACAACTGTGGACTTGAAACTATGGAATTGAAATCCTGGGCAGCAGTGAGAGCAAAATGAGAAGTTAGAAGAAACAACTTCAAGCAAGAGAAGAAACATCTCAACTAGTCATGTCATAATGACAACATACACTTCATGGGAGTCGCACTCCTTATGACAGATTCTGTGGGAAAAATCACTGGGAACCCATCAATAACTGCATGATATTTGCCAGATTCCTAATACAATGCTATTTTTGGACAGAAGACAAGTGACAAGGATGAAGATGAATTTAATAATTGCATCTAAAATGTGGTTGAGAGCATACCATAAAATGATTTACTTCTTGTGTTGAATGACTTCAGTGCTAACCTAGGATGTGACAACCAAGGAATAGAAAGAGCAATGGCAAAGCAAAGGTTGAGCTTCATCAGCCAAAATGAGGAGACTCACTGAACTGTGTTTGGTGTCCAGCTTTGTACTTTCAAGCTTCCGGCTCCCTCATAAAAAGTGTGCATTAACATGGAATTCACCAGATGATAAAAACCAACAGATTGATTGCATCTGCATCAGCTCCAGATATAAGTCATCTATCCAAGATGTGAGGACATATCAAGCAGAAGATGTCAGTAGTGACCACACTTTTTGCATTGACAAACTAAAAATAAAAGAGAGAAAGATCAACTTTATACAGAAAGGTGCAAAGAAAATCACAAGCGCTGAACTGAAAACAAGAGTACTGTGAGAAGTTTCAGCTTGAATTAAAGAACACACCCCAGGCACGGCCAGACGCCAAGGAAGCTGAGACACTTACTGACCTTGAAGAAAAATGGGCACTGCTTAAAGACTCAAGTTGCAGAAGTCACAGTTGCATATAAGCATAGACAGAGCAGGAACTGGATAAGCGAAGTGATGTGGTGTCTTATTGAGGAAAGAAAAATCCTGAAAGGAAAACTCCTGAATGCTAAGCCCATTGAAGCATTGAAAAAAAGCAAAGGAGTACAATAAAGCAGACAAAGCCACAAAAAACAATATATTTCCCTTTATCTTTCCTTCTGTTGAAGACCTAGCAGCTGAGTTGCTGCTGTGATAGGACACCACAGAGTTGGTTACTAAGAGACTAAAACCCTGTGAGGAAGCAGCAAAATAGGAAATGGATCAGTTGAAAAGTAAAGATGGAAAAATGCTTACAACTGAGGTAGAAAAGAGGGGTAGATCATTTTAAAGATGCCCTTAACAAACATCTTTAAATGTTTTACCTCAGCTTTACCTCAGCACCTGAGTTTGCAGAAATATTCAAACCTGATCAACTTGATATCAATTTCTGTAGAGTGGAGCACCAAGTTGCAGTTAAGAAGCTGAAAAACAACAAAGAGGTGGGGCATGCTCAAATTACAGCAGAAACAGTAACACTTGACCCTACCAGGCTAACAAAACTGGCAGAGCTGTTCAGTGCAATCTGGGAAAAAAGAAACCCATTCCCAACCAGGGAATATTTTGTAAGTCGTCTGGAATTCCAGATAAAGTTGTAAACATCATCAAGGTTATATGTAGGGTTACAAAACATACTGTAAGGTTGAACAACCAGACATCAAAAATAGTTTTGTATGAACACTGCTGTGAAACAGAGCTGTGTTCTATCTCTCTGCTATTGTTTGGCATTGCCACAGATTAAAGAATGAAGAAAAGTACTAGAAACAAAAACACTAGCATCACATGGGTAGATGGCAATTTCCTGGAAGACCTAGACTTTATTGGTGATACCATACCCCAGAGCGAAATCCCTGAAAAGCTACCAATAAAGACAGCAGGTGAAGCAGGATTCAAAATCAGTTATACCAAAACAAACATCTCTGGAAACCAAAAATTAAGCAGTAACATTATATTAAAAGGCAAATGCATGAAGAAAGTAGAACAGCTCCTTTATCTGGGAAGCACAAAACAAGCCAACAGAGACCTCAAGAAACAAATGACATCAAGGATATGAAAGGCATCCACAATATTCACTAAATTCAGTAACATATGGAAATCAAAGATACATAGCACCAAAACAAAACTGAGAATTTTCATATCAAATATAATTGCAGTGCTAGCATACAGCTGTCAGAGCCAGCGAGCTATTAAAATGTCAAGCACCTGTGTTCAAAACATCTAGTTTTCTATGAAAGATTCCGGGTATTGGACAAAGAGAATTTATCACCCACAAAGATGTGAAAAATCATCAACAAGCAGCTTGTCTCTACTAGAATTAGAATGAAGTTCTGGACACATTTGGGGCATGTGCTCTGGATACTGACACACACACTCCCATATAGAGTTGGCAAGTGGAAACAACTGGTGTGAGGAAACCCTTGAGGAAAAACCCAGAGCAAAGAGGACAAACTGTCGATCTCAACACCGCAGAGCAGATGGCAGAAGCAGTTAATTAAAGGGTGACAAAGACTAGTTTCTGTCCTGCATGCCAACATCAGCACAAGAATGATCTAGTAATTAATTTTCTTCTGCATCCTAACATCTCATTAGCTTTTTCTCCACAACCTCTTTCTCTGCACCTCTTGTGCAGCTTTCATTGGTCTGTCTATAGTGATGCTAAAGGTCCTGTCTAGAGTCAATGTACTTAATAGAGAATACTATAAGATCTAAGAATAGCGTAATATTTTCCTTTCCAAAGTGCATTACTTTTGTATTTATGGCCATTCAATTTCATTTGGCATTGTCTTGTCCATTCACGTGGGTCTGTGTACATTCCTGTGAAGTTCTCTGGTCCTGACAACTTTATATCAGCTGGTAACTTTATATCAGCTACAAATATTGCTATTTGTACCCCTACTTTCAGATCCTTAATTAATATATTAAATACTATGGGACCTAGTATAGAATTGTAAGGCACCCTGCTGCTAACCTTTTGCCATGATGAAAATTGACTCTTTAATTCCATTCTTTATTTTCTGTTTCTTAGGTAGTTCTTGAGAACCCTGACATCTGATAAAGAAACACTTGACCTAAGTCTTCCATTTTAGCATAACTTAATAACTAAATCCCTATCAATAAATACAATAGTATATCACTAACAAATACTTCTCTTCCACTTGCCGTAAGTGGATCCCTTACTGCCCTTTAAGCTTCTGAGCAGCCAAAGCCAGAATCTGTTCATACTATCAACAGCCTAAATATTAGTCCCAATAGCTAATTTAACTTGAAAAGCAATCTTTGTAAAACTACCTTTTCATCTTTTTCCTACTCAGTGCAGTACATGCAGAGGGTGATATTGTTGTAAGTTCTCAGCATGCAACTTGGGTTTCCTGTATCCAGCATCCACCAGCTTACACTGGTGTTCCAAATATCAACCTAGTCACAGTGACCATTTTCTGCCCATGAAATCAGACTGATGTTTTTGTGGTATGCACAATAAAAGAGTTTGTCTACAACAGTAATACTCAGACTGAGGCTTGTGAGCCTCAAGTGACTCTTTGCAGCACATGATACTAAGACCCCATGCAATTTAGTTATTAACCAATCAGAATGCTTTTACTGTGTTATTAACCAGTTAGTGTAAACTAGTTAACAACATAGTAAAAGCATCCTGATTAATCTTTCAGGATGTTATTACTATGATTCCATTTTGTTTCTCACAAAGAGCTGTGGAATCGTAAATAATACAAGTTCACACGGCTGCAGTTCTTTTGGGTAATGTCGATCACTCTAGTAGTTTGACTTCTGTACCACTGAGGTCTGAATATCAGTGGTCTATAAAAACCCTGGAAATTGTGGTTATTTTGAACCATTTCAACAAGAATTGTTTTATACATCTCAGCTTACAGTAGGGGCCTTCCTCACTATTACTAGCTTCAAGGCAGACTGTATACATCTGGGGGTTTGGGATGGTTTATAACAATGTGAAATGTTTCCAACTGGCTGGTATGGTGTTGACTGGCAATATTTTTACTTTTCAAAAAGAAAGCATTGTCTGATTTATTTCCTCTCCTTCTTATTGATCTTTGCCTTCTACCATCCCAGGATTTAATGTTCAAAAGTCAGCATGCCATCTACCTACACATAATTCCGTTTCTGACAGAATCACACAAAAGATATACAAGGTGTACTTAGCAAGGGAAGGGGGAATTCTTATTTTGGAAATTTCCAAACAAAATGCTAAATTAAATTAAACTTCAACACAAATAATCAAAACTTTAAACGGACAGGTCACTTAGTTCTGTGCTTGAATGTCTGTACTTGTGCCAGAGTGATATTTTCCTCTGCAGTTCATATACTGCATAATCTGTTGAATTCAGGTATAACCAGTATATAGATATTTTCAAAGTTACTTTTCAATAGCTAGTTAAGATAACTGGTTGTTCTAGAGAGATGGATGCCTAGAACTGAAAGGAATACAATGCTCCATTTTTGCATTGATGAAGAACTGGACAGTAAATGCTCAAATAAAATATCTTTAATTTATTCCACAAATAGATGATCTTCAGTGAAAGCAAGTCTACACTCACCCAAAGGAAAAGCAAGTCAAATAACCATGAAGTCATTGAAAATGCAAACAAAGGCAGACATTTCTCCCTAGAAATTGCTCTTGTGTCTACTGAAGTCAGTAGGGCCAGGTCTACACTAATGAGGAATGTCAACTTAAAATATGCAACTCCAGCTATGTTAATTATGAGGCAGGAGTTGACACATCTTAAATTGTGTTTTCGCGCTGTCCACACAGCTGGAAGTTGACAGGAGCAAATGCTCCCATCAGCTTCTCTTACTCCTTGGGAGGAGCAGGACTACCAGCATTGATGGGGAGCCCTCTGGAATTAACAGGTCTTCATTAGAGTAATGGATGACTCAGCACTTTTAAACATCCAGGTAATATCTAGATACCTCCTGCCACACTGTGGTATGATTCATTGCCTTGGTTACTAGTGCTTCCATGAACAAGCATTCAGTGCAAAAGAGTTAGCATATTTGAGAAGAGAAAAAATGGTATTTGCTTGTTAACAGATAAAGATATGAGAATCAAAATACACACAAAAGGCCAGATTGTCAAAAATGCCCACAATTGGTGCCAGAATTTCAAGAGAGCTCAGCTCTATATAAATATTCCAGACATTGAAGCTGGTTGTGATTTACATCAGTGTCAGAATCAGACCCCTTATTTCTTCATGGGGGTAATGACAGCTTCCATTGTTCAAAGATAATTGAAAATGAAAATATATGTCTTAGAAACCAGTAAACGGTCCTTTCTGCCTGTTGCAAACTTTATGCTGAAGATCTGGACTTTCAAGGTCTACTTCATCTTCTGGAAGCAGGTCTATGATTTTTTTTTTCAAATTAATGTGTCATTATCTAAATTAAAACCCTTCAGCATAATTATAGCAAATGATATTTCCCTCTAAATTCACTTTGTCATCCGTTGCACTACTTTAATAATGTAAGGATGAGCTTCAGACATGGCGCATTCATCAGGACTTGGTCCTCTGTGCATTTCTTTTTTTAATCAAAGATGTCTGAAATGAGAAAAATAGATCTTAAGTTGGAAAATTAATGTTTTCATTACAAAGCTAGCATTAATGCTTAATTAGATTGCACACACACACACACAACTACATATCAGAGCATAGCAATACACATAATAAAATTCAAAAATAATTAGCTGACCTTTTCACAAGCTATTTTCAGTGGCATAACTATGACCTTCTTAGATTGTGTTCTGAACTTTCAGCACACCATTGATTGCAAAGGCAGCGCATGTAATGAAAGCAAGGCTCAGGATGCCATAAACTGTTTCACCAGGCAGTGATGACAGCATTTGAAATGCGTTGAAAGCTCCCATGTAAATTATTTAGACTGCTTGCAAGATGCAAGCCTCTCTGCTTGAAGAGACTAATCAGTTCTTTCATTTGATAGGAATTTTAATTGGAGACAACAGCCAGAGGTGCAAATATTGTTCAGCCACCTAATTCACTTGCCATTCTGTAGTTTTAATTGAGGCTACCTGGATATTTTCATTGTTGCTAAATTTATTAGGCAGGGGAATAGAATCACATTAGGATGATTTAACCAGAGATTCCGCAACAGGAAACCTTTAAACCTTAAACACTATGTTAAAAATATGTACATTATGGGGATAATTATCCAGTTTTGAAACAATATGGTACAATATGTACTCCTATTCATCACTAGTGATGGAACATAACTTTCAGTGATGTCAGCAGTAACCTAAGCACTTCAAGTTGGAGGAAACATCTGCACAAGATTTGCTTCATTGGTTTGTCAATTGACTGCTTCCTATTAGTTTCTTAAGCTGATAGTTCAGCAAACATAAATGTAAATATATCTTTACTTGATTTCTTGGAAGTACTGATGTCTCTAACAAAAAGACTTTATAGATTATCTATTTAAAATACTATATATATATATATATATATGTATATATATATATATTACTAATATATAGGGTACTATGATGCGTGTCTAACACTGCTTGATATATATCAAGCAGTGTTAGACACGCATCATAGTATCCTTTGTGTGTGTTCTGAATTATTGCCTAAACAGTTTGAAAAAAAGGCACTTAAGATTAATTAGAAACATGATGCAGTTGTCATTGACACTCTGCATTCCCTGAGGTTAATGAATTCCAAAAGAGAAATGTGGAAAAAGTATTGTTCAGAAAATAAAAAAGATATGCCACTGCATCAAGGTAAAATGTGTCCAGCACAAAATATGGTTTAACGTCATAAAGACCAGAATCTAGTCTTTCTTCACAGTTTAAGAAATTGGGAGTGGTTATTATTTTAACCTAGCTATTATCTCTAGAAATAATGTTTTTGGAAAAGTTAATGAGATAGAACCTGATGATCTGCTAATTAAAAATCTAAAAATAGAAATAGTAATAAATGTGGTGTCAGAATTTCCTGGCTAGGGAAGAACCCTTAAGTTAACAGTGATCAATGCATAGCTCTGACTTCATGACACTGCATATTCATTTAATGAACTTTCTCTTTTATCTCTTAATTACTCCAACTCTCTGGATTAAGACTATTACACATTCTTAGGAAGATCTCTTCATTGTCTAGTTCAAGTTTATTTATGAATATTTATTAGTTTGCTAGCATTTTCTTGGTGAGCCAACACATTTACCCTTATCTTGTATTACTAATAGCTTTTGTTTTGGCATGAAAAACAGTTGACTTACATTGGAAGGGCCCTTTAAGGCTCCATTTGTATTTCCTACAAGTAAAAGGCAAAGCTGGAAATCCAAATACATAGGTGCATTTTTCAAAAGGGCCTACAAGAGTTACTCTCCTCCCCCCGCCCCATTGACATTGAAGAGGACTTGAGTGCATAGCAGCGTTAGAAAATCCCAACCTTAATTTTAATATAGGAGAGTGGGGCAGTAATTTTAACATGAGTGGTAAATAAACATTTCTGCTCTGCTGCTGAACATAACACTTCTTCCAAAGTTAATACAGCACAGCATGTAATTCTGTGGCCTGTATATCACTCATTTGTTTGGGTTACATTGTGAAAAGAGACTCATATGGTGCTTGCATATTTGAAAGAGCTATTTGCAGACTAAACTTAATTTTCCTACATGATGATGATGTTGTTTATTTTGATTTTTTATACTGTGAAATCTAGATTCCCCCCCTTTTTTGGTAGGAAACATGCAATTAAGAAAAGAAAAACACATTCAGTGTAACCTAGGATAACAGCAAAATGCAACATGTGGAAGAAACAAACAAAACGATGGGGTGAAATGGGATGAATCAGTAAAATAAGCACAATTTGCATGATAATTGGTAGTCCCAGCTTTTCACCCAATTTACCATTGTCATATTGTGACAGTCTGTGGATGTTATAGTAGAGGGGAGAATTAAGGGAAGATTTGAAGATGATCAAGATAGTGACTTTATATATTTTGGAAAGGAATTTCCCCCACAACTTTGAAGTAGCATAAGCAAATCTGGTGCCTGGGTGCTGACTAATAGGTGGTAAAGGCTGACCTCAGTGGCAGAGTGAAGGTCTGGCTGAACATTGCTCCAGAAATCTATAAGGTGATGTGCTAGGTTCCAGTCAATCCCCAAACCAGGAACTGCTCCGGTGACTCCCAGCGAGGTATATAAACCCCATGGGCGAAACAGCAGCTCACTGTGACTCTAGGGCTTGGAAGTCTCTCTTGCCTGAGGGTGGTAACAGACTATCTAAGACTAAGCCTTGCTTTCACTCCAGTTTTGCTTCAGCCCCACCCTGGACTCCTGATTTCAGCTCTGAATCGTGGCTTCAACCCCTATGCCTGACTGCTGCGGCTCTGATGAGTAGGTACGATCATTCCCATCATAGCTTCTGTCAGAATCTATCTCTGGGTGGTGGCATAAGTAAATGGTGAAGTCAGAGATCATAATTAAAAAACAAAACAGATGATCCTAAGAGCACCATAATGAATGAACTTGAAGGGGCTGAAGTTAAGGCAAGAGGGCAATTACAGTGTTTGAAGTAGGAGATGATAAAGAGCTAGAGAAGGACCTTGGCAGTCTAAGTATAGGTGAAGATGGCCTAGTTCTTGAATGAGAGCAGCTGTGAACAAAGAAGCTTGAGAAATTAAACTCAGGACAAACAAGAAGTGGACAGAGGAAATCACTCTAAATAGTCTCCAGTCACGCTTACATTCTCACAATTGTTCAGTTAAGTTTTGAATTTAGGTGTTCTCCTGGATTGCTTATTGTTGATAAACTCTGACAAAGCAGCATTGGTGAATACACTTTCTACTATCTCCAAAGGGTTAAGAGACTCTCATCCAGATGATCAGTGATTTGATCTCCATTATACAAGACTCTATTATTGATTGTCTGGACTACTGCAGTCTAACATAGCTAGGCATGAAGCCATTGGTCTCTAGGAATCTCTAACACGTACAGAAGCAGAAAGCTATAGGCCTGTTCTCCATGCTCTATGGTGGATTTCCATAGGTTAAATCAAGTTCATAGTCTTAATCCTTAAATTGAAATAATAATGATCTGTGCCTAAGATATTTAAACATTTCCTGAAGATCTAGGATGAGGACTGCAGTTGATAGCACCATTCCACAGGCACAGTGAAAATAAAGAGAAATCTCTCTGTAGGAAAAACCCCCCCACACCTTTCTTGAGGGGTCAGTCTAAGACTGTGGAATAAACTCAGATGTAAAGCAAATGGGCCCTGTTTGGGGGCAGGAGGTATTGAACTTGGGTAGCTTAGGGGCTAAATCCATGAGTCTCTACTGCATGAGCTAAAAGCCAACTTCTAAAGAAGTCATGGCAAAATACTCCGGGAAGAAACCTAGACATATATGCAGAGAGAACTTCCTTGTGGCAAGAGATTTGCATGTAATAATTTTAATAACAAATCAGCAGTTATTTAATGTATGCTTATTGTTAATGCCTGTCAGGGATCTGCTAACAGGCATTTAATTTTCTACTGTCTGAATCATGTTAGTTGCAGCATGCTTGTCTTTCTAATTGTATCTTTCTCTTATTTGACCCTAAAGCAAGATGACTTACCACCTGGGCTCTTACCTTTGACTATATCTGCTAAAGATTTAATCAACCATCCACAAAGTCAGTCTCATTTTCACCTTTGCTTATTTTGTCCAAAATGATATTGATCACTAGTCAGATGATCAATGGAGATTATGTGGCATTGTTTGTATATAGACACTAAGTTGCTTGTGATTTTTATTTCAATCCTTTGTGAAAGAGATGGTATTGTCATGAGGAATGTAACCATAATCCATATATTTTTATGACTGCCCAAGAGTGAAATGACTTTCTATTTTACATTCACAAACTTTAATAGTGATTACTTGTCATTTTGCAGATACACTGTTTCTACATATTGGCTACGTCTACATTGGCGCGGTTTTGTGCCAAAGCTATGCAAATGAGGCTTA
>CM057846.1:67366944-67392282 GCA_030068395.1 Apalone spinifera
ATTAGCTATGCAAATGAGGCTCGGCGATATTCTAACGCTAAGCCTCATTTGCTTGGCTTTGGCGCAAAACCGTGCCAATGTAGACGTAGCCATTGTGTCATCTTTCCTACCCAGCTCACTATGGAGTTGTCTAGCACCAGTCTGCATTTTCTGCCCCAGGGAGGTAATATTCTTCTGACGCTATAAAGGAGTCTATTTAAATAACCTTGAATTTGTAAACTACATTTAATTATGGTGTTGGGAACCACTGATTTCCATTGCAGCTCTCACTGATATACTACTTGATTTCCAGTGATGACACCTGATTTCACATGAATAAGGGTAGTACTTGACCCTTGCTAATAGCTTTTCTGCAGTTTGCTGGACTTCATGCTGATCCAGGTGGATTCCTGGGGTGAAATGTTAATACTGCTGAAGTTAGTGGCAAAACTCCCATTAACTTCACCCTGAGCTGGACTAGAGCTTCTGCAGTCTCCAGCAGGTGCAGTACAGACACTGATAGTGTGACAGATATGTCAGTTTCCTGCAGCCTCCTCGAAAATCTTGATGTATTAAATGCAAAGTTTATTCTTGTGAGCTGTGATTCTGTATCACCTCTTACTGTGGGGCTGGAGACGTCTGTACTGAAATTGGGCCAGACAAGAATGGACTTTTGGAACAATAAGTGTGAACTAGATTTCATGGAGAATAGCTAAGGAGAGGCTTAATTCAAATTCTACACAATATGTAGAAACACAACCTTTTGGAAGCTATCACCTGAGGAGAGAGTAAACTGTCTACTGATTGCCTATTCCCTAAAGCTGGAGATGAAAGGGCTGAGGTGTATAGAAACAGGTTGAGTGGTACAGTGTGGGTTCTGGTTCAGAATCTGAGACAGTCACAACTTGTTAGAACAGGAAAAGCCCAGTTCTGGGTTTTGGAGGTGCCTGAGGTTGGAGCTGGATGACCCCTGCTATGCTTTTTAGCATGTGGAGGTTCTCATCTCAATTTTAAAGTTTTATGTGGGATGCTTTCTCCTGAAGAATTAATGTGCTAGCTTGGAAAGAGCTCTGTGGTAACCTGCAACTTCAGGCAATTATACTGTTCTTAGCCTTCAGAGAGAAAGCCAAGAGCAGATGATAGCCTGTTTAGGCTGCCAGCTTGCTGGGAATTTCATAGTATAAATCTAAGAGCTGTGCAGCCTTAACATCTTGGTCAGGAAGGAGAGAGACAAAAGAGGAGCTAAGACAAACACTTGAGGCAGCTGAGGAGCCAGGAGCCTTGAGTGAGAGCCCTTGAGGGATTGTGAAGGGAAATACCGGTGGTGTTGACCCGAATTGTGACACAGTGTTCCATGGACTTTATTGTGGTAACTAGACAACTGCACTGGCCTTTGTGTGACAGCAACAACATTGTCTTCCTGCTTCTGATATAGTATGGGTGGATGGAGTGGGGCTTGTTTGTTTTTATATTTTTTTTGTTGGACATTAATGGGACTAAGATGATCTGGGTTCAGGGCAGATAATGTATTTACATGTTACCAGAGAGACTTAGCAAAGGAGACAAAGCAAATGTATTAACTTTTAGTTTATCTCTTTGAGAGAATTACTCTCACATGGAGCCATTTCAATCATGTTGACATCAGTGGGACTTTTGGGAGCTCAGTGAGTGCAGGTTTGGGGGCTTAACTGCTTCTTCTGTCGAGAGAAAGAGAGAGAGAGAGAGAGAGAGACCAAATACACCATGGCTGGGATGAAGGCAAAACCGACCCTATTTCTTGTTTATACAGATTCCTATCTCCTTGCTCTATGTCCCCCAATGGTCATCGTATACACTCACAGTTAACACCACATCCAACTTTCTGAAAAGGGAAGGACCATACAGCTCTTACCCAGATTTTGCATTACATTAAACAACAACCTATAACAGGAATAAAATATCAACACAAAACAGATAGGTCGGACTGTCCGAACCTTCAGCATTGTGTTGGGAATTTATTCTACTTTTTCTGCTACACCTTTGACATGCTTGAACTCTCAAGACATAATCCCAAAGTCACACAGAAGGATGTCTTTCTCTTGCTGAATATTTCCTGGCAAGAAGATGGTCTGTAGGACATGCTGGCAATTCTAATGTGAGCAGGAGGAATGTTCTTCTGTCTCAGGAGAGCAAGCAGACAATGTAATGAAGATGGCATGTGTTCAAACAGATGACTCCTGCTGGCACTATATCAAAGTAGGACTAAGATGTCCTGGCACATGCCTGCACTGTTCTCTATTTTTGAAAACGATTGAAATGTAGGGCTGGAAGGGACCTTGACATCATCCTGCTGTGGCAGGACCAGGTAAACATAATCCATCATTGTTAAACCTGTTCTGAAGCTCCAATGATGGGGATTCGAAAACTTCCCTTGGAAGCCTATTTCACAACTCAATTACTCTTATAGTTAGAGAAAGATTTGTCCAATATCTAACTTAAATCTCCCTTTCTGAAGATTAAGCCCATTACTTCTTGCCCTACCTTCAGTGGACATGAAGAGCAATTGATCACCATCCTCTATGTAATGGCCATTAATATGTTTGAAGATTTATCAGGTCCCTTATCAATCCTCTTTTCTCAAGACTAAACATGCCAAGTTTTTTAAACTTTGCTCATAAGTCAGTTTTTCTAAACATTTGATTATTGTTATGGTGTTGCTTTGGATTCATTCCAGTTTGTCTACATCCTTCCTAAAGAGTGATACCCAAAAACTATGTCTATTTCAAAGCCAAATTTTAATTTCTCAAGGTGACTATGGTGATCCAGGGTGGTTCTTTTTGGTCATCTCCTGTGACTTCACAGTGTACAATATCAGTGTCTTGTGGCTTATCTTCTTGAAAAGCAGTGGCTATTGTGTTCAGACCAGCAAAGTACTGTATAATATCCCCATTTTTAGACATATCTGGAATGTAGCATCCCTCGCTGGATAAAGTCACTAGCTGTAAATCAGTTAGCTACACTCTGTACTTCCTTTCATATTCTCAATGAATTCCCCATAGCCACATTGTGGGATTAGGTGGTACAGGGCTGTCATGAAATCATTCACTGATTCCCTTTTCTCTTGCTTGCAATAAGTTAAATTGTGTCCCCTCAAGATCACATTGCAGCATGGTTTGAATGACTTATTGCATTATTGAGTGTGGTGTGCTTTACATTTTTTTGCCAAGAAAACTCTACAGTGAAAACTCTGTGAAAGGTATAGAATCCATGCCTCTTAGAATATTTATTCTCATTAACGCAGAGCATAGTTGCAGAATTGCCTTTGTGTGCGTATGAGGGAGATCAATCCTAACAGGAAATCAGGGAACTAATTAGAAACCATTTACTGTATCTCTGAGAATCAAAAATGGAAATTTTGTAGACATCTGGAGATGTCCAACTTTGCCAGATGGGCCTCTTATGCTGTACAATGAGTGCTACGTAAACAGTTTACAAATGTTTGTGAATAATAAAACATTTTAAAAAGGTGGGGGAGGAAAGTCAAAAGATCTCGGACCTGGTTATGGGTAATTATCTCTGATTGTATTGTTTGCCATTTAGCTACAAATAGAACTTGTGTTCTTTGCCCAAACTACAATCATCTCCCTCTTGGACTACACAAGAAAATGAGAGGGATAATATATATTTTTTTAGGCTAGTAAATTACTGGGCTAAATCTGTGCATCAGCATGCACTTCTGCACCTCTACAGCAGAGCTGCACTGAGATATTGGCTTTATAGCCCTTATCTAGGGCCCCAGCTATTGGGGTCATGTGATTTCATCAGACTCACATCTTTCATGTTCTCCATGGTCACTAAGTAAAGCTTGAACATGTGACCCTAGAGTGTCTGATGTGGTGATATCGTCCTGAGACATCAGCTAGCCTGAAACAATAGCTATAAGAGGTGTCAGATATAACATGTAGCTCACTCTGAGATATGCTGGTTCTGGGGAGTCTCCTGCTGCTGTCCCAAGAGAGGGCTGTGTGTGGCAGGAGGAGAACAGAGAAGCCCAAACAAGCACATGTCCTCTACTTGCTGAAATAAATATTTGCCCTTGCTTTTCCTTCAGCCCAGCGGTCCCAGAATCTCTGAAAGGGGAGAAGTAATCAGTTGTCACCTTTGGAGGCAGGTGCGATCACCATGTAGGAGCAAAACCATAGAAGATGAGCCAGTGGGGTTAGGGCCCCAGAGTGCCATAAAATAGCCATAACTCTAAGTGCATATAATCTAGTCCATTATACATTATGTAACCCCGAAGGAGATTATTAAGACTCCCGGGGCCTCGTCTGCTGGCAGCTCAGGGACAGGCATACTGAGTTTGCCTTGGCTCCCCCTCCCTACCAGGGTCAGAGTCTGCCCGGCAACTCATAGGGAGTGAGATGCCCCTCCCAGGGAGTTCAGGAGGGGGAAGGAGAGGCCATTGTGGAGCGGAGTCTGGAGCCAGCCAGGACAAGGGGAGGACTGCTGTGTGGGAGCTAGTAAGCCCCAGGCCTGCGTGCAGAGTTCCCCCCGGAGAACTAGCCTCTAGGGACCTGAAGGCAGGATCCCTCAGCTGGGTTTTATGTCTCCACTGTTGATTCCCAGTTTGTGGAGTTTTCTGGGAGGCTTCCCCAGCCAGGTGGAGTGGGCTCTCCAGCTCCCTGGGGGGAGAGTGTCCACATGGTCAGGGCTGCTCTAGCTGGAGTTCAGGACTGCTGTCTGCTGTGTGGGTCTGAATGCTGGGCTAGGGCGGTATAGTTTGAATTTTGGTGCAGTTGTATGGCTTGCACCTTGAGCCCTGCACCCATACCAGCTAAAGGGAGGGACATGACCTTTCCACATGACCCCTCAAGTGACTGCACTTCCCCCCTCCAGCCTGGGCCCCAACGTAAGCCACATTACTTGGGTACTAGGGGGTGGTTTGGCAGTCTGAAGAACTGATGACAGTTCTGCTGCTTTTCCTGCTCTGCCCCTACTAGTGGAAAAAAGGAGCAGAAGCCCCAGCCCTGCCTCTTACCCCTCCATAGAGCTGCCTTTCATCTGGCTCCATAAAGAAGCAGCCCTGCTGAAGGCTAGAGCTGGGGGGCAGGGGCAGGGCCAGGAGTTCTGCCCCTTTCCCTGCTGGAAGAGGCAGGCAGTGAGAAAAGGAGCAGAATGCCAGTAGGCTGCTGTACTGCTCCCTTCTACTCCCCCCACCACATGCACACAAGCTCTGTTCCTCTGTGGGGCTGCTGCTGTACAGAGGAAGCTGAAGGAGAGGCAGCTCCATGGGGGGGAATGCAGGCTGGAAGGGGTACAATGCCTTTCTGATACTCTGTACTGGCTGTAAATATCTGATACAGTGTACCAGACTCAGTCGGCACATTGTACCAGGCTGTACTGGTTTACTTTCACCTCTGCTGATGGACAAGGCCTTTTGCACACAGCCTCTTTCTGGGTGTGCAGTGATAATTAACAGAGTCTTTGTATTGTTATCTCCCACAAGGGCCCATTTCATTTTAATAGCCTTCTTAATGAGCAGAAGATAATCCTTTCTGACAGTGTCAGAGCAAACATTTTTTACAAAGTTTAAATATTACCTTAGAGCATCTAATAAAGATACTATAAGTGAGATTAATATATGCCACAACTTACAAACATTTCATAAAGTATAAACACTGTAGTTCAGTATCAATCTTAACCATACTAACTCACAGGTGAAACAAACTGTTATCCAAAAATGAATTTGTCAGTGTTCAGCAGCAGTTAAAGCTGGTACCTGGCTTGTCAGTGTGACACCCTGTCAAGTCTGTTTCCCACTCTGAGTGCAGAAGGTGGGGCCCACAAGAGACCTTAAAAATACCTTGTCTCTAGAGGCTTCTGTTTAAAAGCTCCCCAGGGTCACAAATTCCCTTGCCTTGGGAGATAACTGTCACGACCAATGAAACAAAAACACCTTTCTTCTTGAACCCAGGAAGGAAGCACGTGGACTTCTTGCAGAGGGGTACCCCCAAGCTCTTCTAATACAAGAGAGTTTTAAAAAGAAAAAGAAAACAAACAGCAATCTCTGATAGCTGACCTGTCAGTTTTAGGCATGCATACATAGACCTCCTGTTACCTTCCAGGACAACAATCAAATCATAGCTTTAAAAATGTGATTTTTATTAACAAAACAAAGAGAAATATTTGGTAAAGCATACTAGCTTGCTAAGTGTTATAAAGCAAGTGAGAAAAGAAATTTAAACACAGAGAATTGTATCTCTGGGATTCAGCTTAATTACAGTGTACAGGGGGAGGCTCATGGATTAAGCACAGAGAAGTTTAGCAAAACAACAAAACAAAGAAAATAACCTCATCGCAACTAAATAGACATTTCCCTATCTACTCATGATCTGTGCTTCAAAGTTCAGTCCATTTCCTTGCCCAATATTCCTTGTAGGTATAGTAGTTCTGCGTGTTTCAATACATCTTTTCCCCCAACTCCTGACTTAAAACTCACACAAAGGAAAACAGCAGGCAGATATATTTTCCCAGTCATATCTTAACAACTTCTCCCATTGGCTCTCCTGGCTCCCTGCCAACATTCCCTAGCTACCTTTAGTCACTGAATGCTCGGATTTTCAGAGAAGGCCAGCACTCCTCCTATCCATCACCCCCCCTCCCCATGCAAAACTGGTGTAGGAATGGGTGTCACCAATGCTCCTGAATATGCTTCAAGATCTCCCCATTCTTTATAACACATTTTCATTCCGGTAGCATGGACTATCTCCTTGTCAAATTCCTATAGAGCTTGGCTCCAAGGTAGCAACATAGAACTGTTCCCTAACCCAGTGTGACCATAGGGGAGTATGATCCATTAAAACCTTAAATTTTGTATTAAGCAAATTCAAACATAGTTGTATAACAGCCCAAACAATGGCATAGCATTCTCACTTGATAACAGCAAAGGTTTGTTCGGGATGGGGGGCATTTTTATTCATTTTATTCATTTTTATGCCCCTCTCATTGCTCTCCCCACAATCCTCCATTAGTACTGCACCAAACATGGTTAGAAGAATCAGTACACAGCATGCAGGGTTTGCTGAAATCAGGGCTGAGCAAAACAAGCTCCTTAGACAACGTTTCTCTTATGCCCTGAAAGTAATTTTCACAGACCTCTGTCTATACCACCCAGTTTGGTTTCTTCTTTTTTTCATAAGGCCTGTTATGGGGGACACAAGGTCACTAAACCCCAGCTATGATAGTCTAGACCAATTCAGGATTTGACCTGCTTCTTAGTTTGTGGGACAGGCCAATTCTGAATAGCTTCTGCTTTTAAATGATCCAGGCAAACAGACTCATTTCATACCTTGAGTCAGATTCAGTAGTTTTCCTATTCATAGTGTAGGGTATGGGTCAGGTTGAGAGATATCATTTAAGTCTCATTGGCAATCCCTTCCTTCAAGGATGATCTCTAACCATGGACTTACAAAGTCTGCACAAATCCACATGTTCCCCTCCCCTTCTCCTTTTAGGTAACATCACAATAGGAGAGGCCCAGGGTGTTTTTGTCTTAGTAATTGCCCCACCCCCCAATTCAGTATGCTTTCTACTCCCTTCTGAATTTGCTTCTGTATCACTCCTTTAGTATGACATGCTTTGCCAGGAGCAGGCCAGGGGCCCTATTGTTTCAATATTGTCAGGTAAACCTGGTTGATGTGAAAATACCTGCCTGTGATGCTTCAAGAGGCCCACATCTCCTGCTTTGAGGTTGGGTACAAATCCTCCCAAATCTCAGTGTTTTCTATAGGGGTCTGCTCCTTACTCTCCATGACCAAATCAGCTGAGGCTGCTGCACTGAACATTCCTCCCTTGGCACAACAGATCGTATTCACTGCTAGCTTCCTTTCATGGTAAGCTTTTAATGGATCGATACATACTGTTTGCACCACTACCCTGCCATGGGGCATCCTGACAGCATAACTGATTTCATTCACTTTATCACCACAAAAGGTCCTTTCCAACAATCTCCCTGCATGAGATGTAAGAGCACCAACCCCTACCTTTATTCAGTGTCTTTCATTTTCTTTTCCAAACCGTTTTGTGCAATAGCTGGATCCTAACATACCAAATACTTGCATGGGACATCTGCTACAAAGAGTTGCTTAATTGCTGCCCTCAACTCCACTGGCTTCTCAGGTGTTCACTAATTCCTTCCTCCCTCTTTAAACAAAGTCTTTCTGGGGGAATTCAAAGGGTATAAATACCCCTCCACCCTCTATCAATAGTAAGAGTAACACAGTGACCTTCTCCTTGCCTCATTTGCTTCCTGACAATACCTGTAAACGGTCCCTCTTCTTCTCACCTTTTGTAAGGAAGGCGTTGTAGAGGCAATGTCCTTTTCCTTTCAGATAGCCAAAGACAACTTCTTACGAAGACTGTAGTGGTAACATTATATACAGCCTGTTAAATGGACTGGTTAGGCAGGCACAAGCAAACAGACCCTCTTATTCAAATTCACTGCAGACTCTTCAGTGACCCAGTGAGGTACTATCCAATAAACTAAACTTTTTGCAACTTTTCTTCCCTTTCAGGCAAGTTCTTGTGTGTTCTTATCAGTTTTTTTAGGTATCACTTCAGTTATTACCACACTGATTTAACTTCCTTTCTCCCAGAATATTAAAATAAAGACATTTATTTAATGTTCCTGTTCCCAGATTCTTAATACGCACTAAAGCTAAGTCAGTAAGATATGACCATAGCCACTGACATTTCAAACTAGAGTATTATACAGAAAATGCCATTTAATTTTAATCAAGGGCAGTTTGCCTCCTGAAAATTTATGCCTTCTCCATTTCAAAATAAAATTCAAAAGTATTGGAGTAGTATTTGCTTCTTAAGTACATTTAGATTAAAATAGGTTTCCTTAGCTTTTTGAATGCACAATGTTTTCTTTAGCAATTTTCCAACTCTGGAATACAGCATTCAGTCAGAGGAGTTGGTCAAAGGAGCTTTCCATTAGCAAGTAGCGTCAATTTGTGGCAGGCCTGTGACCTGTCCTTATGGGAGGCCTTTATTTCCCTGATAAGCCTACCTGCACAGTGAGTCAAAGGGCAGCCTCCAGGGCTCAAGCTGGTGAGGACCAAGCAGTCAGTAACAGGAAACTTGTTAAACTTAGGCCCTGCCTCCTTCATGAACTGGTCAGTGAAATAATCAACTCCTAGTATAGACCACAACAAGGTTACTTATCCTTTGGTGCAAATAAAAGCCAGGGAATAAATCATTCCCTGGTTTGCTCCTGAAGCACTGCAGCTGTGTGCTGCCCCTCAGTCAGGGCATATTGTAATTGCTCAGTCGCTCTCATGTGCAATTTCAGTTGTATGCCCCCATCCTAGTAGGAGGATGCTGTTATTATGCAATGAATGACACAATCGCACACACTCTTGTTAGTCTTGTCACTGAAACAGAGCCTTAGTTGAGTTCAGAGCGAAATTACATCTACAGGTTTACTTTGTAATGTTCTGCATATATTCATATTGACCCCAAAATCCATTCTAAATACTTAACAGCATTGGTTTGACCCCCCCGTTAGGGCATGCGAGTCCACAAGTAACCGGTAGACACAGCATGTTTTCAATGTTTCATTATCATCCTTTTTTCCCAGACAGCCTCTCCACTACCTGCTCAATAGACAGATGAGTCTCTTATCAGAAGCAGCAGATGGCAGAGCCAGTCTGTGTAAATTCCCCAACATGCTCTTGGAGAACATTTCCCTGAATTTTGTTAAAATGTGTTATATTACAGAACTATTGGGGATGTAAGAGAGGGATAGCAGAACTTCTGTGTAGGAATGTGCTTTTAAGCCTTGCCCACACAGTTCTGTAGCACAAAGTTTTTATAGGGTAACCATATGGAGCCAGATTCTACTTTCACTTGCCCTCTGTACAATGCCCTGGATTTTTGGAGGAGCATTAAAAGTAAAGTCTGAATTTGGCCCATTGAATTTATAGTTGATCTATGACATTTCAGTGAACCAGCCTCTGTTTTACATCACTGCAAGCTGTAGAGATTCAGACTGTCAGGCACATAGCTTCTGGATCCAACAATGCCACACAGGTACCTGTTTGATCACTGGATGCTGGATTGCAAAGCACACCTTTGCACTGCAAAGTTAGGGCCGGCCAGAACCTGGGTCCCAGTCCTATTCATAGCATACTGGTTGTTCTCCAGACATTACCCTTCTGAGAATAAGTCAGTGGGAGGGGGATAGAAAGGAATAGGTGAAACCATTGCAGCAAATTACACCCCCAGCCCTTCGTCCATAGCGCAAGAGAGGAGCACAGGAAGAATAGTAACTGCCTGGGCAGGGAAGGTGCATTTGTGCTCCTTTCTCGTAACTTGGTGCAAATAGCACATCCTTGATTTCTCCTATTAGAAACCACCTGCAAGACTGTGAAAACTAGCCAAGTGCTTGGGTCAAAATGAAATAGTGGTAGTGTATATTCCTGGGGCACACTGGTAAAAGGCTTGACCTTTTAATGGTACATTTCTGTTTCACTGGAGTGTACTCTGCTCTATAAAGGGCCACATTTTCCCTTCAGGTGTAAGTTGAGGTTTTGTATCTCCCCTCGGAGTCATTAGGAACTATGTAATATGGGCATAGTCAATTATTTTTTGTCATGGTCCAAATTTCTTGATCACGGTATAGGCAAGGTCCAGGCCTCAGAGAAACATTTTTCACTCTGAAAATGTCTCTGATGAATAACAACATATAATACTGTGCATGAGTAGTATACCCCATTGCTTATATTTTCAGTGCATTAAATGAAACATAAAATCAAGCCATTGTATAACCTCAGAAAAACCTCCAAGAAAAATGATAGCACAAATTAAGTAAATAAGGAATTGAGGTGTAGCAGTCAATCATTACTTCACAGATCACACTGCGAGAGAATTTGAGGATAAAAATAATACAAAATAACAATATAGATAATAAGTAGTAAATGAAAAGATCTCATGGCTGTTCAAAAGCATCTGAGAGCCAAGATTTGGCCTGCGATCCATCTATTGACTACCAATACATATCAGAAGTAAACATTTAGCCTTGAGGTTGTCTCAAATTACCACGTTTATATCCAGATATGGTAGTATGTAGAATTCAGAATATTCACATGTACATGGCCCATTACCAATAGTTTGCATAGACTTCTGGTACACAAAACTTTCCAGTTGTACCCACCATCATTAACAGTCTCGCTATGCCCCACCTACTCCATTACTTGGCAGACAAGGCTTCCTCAGCAGCAGAGATGGGGGCAAAAGTGGGGGTGAAGGAAGAGCTAGGACTAGAGGCATAGTTGCCTGGTGGTGTGTCCAATAGTTTGTGTTTGTGCATGTGTGCATGTGCAAGCATTACCCCATACATATTTTTGAAAATTTGGTCTTCCTGGTGATTTATACAAACTAGAAAGAAAAAAAAAACTAGTGTCCCAGAAAAACAGAACAAGATGATGGGCCAAATTCTTTGCTGGTGTAAATTGGTAGAATACCATTGAATTCAACAGAACTGCATCCATTCAAATTAGAATTTGGCCTTCTAGGTCAGCACATTAGTAATTTTAATTTTAGCTTTATTTTTCAGAGACCAGACAAGTTTAGTGACTGCTGACTTCCAGTTGTATTTACTCAACTTGTGTCATCACAACGCTCATTCATCATTACTGGAACATGGAATCTTCTTATACTAAGATGACTCATTATCCAATGTCTCTGAAAGATTTTCCAAATTCTTACTATATTATTGATAGATTTTTCTTACTTTCATTCTCTGTCAACTCATGCTGTGTCTCCAATCTAGAATAAGTAATTTGTTGATTGCTTCCATTTGTTACTAAGAGGTCAACAGTCAATATCTCAAAAAACTGGCTTCATAATCAGGTAGAAAATAAATAATAAGCAGTTTCTTTTTTGTCTTTGTCATTTATTGACCAAAGAAATCTCAGTTCATATTCAGTGAGTGGCTTTCAGTGATGTCTGGGTTTGACTGAGACATAGATGTGGTGGAAGAGGGTTAAAAGCATTGGTAAAGTGGTCTGATAAGGGTAAAGCTACCACGTTTGCATCTTAGATCTTGTCTACACTGCCCTATATTTCAGACTGTGGAGGTGTGAATAACAATGCAACCAAAGCCTATCCTGTAACTCTCCTGTGTGGAATGAAAATGTTGCTAATTTATCTTAATTAGTCCTCTTCAAATAGGACTACACTAATGCAAACTAGGAATCTTTTAGTTCACTCCCATATTGACCACAAGGGAGAGTTACAGTGCAAAACCCCTATTCACACTCCTGTAATCTGAACTGTGGGACAGTGTAGAGATAGCCTTAAACCAGGGGTGGCAATAATTTTTAGGGGGGGGGGCAGTTTGGGAATTTCTGAAGTGGTCATGGGCTACCCCAGAAGGGGCAGGGCCTTTGGTGGAAGGGGCAGAGCCAGGAGATTTCACTGCCCAAAGATCCTGATTGGTCTGGGGGTGGGGGAGCACATGAAATCTTAGCCCCCTAGCCCGCTCCCACCAAGGGCATGCGGTGCCTAGAGAGAACCGCCAGCTGTCGTTATAAAAATACATCCTTGGTCTCTTTTATTTACATTCTATTTTTTGAGACTTTAGAGTTCAGGTTTTTAGGCTTCTCTGTAACCAATTATGATGGTCCTCATTCAGGGGTTGGTTAGTCTGGTATTGTCTAGCAGTCGGGGCTTAGGTCAATGGCATGCAGGGAAATCGTTAGCAGGGAGATCCCAGGCCCTCCCACTCTACCAGATTCCAACCCAGGGATCTTTAAGGACTATCAGTGATTGGGGTCACTTCTTGCCCTTTCCTGTGATTGTCCAAAAATCACCATGTGGTTTAAAGCAGTGTGAGGATTGTCAGCTCACCACTAGACACTTTCTGGCAGCTACCTATAGCAAGGTGCTCTCTTTCTCAGATACCTCCTGTGGTATGATCTACCCTCCTGGGACAACTCAATCTTAGGGTAGGATTTTTCCTTGCTGAGGGAGTCCAAACAAAAATCAAAGGGGATTAACCAAGTCCGGAGTTTGTAGGTGAGGGAGAGGGGAATGTGGATGACACTAACCTAGGGAGAGAGGTAGATACATTGGAGGGTAGGGATAGGGTCCAGAGTAACCTAGACAAATTGGAGGATTGGGCCAAAAGAAATCTCATGAGGTTCAGCAAGGACAAGGGTAGAGTCCTGCACTTGGGAAAGAAGAATTCCAAGCACTGTTACAAGCAGAAAAGGACTTGGGGATTACAGTGGATGAGATGCTGGATATGAGTCAACAGCGTGCCCTTGTAGCCAAGAAGGCAAATGGCATATTAGGGTGCATTGTGTGGAGTATTTCCAGCAGATATAGAGAAGTTATTGTTCCCCTTTATTCAGCATTGGTGATGGCACATCTGGAATATAACATTCAATTCTGGGGCCCCCCACTACAGAAAGGATGTGGTCGCATTGGAGAGGGTCCAGAAGAGCGCAACCAAAATGATTAGGGGGCTGGAGCACATGAGCTACGAGGAGAGGCTGAGGGATTTGGGCTTATTTAGACTGCAGAAGAGAAGAGTGAGGGGGGATTTGATAGCAGCCTTCAACTTCCTGAAGGGAGGTTCCAAAGAGGATGGAGAGAGGCTGTTCTCAGTACTAGTGGGTGACAGAACAAGAAGCAGTGATCTTAAGTAGGCAAGGTCTAGGTTGGATATTAGGAAAAACTATTTCACTAGGAGTGTGGTGAAGTACTGGAATGAGTTACCTAGGGAAGTAGTGGAGTCTCCATCCCTAGAAGTTTTTAAGTCTCGTCTTGACAAAGCCTTGGTTGGGATGATTTAGTTAGAGTTGGTCCTGCTTTGGGCAGGGAGCTGGACTCGATGACCTCCTGAGGTCTCTTCCAGCTCTATGATTTTATGATTCATCTGTCTCTGCAGCAAGTCCTCCCTTTCCTCATGTAGGGAATTTCAGGGGGTTGTTTATTGAAACTATGTCTACACTACATTTCTTTTTCAGAAAAAGGTATGCAAATTGCGCTCCGATTGATTTTTTGGAAGAGGCTTTTCCAAAATTTGGCCCATCTACATGGGGCCAAATTTCAGAAAAACCTCCTCTTTCAAAAGAGCCTTTTTTTCTTGTGAAAAGAGGTTTACAGGGCTTCCAAAAGAGCACATTTGCTTTTCTGAAAAAAATGTCGGAAGAGTAGACGCATTCCCTGGATGTGGCGGAGTCTTTCCGGGATACCTTTGGTATCCCAGAAAAACTCCATAATCTAGACATAGCCTGAGAGGTTCTGCCATCCCTCAGTTGTCCTCTCCTGGGGTTTAGGTCTATTCTTTTCCCTGCTCTGCCACAAAATGAGCTATACCCCTGCCATTTAACTCCTACTTTTTTTGGAGCACTTTCCACAGGTGTGACAGGATAGGCATATCCCTAATTTTTACATATTATCCTATCTTGATGTAAATGTGGTGATTTGAGACAATCTCAAGTATGCAATTATCAAGGCTAAATTATTTAATCTGATATGTATTATATTAGGGATAGTCAATAGGTGGACACCCAGCCAAATCTAGACTACCAGATGCTTTCGAACAGCTATGAAATGTTTTTATTTACTTATTATTATTAGTATTGTTATTTTTATTATTTTTGCCCTCACATTCTGTCTGTGATCTCCAGAGCATCATATCAACAAGTTTCTCAATTAAATGGTGTTAAGAATTTTTTTAACATGGGATAAACTGCATTATTTTGTTAACTTCATTTTCAGAAATAGCAAGGAGTTATGTGTCACATTAAAGACCAACAGACGTATTTGGGCATAAGCTTCCATGGTGGAAATCACTTAGATATATGGACCATTTCATCAGATTTCATTTTCAGAAATATCTGAATAGTTTTGGTTGAAATTTTCCAAAGTAAAATAAAATACTTCCCCCCCACAAACCCACACCCATCTGAAACAGGTGTCCGATAGGGAAAATTTCAGAGCAAACACAAAGTTTGATAAAGGAAAACAGCATCTTATAATGGAAAGTGGGAAAGGTCAAACAACCTTAATAATAATTAGTAGTGCCAGCTTTTCCTGATTATATATATTTATGTATAATAGTCAGCGTTTGCATCAAAACTCAAGTACTGTGCCTATGGCCACAAAACAAGTCATATTTTAATCTAGATTAGAATCCATATTCCATTTCACAAACGTTAAACATATTTAGTCCTCTTTAAGAAAACCCCCCAAACTGCCAACATGGGAAAGGATAGTCTTTGTTTTACATGTAGCCCTCCATATTTAGAAATTATCTTGGGAATATTGTCTTCCTTATTAATGAGGATTTGTTATCATTGTCTCTTTTCTAGTGTGTTTGTATCTGAATTCTGGTAGCATTGCTTCCTTTTCTTATCATCACAGAAAAGATGGAGAGGAAGGGGTTATCTGTGTTGTGTGTGGATTATTTTATTTGATTTTTAGCTGTGTGTTTCTGCACTGATAAGCAGAGATGCAGTAACTATGATGAAAGTAAAAATGCAAGAAATGATGTTTCTAGCTCAAGCACTTTTGAAAAAAATATTATAAGCTTCAGGGCAAAATTTATAAAGACAATGCTCCACAGTTATTGAAGAACTTGAAAATCTAACACTTTTTTTTCTAGAAACGATGTGCAATCTTCAATTAAAAGTTAAAGAAAGTCATTGAGGTTGATATATCTGTCGCTAAAATAAGTTGTGATATATATTAGTTAGGTTTTACTCTAACTTGCACCTTATCTAAGATACACATCAATACAGCAGGTAATAGTTACTTTGTAGGTGGTAGACATGATTTAGTGTTTGGTGTAAGTGATATTGTCACACCAAGAGAGGGAAAAAGTGACAATTTCTTAGGTTGCTAAGATGGCAAATGTAAATAATTTGAGAGCCCTCTGTAACACTGTCGAAATACCATATGCTGAATGTCTGCTGGGTGTGAGACATTATCACTTTAAAACAGACATTAATAATATTTACATCTAAGGTTGTATATTCAAATAGTTGGAAGGCTCCTTATCTATTCACTGACTTATCAGGTTCTGCCCAAGCTATCCAAGTAGACAGCTTGCTGAAACAAGCAGCAGGAATTCTGTATCCAGTAGTTCTTGATCAGAGGACTGAATTTATAGACTCAACATGCAGCAGGAGCTGTAACATGAAAAGTGTCAATGACTCCTTGATTATCTCAAAAGGGCCTCAAAGCTTGTTGGGCATGAAATATTGGGCCTCTTTAAATGAAAAGTATCAGAATATTCAGCACAGTTCATAAAGCGTGACAGTTCTATTATGCAAGCTTGATCAAGAATCATTGATGAGAAAACCCGGCGAGGAAAAGAGCAGGATGGAAAAATATAGCCTAGTGATATCAGAGGACATCAAAAACCTACATTGCAGGTGCTGGTTCAGTGCCAAACGAAGCCTAACACATTAAATTACACACTCCATTCTATTATGCCACAGAGGAACCACATAGTAGTCCTTGCTTAGTCAAAAGTACTATTTCAAATCAATGGGACTTTTGCCTGAATAAAGGGAATTGGGGTAAACCAAACAAACTGGCTACTGGTTTGTACTGCTTTCAGGACTCAGTAGGGAAGATCCTTCTTCATTTTATAACCACTTTCTAGGACACTGAGCGAAGTGTAAAGGGCTTTAAAGTCAGCACAAATTAAGTGTTATACCCACAGTAAGGCGCTTTTACTCTACCACCATGGTATCAACCTGCCTTTCTATAAATGGGAATCTGAGCCAGTTTGGAAGATTAGATGTGATGGGGCACTCCATATCTTTATGGGAATATGCTTATGAATATGACATAACTGGAATATGCTTTATGCAAGACACTTCATGTGAGATATAATTGGAAAGGTTATGATTTACCGAATGTGTTTATCCTGTTTGTATATATGCATCATTTGTGTATCTGAAGTTAGGAATATTGATTAGAGATTTATTATCAATATGTTTATGCTGGGAAAAGACTATTACCAGCCCATCAGGCACAATAATGAAGAAGTCAAACACAGAGTGAATGGCCCATTAGCAAGAGACAAGACATGGTGGGATAATTTGGTTTTCCTGTAAGTGTCAGGATTAGCTTGTAAGAAATGGCTACTGGCTCTGCAACAACTTGTGAGCATGTTACCTAATGCTGGACTCCATCTTGGATTCTGTATTTTTCCACAAGAAGGAAGGAGGTCAGTTTTGGGAGACTAAGGATTCCAACCTTAGACCAATTCCATAGAAGGACATCCAGTCTGTGTAGAGATTATTAGTGTCACATTTAGGGTGAGAACTTACGTGTATTAAACTTTGTTTGTGCAGGTCCAGTCTTAGGGCAAGGTGAGCAAGGCCTTGGACCTTGCACTTTCTGGTGCCTACCTGCCTGGCCGGTCAGTCACTGCCCTGGCTGGGAACTGCCTGGCCGTGTGGCACAGCCAATCACAGCATGCTGTTTTGGGCCCCACAAACTCTTTGGCCAGGCCTGAGTTTGTGTGTTCTGTTGCATTTTGCTTAGTATCCTGTCGGCTATCTCCTTTGACCACTTGAAATCCTCCCTTTTATACTTAATAAACAAAAATGGTTTTATTAGTAAACCCTGTGTAAATAATTATTACTCGGCTGGGGGGAGGCATGGCAGGAGTCTGTGCAGATATCTCTTTACATGGAGAGAGAGTAAATTTTCATGAGCTTAATCTGTATGGCAGTGGTCTCCAACCTTTTTAACCACAAGATCACTTTTTCAATTTAAGTGCAATACAAGACCTACCACAAACCCAAATACCCTTGCCCCACTTCCTTCCTGCCCCTTCTTTGAGGCCCTGCCCCTTCTCCACCTCTTCTCTGAGGCCTCACTCTGCTCACTCCATCCCGCTTTCTCCCTCATCCTCACTCACTTTCACCAGGCTGGGATAGGAGTTTGGGGTGCAGATTCAGGTCATGGGCCAAAGGGTTCAGAGTGTGAAGGGCCTCCAGCATGGGAGATTGGGGTCCAAGAGCAGTTTCAGGGTGCAAGTTCTGGCAAGGAGTTTGGATGCAGGGGGACTCACGTCTAGGGAGGGAGGTTGGTTGCAGGAGGAGGTTCAGGGCCGGGACAGGGGTTCAGGAAACAGGCTCTGGCTGGGCTCCATTTAACTGAGCTACCTCCTGGGCGGTGGAGCAGTGGAGTTAAGGCAGGCTTACTCCTGCCCTGGCCCTGCACCAATCCTGAAAGCAGCTGGCATGTACAGGAATGGTTCCATGGTACCATGTGCTGCCCCTCATCTACTGGTACTGTGCCCACAGCTTCTACTGGCCATGGTTCCCCGTTATTGATCAATGGGAGCTGCAGGAGTGATGTCTGCAGGCAAGGACAGCATGTGGAGCCCCCTGCTTTGCCTTTCTCAGGGGCTGCAGGGACATGCCAGACACTTCCAGAGCAGCAATTACCACAGGGATAATTACTCCAGCCACGACAGGTTAGGCATTTTAGAAGTCATTACTGAAAGAGTTAAATTTAAGGGTAAGGGAGAAATGAAAATTATGAAATGCACAGACCAGTGAAACACCAAATATAACACACTTTGCAAGCAGTCAAAGAAGTAACAACAACTCCCCATGTATGTTTTGGGTCAGGAGAGGAGAGTGAAGGACAGCGTGTGTTTGTGAGAATGACAGAGACACACACAGGGTGTGAGTGACAGAGATTAGCATTGCCCAGCTCCCTCCATCCCCTTCTCTCTGTGTGGAGATAGGGTACAGGAGTGTGGGGAGGAGGGACACCCTGACATCAGCATCCCTAACTTCTCCCTCCCACATCCTGCACAGCAAGCCGGAGGCTCCCGGCGGGGGGAGCTCCAAGGCAGAGGGCAAAAGCAGCATGACAGTGGGTGGAGGGGAAACTGAAGTGCCAGCACTCAATAGCTTCCTGGCCAAACCAGTCACGATCACCTGTCAGAGGTTACATGATCTACCAATAGATCCCGATACAGCACAAGAGATTTATCTGCAGTTCAACTCCCAGAAAGATGGCGTAGCTGTGTACTAAATATTTGTCCCTCGCTGTATTGTCTGCAGTCTGTATTACAACCAGAGAAGTGTGGCCCTACTCTGTGGCCCTACTCTGCGTTTCTGTGACAGGCTGAAAAGCCAAACTCAGCATGACAGGATTGCTGGGTGTCTAAGATATTGTGGGCAAGCTGACTCAGTGGTGCCTTAGCACATCAGGTAAATAATTGTTCTAAGGGGACCTGACCGATCAAGTATAATCTGGAAGATTAGCTATTGATGAATTGTCAGATGCTTGGGTTTGAGTTCAAGTTCTACATTAAGCAGTAAAGTTCAGCAAAATGCAAGACAATAAAGTTGACAAGACATAACTTTAACATTGTGAATCCTACTGAGCAGCATTCAGGGCTAGAGTGAGTGGCATGTGAAAGACATCCACATAAGAAAGCAATAAGAACATATGAACGGCCATACTATGTCAGACCAACGGTCCATCCAGTCCAGTATCCTGTCTGCCAGCAGTGGCCAATACCAGATGCCCCAAAGGGAGGGATCACAACAGGTTATCCTCACGTGATCTCACCCCTATCACCCACCTCTAGAGAAAGAGGCTAGGGATGCCATTTCCATCCATCCTGGCTAATAGCCATTGATGGACCTAACCTCCATAAATTTATCTAGCTCTTTTTTGAACCCTATTAATGTCCTAGTCTTCACGATATCCTCTGGCAAGGAGTTCCACAGGTTGACTGTGCTCTGAGTGAAGAAAAACTTCCTTTTGTTTGTTTTAACCTCCTACCTATTAATTTCATTTGGTGACCCCTAATACTTATATTGTGGGAATAAGTAAATAACTTTTCCTTATTCACTTTTTCAAAACCAGTCATGATTTTGTAGACCTCTATCATCTCCCCCCTTAGTATCCTCTTTTCTGAGCTGAAAAGTCCAAGTCTTTTTAATCTCTCTTCATATGGGACCATTCCAAACCCCTAATCATTTTTGTTGCCCTTTTCTGAACCTTTTCCAGTGCCAATATATCTTTTTTGAGATGAGGCAACCACATCTGTAAACAGTATTCAAGATGTGGGTGTACCATGGTTTTATACAGAGACATTAAGATGTTTTCTGTCTTATTCGCTATCCCTTTTTAAAAGATTCCTAACATTCTATTTGCTTTTTTGACTGCCGCTACACACTGAGTGGATGTTTTCAGTGAACTATCCACAATGACTCCACGATCTCTCTCTGGAGTAGTTGTAGCTAAATTAGTCCCCATCATATTGTATATATAGTTGGGATTATTTTTTCTAATGTACATTACTTTACATGTCAACATTAAAATTCATTTGCCATTTTGTTGACCAGTAACTTAGCTCTGCAAGATCTTTTTGAAGCTCTTCACAGTCTGCTTTGGTTTTAACTACCTTGAGCAGTTTGGTATCATCTGCAAAATTTGCCACCTTTTCCCTACACTTTGCAATAGCTCTTCTGGATAATATTAAGCTCCTCATGATGCTATCACTAATTAGAAACTATTGCATTCAGATACACAGTGTTTGGATTTAGCCTGGCTCTATGAATGGCTTAATGTAGTTTACTGAGCTACTCATTTACTCTTACACCAGCTCTTACAGGTACTTTGCCTTTAAGGTACGAACATTAAACTGCACCAGTGCCCCAAACTCACCGTACATTCAGCAGTAATTTATTTTCAGATTGTTACATACTTCCTTCATTATTTTAATACTGAATGCCTGACACAGCAAAATGTTATCCAGTTGATTTAGGTTAGCACTTTATTTCATAGCTGAACTTGCTAACCCAAGAATCCAAAGAACTGACAAAAATGGCAGCTGATTATGAATAATTAATTTTGGTTAGTTTGATTAATTAGCTACATCACCTGGGACCATTTTTGTAAAGTTCTTTATTTAGGAAAGAACAAAGGTGCTGTGATAGGAATGTGCATGGGGGGGAGGTGGGTGCTCCAGTACTCATAAGGAAAAGGTGCTGTTTTCATCTGAAAGCTTAAGTTGACTTCTCAGAAATCATTTCTTGCCTCAAACATCTTAGTGCCTGTTCGCTGTAGAAAGGTTGATGACATGCAGATAGAACTCATTACCTGCAGTGCCACATGTGCCTCAAGAGAAAGTTTAATGAGAGTAAGAAAAGTGGCTCTGACTTTTACCATTGTCTTCCATCACCCATCATCAAGACAGCTTCAGAAGGTGTGACATCTTGCACTGTTCTTGTGAATGGATTTGCATACAGGGATTGTGCTGCACAATTTCCTCCACAAGGCTAAGCTATCAAAACAAGTTTGCCTGTCACACAGAGCGCCAAACTTTGCAAGAGCATTAGCAAACTCTGAGAGAAATGTACCTTCTAAATGTAAGGCTTCCAATCTTCTTAAAACTAATCTGTAAGTAAGGATTTAAATGTATTTAGATGAATTGGTCACCTTAATGTAGATTAAGAACCTGCAAATAATTCTAAAGCATGCTATGTTGAAAAAAAAAAAGTAGCAGCATTTTTTCTAACTTAACCACAGCTGCTGCTTTAATTTATTTTGCAAAATTACCTTGACAATGACTAGCAGAAAAGAGAGTAGTTAAAGAGAGGCTATTTGCATTGGCTTGAGCCAGTGAAAGCTGTACTAGTGCATTTGAATCTTGCCCCACAATCCATCTGCTTACCTGCTTTCCTAATCTGGGGCTCCAAGGTAAAAGGACCAGAAAGAGAACACAAGCTATCTGAGGTAGTGACTAGGGACAAGAATGAACAAGAGCTGAGCACGCTACATAGAGGTTTGGGTTCTGAGGGGTTTTCAAACAAACCTGAATAACTGACTGCAGTCCGGTTCACGCTACAAATTTGTCTGGAAATCCTGAATAAAGACCCAAAATATCCCAGAGGAAAGCTATCTACTCAAGGATGCTAGACCTAATATCCCAATATTGCTTGTTGTACACCACTTTGTTGGAGCGTTGTGGTTACTAAACCTCCCACCTCCTGACTCAAGTCCCTCTTTAAGCTTCATTTTGGTTACATGTTACAAGATGGGACAAGTCTTTAAAAGAAAAGCATTTTGTTCTTGACTAAAAGGGCATAATGAAAAGTCAAAAAAACAGCAAATCATAAAAGCGAAAGTTGGTCCTCTCCTGCTAATCTGGGGTGAGCACTAATTTTTGGAGGGGGGCACTGCAAAATGTGTGTAAGTTCTCAATGGTCACACTTTTTTGTGGGCTGTGTGGGGGTCCGGGATGGAGGTTGGGTGTAGAAGGGAGCTTGGGTAGGGCACTAGGGTGTAGGACAGGGTGTAGTATCTGAGCGGGAGTTTGGGTGAAGGAGGGGGTTGTGACCTGGGGTAAGGGATTGGAGTGCAGGATCCGGGAATGGGTATGGATGCAGGAGAAAATTCTGGCGTGTGGGAGGGATGTGCAGAGTCTGGAAGGAAGTTGTGACCCGGGAGCAGGGCTGGACTGAGGCATGGGTATGCCGGGCAGCTGCCCATGGCGCCAACCGATGGGGGGCACCTGATGGCAGCTGTAAGGGGCACACAGCATCCCTTACAGCTGTCATCAGGCGCTGCACACTCGGCTCCCGCAGCGCTGGCCAGCAGCGCCCTTCCCCCATGGCCGCAGGGCCCTGCACAGCCTAGCACACGCGCCAGCAGCACTAGCCGGGCCGGGCAGCGCATGCACCGTGCGCCCCGGGGGTGGGCTCCAGGCTGCACACCAGTGGCTGTGGCCAGCGCACGCATGCGCTGTGCGCCCTGGGGGCGGCACCACGTGCCCGGGCCCAGGGCGCCAAAAGGACTTGGGCCGGCCCTGCCTGGGAGATGGGGAGTGCAGAGTGTTTGGATGGTGACTTGGGGCAGGGATTTGGGGTGTGGAAGGGTGTGGGATGAGGTGCTAGAGGCAAGCCCTGGCGAGGAGGCACTTACCTACTAGGCCAGCAGCCCAATGGGACCCTCAGGCAGGCTTCCTGCTTGTGGCAGCCCCAGAGCTCAGAGTGGCTGGCTGTCCCATGTAACTCTTTGTGCCTTGGGGAGGGCTTCACCTCTACGTGGGGACAGGAAGAGGTGGGGCAAGGATGGGGGTTTGGGGAAGGGGTGGAGTGAGGTTGGGATGGGGTAGAGCAGGAGTGGGAAGTGGTGGAGTGGAGGAAGAACCTGAGATGGTGGGGAGATTGAGCTCCGCCTGGCTAGAGGACAAGCTGGCACTTATGAGTGGTGCCAGTGTAAGGCCTTTAATGTGGCCCTAGCCATAGTGTAGGCCTATACCAAGGACAGAGAGCGATGCCAGGAGCAGCTCTCTCTTCAGCAAAAGTTTGTCTTGTGTAAAGAACATGGAGCACAGCTACCTGCTTTCACTGCTGCAATTTCTGCCTCTCCAGTCATGTCTGGGGAATATGAAACAAATGAACACCTGAAGTATAATACTAACTTGGGAAAACCAGTAGCACCATTGAATAGACCAATCAGACCCAACACTGCTTTCGGTGCCAAACGTTATCTGACTTTTGTAATCTTCAGTTTGCAGAGCTGTGGTATTTGTTGTAGCTTTGACAGAGCACTAATCTGTGGCAAGCACAGCACACATCCTATTAAATCCTCCTCAAAAACTGAATAGCAGAAGCTAGTAATTCTTGTGGTAGGGATTGGAAAGGCACAAACTTTTGCTAAATGTAGGGTGGTTTGGAAGGGAATCAATTGAAAATTCCAAACAAAGCCATAGGGTTTTGTTGCTTCTTTTTTTCTCTTCCCTTTTCATCCAGAAAATGTTACTGCTGCATTAGATGCTGACAAGGGTTTTGCCACTAGTGATCTCTGACATGCTTCAAAATTCTGTTCTTTCTTATCCTGTTGTAAATCTGGCATAATCTGATTGGTTTCAGTGGTGTGACATCATAATCTGGTCCATGATATTCATGTCAATTTGTTACCAACCAAGTAAAAGTGATACTACTTCACTTTTGCTTTTCTTTAACCTGTGCAGTGTTTGATGTATGTCCAAGAAACCACCGTTCCATATTGTCTTTTATTGATATGCCAAAAGTTTCACTGATGTTTCCTGGTGTATGACACACTCCATCTTCACACTGGTATAAATAAAATCAGAATGTGCCCTTTATATCTACTGACTGCATTCCACTTGGTGGTCATAGAATTGATTTGATGATGAGGTTGGAGTTGTGGGAAGTAAGAGTGCCATACTGCATCAGAGGCAGTTGCAGGGGCTCCAACCTAATGATCACATTTGGTCACAGCTCAATACACAACTATCAGGTGGCAATCCCATCTTGTGGCAATAGTTCAGTAGCAGCAATCCTGCCTCATTGCAGCTACCTTGGTGAGAGATGGGGGACCTAGACTGCACTACTTCATCAGGTTTTGACCAAGGCTTTATGAAGCTGACTCAGCTTCTCACCCATCTTCATGTGCGGTTCAGCTTCTCATTGGCTCCCCTTAACAGGAGTGTAACACAGGAGAAGTCATTCTTGCATTCTACTCTGTGCATTCAGGCCTCAACTGGAGTATTCTGTCCAGTTCTGGGCACCACATTTCAGGAAAGATGTGGAGAAATCAGAGAAGGTCCCAAAAAGAACAACAAGAACAATTAAAGGTCTAGAGAATGTGATCAATGAGGGAATACTGAATGAATTGGCTTTGTTTAGTTTGTTTAGTTTAGAAAAGAGAAGACATGAGAGGGGAAATGATAGCAGCTTTCAGGTACCTAAAAGGGAGAAAAAACCAAGGGGGAAGGAGAAAAATTATTCTCCTTAACCTTTGATGATTTTGATGGGCTTTAATTTCAGCAAGGGAGGTTTAGGTTGGGCATTAGGAAAAACTTCCTAACTGTCAGGATGATTGAGCCCTGGAATAAATTGCCTAGGGACACTGTGGAATCTCCGTCACTGGAGATGTTTAAGAGCAGGTTAGACAGATGTAGTAAGTTGAGGGTCAGTAACATGGAGTCAGCAGGCCTAAATAGTGGCCTGTAACATGAAAACAGCAACAGGCCTGCAATCTAGTGAACAAGACTTTGGTTCCGTAACACAGCAGACAAGAAAGAGGCCCTACTGATAACTGTGTAATTGTGTAAGTTAGGACACAGGGCGGCAACAAGAACAAACTGTAAGCCAAAGGGGAGTAACAGAACATCTTAAGAAATGTCTTGGTACAAAGACTCCCTAAAAACTAATGTACACACCGACCTAGGTTCAGGACTGGATCGAGATTGACAGCAAGAAGGATAGTAAGTAAGCCTCCCTTCCTTAAGGTGAGGGGTGGTAACTAGGCAACAGAGGGTGGTAACCTGGTACGTAAAGA
>CM057846.1:67403861-67417760 GCA_030068395.1 Apalone spinifera
AGGTTTTTGCGCAAAAACAGCCATTTTTGCACAAAAACCGGTGGAGCATCCACATCTCAAGTGCGTTTTTGCGCAAAAAAATACAGTAAATTGACAGGACAGAGAGCTTTTGCCAGTAGTTATTCCTCTCCCCACGAGAAATAACTCCTTTTTGCGCTACAACTCTTGCACAATAAGGCACGTGTGGACGCTCTGGAAGGGGTTCTTGCACAAAAAGAGTCTATCAGAGAAAGCACAGGTGCTCTGATGGCCATTCTATTAATGGCAATCAGAGCTCTCTTGTGAAAGAGCATCCATGCAGCGTGTACACTCTCTTGCACAAAAGCACATAGCTTTTGTGATGCGCTTTTGAGGTGTGGATGTGCTTTTGCGCAAGAAGTTTTTGCAGAAGATCTCTTCCGCAAAAAGGTTCTTGTGCAACCCCCCTGCAGTGTAGACAAAGCCTCAGACATGGCAGGACTGAGAGTTCCTTTGCTGTGTTCAAAGCTTAATAAACTCTCCTGTTTTAAAATGGCTGAGAGTCGCTCTGATCTGGAGAACAGGGTTGCAGAGTCCAGAGTGAGTGGACTTCCTGAGTGGGCCCACGGCAGAGACAGACATGATGGAGGCCCCAAATGCATTGACTCAGGAGGTGCAGGGGCAGACCCTCAGGAGAGAGTGGACTCCCCGAGAAGGGGCTGTCGCACTGGAGTGGACTCCCTGAGAAGGGGCCGTCGCACTGTTGGAGGTTCCACACGGGGGTTGTATGGGCCAAGTGTAGGCACAACCTGTGAGTCCATGACAACCTATCAACATAGGCAACTATGATTTTATTTAGAGAAATCAAAACTCATGAAATACCCCGTGGAATCATTCCTGAAGTCCTCTGTGATGCTTTTTTCACAGTACCCAGGGCCATAATGCACATACGAGGTCAGACCAATGGCCCCTCTAGCCCAGTAGACTGTCTTTCAGTAGTGCGAGTGCCAGGTGTTTAATAAAATACTGGAACTCATTGAGTAATACATCTTCTGCTCTATACGCTCAGCTTCTGTCAATCAGAGGCTAGGAATACTGAGAATTTGAAGTTGCATCCCTGACCATCATGGCTATTTGTCAGTGATGTCTCTATTCTCTTTGAACTTACCTACTTCCTTTTTGAACCCTGTTATATTTTTGGCCTTCACGTCTCCTGGCAAACAGTTCCACAGGTTGACTATGAGTTGTGTGAAGAAATGCCTCCTTTTATTTGTTTTAAACCTGCTGCCTATTAATTTAATTGGGTCACCCCTAGTTCTTACGTTATGGGAAGGAGTAAATATAACTTCCTTATTCACTTTCTCTGCACCACTTAGGATTTTATAGACCTCTATCATATCCCCCTTGTCTCTTTTACAAGCTGAACAGTCCCAGTCTTTCTAATCTCTCATTTGGCAGCTGTTCCAGCCCCTTAATCATTTCTGTGACCTTCTTTGATGTACCTTTTCCAAATCTAATATATCTTTTCTTGATGGGTACTGCATACAGTATTCAAGATGTATGGAAGTGGGCTTTTCAGTTGAGTTGCCTTATCATACTTCTTTTATACCCGAGCCAAGGCAGACAGAGGAATTACATACTGTGGTCAGTTAAAACCTGCTTATCAGCTCTGCTCTGAGTCTGACGGTAAAACATATTTTCCAGTACATATGCACAACTCCTTAAATATCAGCCATAGACACAATTTACAGCTAATATGAAGATCAGTCTGACACAAGTTTAATAGATATCTCACTTGATCCTCTTTGCAAAAGAACAATGAAAGCAATGTGTGAGTTTGTCGGGCCTGTCAGGAGTTACTGTTGCAGAACAGAGAACCCTTTGCCAGCTGGCACAAATGGCTCTCTGTGTCACATCCTCCTTCTTAGTCATTTTAAGATCCCAATGAAACTAATTATTCTGAAATTACTGTTATCTATATTACTATGTATTCAACAAATACCCAAAGTGTCCCAGATGCCGTCAGGACATATAAAGCAGTAGGTGCTACAATGAGAACAGGAGAGGTCGCATTTGCCCTCGGCCCAGTGATTCAAAAGGAGCTGGGGTTCCTTACCACTGCTACCGCTACCACAGGATCTGTGGGGGCTAAAGCCCCATGTCCTTTAAATCGCTGCTGGAATGCCATGTGGCATGCTGTGGGAGACTCTGAGGGCTGGTTGTGGGGAAGGAGGAGAAGCTGCAGTGAGCTTTGGGCAGTGCTGAGGGCTGGCTGCCTCAGCCCCATTTCTTCTGCCCAAAGCTCTGACCTTTCTGAGAGCACCAAGCCTGCTCCCCCCTCCCCATCTTGCCCAGGGTCCCGACAGACTTGCAAAGCAGACACTCCTCATAGATCTAGAGTTGACAAGACACACTGAGCAGAAATAAACAAACCAAGGGGAGGGAATGGGGAAAGGATAGGGGTGTTACAAAAGCAGAGAAATGGGACAGTTTGACTCAGTCCAATACACATCTTAATGGCTTTTGTGGATGTTTGTGTCAACATCCTGGGCTAGATTCTCCATTCTATCTGAGGTCCACTTGAACACATTTGGGAAGAGTAGGGTGACAGGAAGCAAACTGCAGCTCCCTAATCCTGTCTAATGCCATCATGGCTCAAGAAACAGCAGTTAAGGAGCAACTCTAATTTATGACACCCTGTAAGATTACTCACAAGCAGAGGATGGGACTAGCATGCTATGCTGCTCTCTGCCCCCATATGGACCCCTTATCAGGTGATGGGAGGTGCTTGTTGTGGGAGGCTGAGTAGCCACCTCCACCAGATTTCCAGCAATGAAGAGAAAGTAGTATTGTCTGCTGGCTATTTCTGCCCAGCTCATGAACAATACAAAGTGTGATTGTCAGACCTGAAAATCCTGGCCACTTGTTTTTACAATTAACATATGGTTGCATTTTTTAAAAATAGATGATTATATGGGAGTTTTGCCTGAGCAAGGACTTCAGGATTTTATGCTTAAAGGCTCAGCCCAGCTCCACTTAACATAATTGGAAAGACTCTCCTTAATCTCAATGGACATAGGATCTGAGCCTTGGTGCACGATCTTTTTCTCCTCTCTTGTTCTTAGATCTGTATGGCTACAAGCTAGCATGTGTGAAACAATATTCTTTCAGTTTTGCATTATTCTATAAACTATGTGCCCTCAAATTAAATGATAAAGTTGAGTGAGTTTCAGTTTATTGCCAGAGCTTCATTTGATGATTTGGGACACATATTTTTAATTGATCCCCCAGGGATGGGAAGCATTTATTTACCTGCAAGCTAATAAAACTGTGAAAAATCATAATGTTCATTTTTTTTCACAGCTGATGCCACCTACATCTCCCCATTTCTATTATTTATTGAGTTTCTGGCTTACCATGAACAATTATTTCTAAGCTCATGGATCATGAATCTCAGTTGTTATTATGCACAGTTTTCATTTCAGGGCATTTGGGGACATTTGACAAACTTCTTCTCATGGTGGGTAAGAACTCACACAAAGCTCCATGAAAGCTTAAACCACATGTTAAGGGTATAACTGGGAACTGAGTAAGCAAGGGAGCGTGGAACAGTAGACAATGAATTGGACCGGGAGTCAGGAGACTCAAATAATAGTCCCTTCTCTGCCAACTGACCTGGTATGAACCTTGGGAAGTCACTTGAACTTGTTATGCCTCACTGTGCCAATGGTAACATGGGAGCAATGATTTTTCTCTTCTTCTGTATAGCACTTTGAGATTTGTGGAAGAACAGTACGGTATGAGAGTTTGCTAGTACTATATGCAGCACAAAAGCTTGAGTAGGCCTTCTGTACCGGAATGATTGTTTCAAAATTAGAACTCTGTCAGTGCTGATTAGCAAATATTACTTTATTTCCCAGAGAGGCTTTCAGAGACAGTGTATTTGGGAAATGTCTGAAGCCAATAGCTTCAGTGCTGACTTTTCTTCACAGAGTACAGATTCATTAGTGGAAAACACTTTTTAAAAACACTTTAAAACCCATAAACACTTTTTTAAAAACTTTTTGATTCACCAAAAACATCTAATGCCTGATGGTTTTGCTCCCTTTCATGGTGTTGTACCAAAACAGACTTACTACTCTGGCTTAGGTGTGAGCACAGATGCTTTCTCCAAAAGTATGGCATGCCTGCCTTTACACCTGCCATTAATCTGGAAAAACATGCTTATGGAAAATGAAAACATTTAAGTCTTTATAATTGTAAGCTGGAAAAACAGAGACCCCGTAAAGGCACTTCATAGGGTTAAAAGCTTCTACACATTAGACTTTAAGGTCAGAAGGGACCATTTTGATCATCTAGTCTGACCCCCTGCACAATGCATCTAGTCTGACCCCCTGCATAATCCTCTCACCTGTGTCTCAGATACTGAAGTCCTTGAAACGATGGTTCAAAGACCCCAAGGTGCAGAGAATCCTCCCGCTAGTGACCCATTGCAGAGAGAAGTCCTTAATAAGTTACTGTTGTAACAGAAAAAGCACAGACAACTGCTTCAGAACTAGGGTGTCTCACTGCTAATATGCTCTACAGTAGAATAGAAGCCCTACATTTTTGTAGAAGACAGTTTGGTAATGGAGTATGTATAGCTGGTCATGACAGAAACTCAGAAAGAATTTGAGAACCTAATCAGTAGCTAACATTCAGTTATTTGGTTATTTGCTGCCCAAATTAGTAATTCTAGTGTTAATAACATTTAGCTAATTCAGGTTGATCCTCTCTAGTCCACCATCCTTGGGACCTCACCAGTGCTGAACCAGAGAATTTGCCAAACCATGGAGGGTCAATATTGTCTAACGGCATCACCAACACTTCCACTGCTTACTGGGCTCTTAGAAGACATTTAGGGGTAAATTAGAGCTAAATAACTGCACAGAACACTGAGAGCCAGAACTGGTGGCTGTAAATAAACTTTATAGGACCATAGGAAACTTGGCCACACCCATGATAAATGGACATCCAGCTAATTAAAATCATGCTGAACCATAGATGTTGCTGGACCAGAAAGTGTAGGACCAGAGAGGTTCAACCTGTAAATTATAAGGACTGATAAACCACAAATTGTGCCTGAGTAAATTCAGTCAATAGACTGTGTTCAGCAAAGCCAATAGGCTTTCAGGGAAACCTACGGATCAGAACAGTTCTGTTGCCAGTTCTGGCAAGAATAATGTGCTGCTGTTCTTTGTGCATCCAGATTTTCTGAGAGAGCAGGAGTCTGATAATATGAGCCTCATCATGTGTAAATAGACCCAGCTAATCTCTTTGTTCCATACCTGTGGTGTCCTATAAAACTATAAGACTCTAATGGCAACATTTTGACATTACCTTTTCTTTCCCAGCATATAGTGTATTTAGAACTAACTAACACAAGAAAATAAAAAAAAATACTTAAACTTATTCTTTTTTTTCCAGGAGCTTCACATTATACCAGTAATATAATATCTCTTGATTTAATTCTCTTATTTATTCTCTGTAGTGTCCTGAGTCACACTGACATATACACATTGAACTACTTTATATCCATTTAGAATTAGATTTGACAGAGTTTCACTCTTAAAAAGGATACAAATTGCAAGCAGAAACATAACTAGGAAGTGCAATGCACACAGTTCACATTTTCATATAAAACTGATGTTAAACTGATCAGGGAAATGAACATTTGAAAGCAACCACTTAGATATCTGTTTATTGTATCACAAACTTCTGACTGCAGCGCATTATCTGAGGCACCTAATCATTCAGACTCACAATCATTCATATTTATGCCTGTTGGGTTACTTTATATCCCACTGAGAATGTCAGTTTTCTCTATGTCCTACAATACATTTTTCAAGATTACTAGAGCACTTTATCACTAACTAAATCAAATTCAAAGCTAGGTTATCACTCCCTGAAGTTAGTAAGTTGGTTTTCAGATGTTCAGAAACATTTCATTTATTTCTATCTTCAAGGGTTGCATACTCCTCAGTTAGTTTCTGGCTGATCATAGATTTGGATTATCAAAAATGTCCTTTCTGTGCACGAAATAGAAATTTTAATCAGACCTTTTTTTTTCTTCAAAGAACTGAGCTCTAGTGCCATAGCTCTTTTCAATATATTGCTTGTACCTTCTGTGCTTTAATTTAACTCTGTGAGAAATCTGTTCATCATTTATGCAATTATTTGCTATGAATAGCTGAGATCTTGAACACATTGCTACATTTTAAAGGGACACTGACAAGGCATCATATACCACAAGACTTAATAGAAATATTTTTGTGGATTACATTTTAATGGAAATAGTGGGCTGGGGATTTAACCAATCCTCTGTATCATTTATAATCCAAAACACAGTAGAATTATGCAAGAGTATGAGAAGAAATACATGAAAATGACTATCAATAGAGAAGTCTAATTTCACTGCCCCTGCTAACTGCCCCTGCAAAGAGTAACAAAATGGTTTAAGTGGATTCTAAGACTACGTCTACACTGCAGGCTTCTTGCGCAAGATCTGTTTTGCACAAGAGTTTTTGCACAAAAGATCTTGCGCAGGAGCGCATCCACACTGCCATGTGCTTTTGCGCAAGGGATGTGCTTTTGCACAAGAGTGTCCATGGCAGTGTGGATGCTCTCTTGCGCAAGAAAGCTCTGATGGCCATTTTAACCATAGGGGTTTCTTGTGCAAGAAACCACTGTTGCCCATCCACACTACTTTCTTGTGCAAGAGCTCTTGTGCAAGAGGACTTATTTCTCTTGGGGAGAGGTATAAAGCTTGTGCAAGAAGCCCTGTGTTCCAACGCTTTACTGTAAATGAACTTGTGCAAGAACACACGTGCAGTGTAGATGCTCTGCAAGTTTTTGCGCAAGAACAGTTGTTCTTGTGCAAAAAGCCTGCAGTGTAGACGTAGCCTAAAAGATTTCATCCACCATAGTTGAATATAGATCACAGCTGCATCACATGGTAAATGGATCCTGAATCATCCAATATTCCATTTCAGTGATTCTTTGGCACCAGCTGTGGAATATAGAGCATGAATCCTTTTGTTGTATATTGTGGGACTCAGCATGTGCTACAGGGATTCATAGGAACATGAGACATATGACTGGAAGAGACCTGCTGGGAATGAAGTCCCATAAGCGAATCCCATTTATAAAATTATCCAGGCTAATCTTAAAATTAGCGGGTAGTTTGCCCTATTACTCCTATCAGAAAAGTTCCAGAATGTCACTCTTCAATGATCATCACTAGTGGATCTGACTGCAGGATCTAAGATGGCTATTCCCATTCAGATGACAACATCACTGCTTTTTAATAACTCTTTGCAGTCTTTGGGGTTGTTTTCATTATTTCATTGTTTGCTCTTTGTTTGCTTTTTCTACTAGGCTAAGCCCCCCTCCCCCCCAAAAAAAACTGTACAGTTAGAAAACATTCAGGTAAGATGGTCATATGCTTGACAGACAGCAAGGTTCTGATGCCTCTGGTTGCATAATGTTTCTTACAACAACAATTATTATTGGACAAAAGTGTCTATCAGGACTTGCTTTATCAGACTATAAACAACTATGAGCCCATCAACAGCTCTAAAACAAAAATGCAACACATAAAAAAAGGGGGTGAGGATGTTACCAAAGGTTATTGCAAAGTGCCCGTTGTCTTCATGTACTAAATAATGAAGAGTTTCTTTTTTGATCTTTATAAGACATCTCTACTGATAACACTATTTATAATGCAACAGCTTCCATATGAAGAGAATAACAATATTGGGACTTGTCAGCTTGGAAAAAAGATAGCTAAGGGGGGGAATATGATAGAGGTCTATAAAATCATGAGTGCTATGGAGAAAGTAAATAAGAAAATGTTATTTAGTCCTCATTACACAAGAATTATGGGTCACCAAATGAAATTAATAGGCAGAAAGTTTAAAACAAACAAAAGGAAGTATTTCTTCACACAATGCACAGTCATCCTATGGAACTCTTTGCCACAGGATGTTCTGAAGGCCAAGACAATAACAGGGTTAAAAAAACCTAGATACATTTCTGGAGGATAGGTCCTACATGGGCAGTGTTGGTATTCCTAGACTTTGTTTGCCGAAGCTGAGAATAGGTTTGTAGGGAATGGATCACTTGATGATTACCTATTCTGCTCATTCCTTCTGGAGTTCCTGGCATTGGCCACTGTGAGAAGACAGGATACTGGACTAGACAGATCTTTGATCTGACCCAGTATGTCCATTCTTATGACATTTCTAATTTGTGCAAAGATAGGAAAAAAGATCCTCATTAGCTGGGGGATAATGTGTTGGTCTGGAGTAACATTATTACAGGCTTTGCCACTAGCCTGCTGCATGACAATGAGCAAGGCACTTATATGCTCTTAGACATCTTTAAAATGGAGCTGTTCCTCCTTTGTCAAGTGCTTTGAGATCTACAGATGAAAAGATATGAGAGATATTATTTATTATAAATTTGGATCAAATGCTGGTAAAATTATTGACCACAACAGAAACAATTAAACTATGCCAATTTACATGAGTTGAGAATTTGTCCCATAATGGGCCAGATTTTGAAAAAAAAATTCATCGCCCACAATGAGGTTCAGATTTTGAAAAAAGCTCAGCTCCCATTTAGCTAGTTGATCAAATGTCCAGATGTTCAAAAGTACTTCTACTCATTAGGCTGGGCTTAAAAAACTGGCCGTAAAATATCATAAATGGGAACTTCTGCATACTCTACCTCTTTGAAAGGTGGCTCTTACTTAGTCTGAATAGTAGCTGGGCTTGCTTCGAAATTCGGCTGTGTCCAAATTCAGTAAAATAAAAGTTAAAATGAACCAAAAGTGGGATTCATTCAGTTCACTTTGGCCCTCACACTAATATAGAATTAAAAAGGTATGATTCTGAGATTTAAAAGATACAGTTTCAGTCCAGATTAACTTTTCTTTTGTTAAACCCAAACATAGATTATTAAGCAGCAAGGATCTCTTTTGCCCGTTTCAGTGAAATGAAGGCATTTTAGTGTTTGCAAAATTGGGGCCCTATTTTGTAATCAGCAGACATATTTTTTTCTTTCACTAGGTTTCTGACGTAAATTATATATCAACTTACCATGACCATACTGTTAGAGTCATTAAGCACAATGCTATCCAGTAATGTGCCTTTTATCCACCACAAAAGCAAATCCATTGTATGCTCAGGCAATTGCAATTCTTGAGTAGCAAAATGGTATTATTAGCATGGGTATCATCAAAAGTAATGTCTGCAAAGACTGTGCTCTTGCATAATGCTGGTCAGACTTTGCCTAGATGCAACATACTACTGCGGAAGAAACGTTTTAAATACAAACAATTATGATACAAAGCAGTTTTTACAGGTGAGGATTTTTTCTCTTTATATGCAGAATGTAAAGCTTGTCCCCTCAAGTACGCATTCCGTCACACAATAACCAAACAGCCATAGATGCCTCTTCCAGTTTGGATATCTCGTTTATTAATTAGTGACAGGGAGTGCTCCCCCTCCTCTTGAGCCATGGTAAGTTTGTTCCAACATGAAGATCCTCACATGAACATAAATAATTCTGATTAGGACCATGCTGAGAAGATTGACATGTGGCTGTTTGTATGTATAGCAGTTAGAATAAAAGGCAATTTACCACAGATAACTAGTATCTGCATGTTAACTGGAAATTGAGCTGCTGAAAAATAAAAATTAATTAATTATTGACATATGAATATTCCAGACTTTAAGGTTTTCTTAACAGAATGATTTTCTATTCATTAGCATTATCCAAAAGTCATTAATTTTAATGTGCATTTGGGTGACAGTATTTGAATTGTAAATAATTATAGAGTTTCTACATTTTGCATATTCATGAGATAATTTAGTCACAAGATGTAGCAGGGTATGCATTGCTTTGGGATGTCTTCACATAGTGTAACTCTATGGTATAGCATTGCTTCAGGCTTTTCACCTCTTGAGCACACAATAAAGCAAGAGAGCCTATCCACCAATGTCTCCTGTAGTGAATCTGAACAAGTCCCAATAAAAACTGTACACGAACATATTCAAATTAATGTAGTGCACATATGCTAATATATATATTTATGCAAAACATTCATTCACGTATAAAAATGATTGAAAATGTGAGCATATATACACGGGACATTTTAATTGTATGTATTTGTATTTTGTTTAAAAATGTTTCACTAGAGTAATAATTTCTTTATGATGACCTCCATGGTGGATCAAATGGCACCTTTCTCACCACAGTGAAGAAAACCACAATCTGTGAAGGTAAAATGACATTGCTATCCTGGTGGACCTTTCTTAAATAGATCATCATCATTGGGCTAGAGCAGTGTTTCTTACACTTTTTAAGACCAAGGAACACCAAGGATTTTTTGTTGAGAAAAAATAAAAAAGATCCAGGGGGAAAAGGGGTTGGGGGGAAAGTTACTGAGGAACAAAAAGGTCGCCTGCTCTTTTGAGCATGGCCATTTTGAATTCTGCTGTTCTCCACGGCATACCTCTGACTGACTCGCAACATGGAACACAGTTTAAGAAACACTGGGCTAAAGACTCTCAGTAGCTGAATATGCTATTCAAGGGACTAAACGACATACTCACCTATTTTCTTAGGGTATGTCTAGCCTGCATCCCTCTGTTGGCAGAGGGATGCAGATTAGGCAGGTCAACATTGCAAATGAGGCAGGGATTTAAATATCCCGCACCTAATTTGCATAAAAATGGCCTGTAAACCTCCTTGCAGGAGGCATAAGGGATCTGTTGAAAAAGGCTTTCTTTCTCGACAGATCCCCCTCTAGACTGCCGCTCTTTGGCGACAAAGTGCTGAGTCAGCAAAATGCGACGGCCATTTTTATGCAAATTAGGCATGGAATATTTAAATCCCTGCCTCATTTGCAGTGTTGACCTGCCTAATCTGCATCTCTCTGCTGACAGAGGGATGCAGTCTAGACATACCCTTAGAGTCTACTGATACCATGCTTTGCATTTAGGATGGGGTACATACACTGACCCTGTATATTTCTGCTCTGTAGAACTAGAATGACCAGAGTACTGATTATGACCCTGAATTGCAATATTCTCTTTGCCTGGTCTTCAGGCAACACAAGTACACACTGCCCTTGCTGAAGGCTGATTGGAAATTGATGATTTCTCCTAGAATGAATGTCTTTGTTTTGATGACAGGGCATTTTTTAAAGCTGGTGTCTTTGCTATCAAGGTGGTATAACAGTGGTCCGTGGCTAGATCTGTCTGAAACACAACCCAAAATGTAGAAAAAAAGAATACACATGGGGGAAAAAAGATGTTACAAACAATGTATCATGCTCCCTGTGTGCATGCAGGCATGGAAAGATCTCTCAAAGGAAGCAATATTCACAGAGTAGGAAAGCAATACTTGAAGGGAGACGTTACCAAGACCAGAAAGTGACAGATTGTCAGAATGAAGAAAAACGAAATCCACAAGCATAAGCACAGAATACCTAGCAGGAGCCAGCTCAAAAGGTGGGCAAAATAGCCACTTAGGAAGAAAAAAGAATATAAAGCCAGACCTAATCCAGAAGACCTTGAAACAACAGGAGACATGATGGTGCATCAGAAACTCTTGTTTGGTAAAGCACAGTGCAAAATGTTAGGAACCCAGAGTCAGATCCTCCCATCTAATGTAAGCTAGGGGTTTTTAAATATATGGTAGTGGTACTGCAGGTCTTTCTGATAAGACTCTGAACCCAAACTATCTCATAGATGGAGAGCAAGGTAAGAATGACCTAATTCTAGCATCCCTTCTTGTCCAGACAGTACTAGCCAGAGGAGTCATTATTAGTGTTCCGACTGTCACCTTCAATGTGTAGAGAAACTGGTCAAAGGGGAAGTTAAATTAAATTCCTCTTGTATGCTCTCAAAACTAGATTTATGCATAGGACAGACAGTACAGTGATTATTCCCACAGTTATGCCTTTTTTCTGTTGCTTGGAGTTACACTTAGTTTGAGTGCAGGCAGTGTGTTGTAATGCCTGAACTATGTTCAACAGCACGTAAGGGTGGGGGTGGGGATGGTGGTGTTGAGGAGACAGAACAGTAACAATGCTTCCTTTGGTCTAAATTACTCACCATTTTGCAAAGTGGCTCCCTTTCATTGCCTTGTATGGTGCTCAAAGGTTATAATTATTAGGATCAGGAATATTTCCACAAAAGGTGGTTGAATGATTCCTTATTATTTTATCCACTTTTTGGTTAGCAAATTGATCATAAACCATTCCTGATTTACTTCAGATGTACTTAGCTTCACACTTTCACTGAATATTTTGAAGCAACACTTTTTCAGGCTATGGGTTGTTCACACATTGCTTGCTTCAGTTTCAAGCTGCTTGGGAGTTTTCCATGGGAATATTTTCTCCAATAAACAATTTAGTGTCTGCAAAATCAAAATTTTAAGCAGGAAAATACCAATTTTGCTAGCTTTTAATTGAAATGAAATATGTTGTTTTGAGTTGGTTCATCCCAAATCAGGCTATTTTGTTTTATTGAACTGATACAAAATGTTTGTTCAAATAAATTAAAAATAAATTAAACTGCATTTCCCTAGCAACTTATAGGAGTTGTAGTTTGGACCCTCACGCTGTGTCTAGACTACTTCCCTCTGTCAGCAGAGGGTTGTAAATGAGGCACTTCGAAAGAGCAAATGAAGTGGGGATTTAAATATCCTGTGCTTCATTTGCATAATCACGTCATGGCGCTTTTTTCGAAAAAGCACCATTTTGAAAGTAAAACAGCAGTCTAGATGCAGTTCTTTTGAAAATGGCAGGCTTTTTTGAAAGATCCTGTAAACCTCATTTTTTTAGGTTTACAGGATCTTTTGAAAAACACAGCGTCAATGTCTTCTATGAGCCAAGTTTTCTGGAAGACAACATCTCCAACAGTGCAATGCAGACTCAGTTGTGCTAGAACAATGCAGCTGATGTCGCTATGACTTGAAAAGAAGCCTTTTGGGTGTACTGAACAAAACAAAATGAAATATTTTTTATTTCAAGAATGTCATATTATTGCATCTCAATCAAAACTGCCAAATATGTTGACATTTCTGAATTTCCTGAAATGGGATTGAAACAAAAATTGAAATGTTGGAATTTCCCATGGAACAGAAACTCTGAATTTCACATTGCAACTTTTAGCCATTTATTATGAGTGGTCTGCCACTGGCTATCTATGTCAAATAGTTTCTTATCACGTCCCAACATGTGTCAACAGGGGAACAGTGAATACTGAACAGAGAATCTCAGACAGGAATCTTAACACAAATAATGATTCAGAGTAAAATTTGCAAAACTCTTGAGATTTGTAGTTATTTCCATGACTAACCATCTGTTCCAAATAATATGGGCACACAAATCACAGTGAAAAATGTTCTTATTTACAAATCCATTTTTGCATTTAGCTCCACTTTCCCTCTTAATTTTAGTGTATAAAAAGAGCACTTCATCTAGGAAGAGAGAGACCAATTTTCTAAAGAGGATATAACAAAGAGGATGCTAAATTATTTTTAAAAGGATTAGTTCACAGGACCTTTGTTACTCTGAAAATGAAGCTGTCTTGCTTTTTGTAATATAATTAACGATAATGCTTTTGCATACAAATCAAGAAAGCAATTAAAATTCTGTTATTTTAACAATGGATGTTTGGAAATAACCAATAAAATAGCAAGCTGCTTGAAAAGAAAGGCTAATTTAGTGAGGGAACAGATTTGAGTTTATAGGTTCTAAGGAGTAATTAAAAAAAACTAGAGCTGGACAAATTCTATACAAATGTCCTTGTGACTATTCACATTTTATTTCACATCTTGCGTGATCTAAAAATAAAAAAGGAGTCATATAAAAATGGAAAGTAGGAC
>CM057846.1:67417860-67438359 GCA_030068395.1 Apalone spinifera
ACCTCTCGAGGTCCCTTCCAGTCCTAGTATTCTATGATTCTATGAAGAAACAAAAACAATGCCATGTGTTTTTCTGATCAATCACAAGCAAAGGGCTTAACTTTATTACATTACAGACAAGAGAATAAGCAACATGTATAACAAATTTTTGAATAATTTTGAAATTTTACCCATAGGAAAATAAAATTAAATGTTCTAACTACCATACATAATTTGTTGTGAGTGACTCATTCAGTGCCATTAAACTAATATTCAATTAAAATGTAATGAAATACTACCCTTTGTGTATCTACTATCTGATACCCAAAAAACCCTACTGAGTTGTAATGCTGTAATAGCATCTTCTCTTGGAGACTAAGCATAAATAATTATGCCATCACATTGTATAGGCAAATGGGTGAGAGAAGATCAGTTATATTTCATCACACAGTATGTTATATTCAACAGGTAATGCTACAGAATGGTGAGTAAAGGGTGACAGTGAAGTACCAGCAACATGTTCGACTTCACTCTGGTGTTGTTTTAACATATAATTAATCTGCTCCTTTGAATTTGGTGGAAATAGGTTTTGCTTCAGAGATAAACTTTTAATGTGTGTCTTATAATCAGCAAAATGGACCTATTTTTACTCTAGTTTAAACTATTAGTCTGAAATATCTCTGCATAGATGTCATCATCATATTTTATTTGCGTTGATTGATTAGCAAATATTTTAATGAGTGACAGGATTCTCTTTAAGGCAGACATTGCTTATCTCCAGTTCTCGAGTTTGTTTTCATTCATTTTCTCAGAAATGCAGAGCTCACACAAAGATCACATCAGACACATAAATGTATAATGGCACAAGAAAAAATCCTATTCTATATGTGCATCTGCAGTTCTGCTGTGTAAGGAGTTTTCCTCCTTCAACCCCCATTCAACCCTCATAAGTTTTTGTGAAGTAAGCATTTCCTGGTTCTGAAGAAATTATTCACCTCTAACCTTGACATTCAATGCATTCAGAATGGTGCAGACCTTTCAGTGTAATAAAAGGGAAATCTGGATTTAAAAAAATGTCTGAAGAACTATATATTAATCCACTGTAGAATTTTCCAATCAAAATGTTTTCATAACTTTTTTAATGATGGGCATTAGTATAAACATTTGAATATCTTAGGCATTGATGTATATGGAATAATGATGTATATGGAACAATAAAATATCCTTTCGCTAAAAAGATTTACTTGTATAAAGAATTAATTTTACAAGTATAGCTCACAGATACAACTTACATTAAAGTACTTCACATTCTGGTAGAAGGCTAGGGGGAAGGACTAACTTAAAAAAAGAGAAAATTTATCTTAAATAATACTCATTTCAAAGTAATAACCTGTTGAAAAATACTGCCTTTGTTTTGCTACATTTGGTATTCAGGAAGCAGTCATCCTGTCACAGCTGTCAATGCTGACAGATAAATGTTCAAAAGAGTTTAGGGGAATACTGACAAACCCTCAACTTGTGTGTGTAATATGGAGATAAGGACACCAAAATTATATTTACTTATACTCCTAGTGCAGCATGAAGCTTCACAAAACAGTAAAGTAAGTTTTTTCTACCACTATGTACATTTTGTTTATGTACCACTATGCACTGGCAGTTTCAGTTCTTGCTGAATGATGAGATAAGTGATGGATGATACTAATAGTTTCCTTTGAAAAAAAGCCAAAACAAACCAAACCTCATAGTGTTATCCCCTGGGAAAAAAAATAAAGGATTAAGTAGAAAACTTTATCAGCTTGGAGTTGTTCTATTGGAATCCCAACAAGAATAAATTGACCAATTATGTATGCTGCAGCTATAGTATTTATCTAGAACATCAGTATAGATTAGCAGACTTCCCCCGCTTCGATATAAATGGAAAAAATCTATCTAAAGCTGCCTAATAAAAAGTTATAGCAGCATTTACATTAAAGACCACACCCAGCTTAGTAATAAATCACCCTAAAATTTGTTGCACTTCCCATCCTAACGTTGCAAATTAGGAGCTTTAGTTTCGTCAGATACATAATCCCCAGAAATCTGAGTTTCGTATAATTTGAAAGGAAATTACACAAAGGTACCAAACATAACTCTTTCATTTGATGTATTTCAAAGGTGATATTCTGCCTTCTAGATACAGAGATAGGGAAAAAACAGGCGTGTTTATTTACAGATACCAAAATTGCACATGTAAAACAAATTTTTAATACATAATAGAAACTTCCCACTTCATCCTAATGACTGGTAGTTCAGTTAGGGTGCATCTACTTTTCAAGCACTGTAGCTTGAAATAAGATATGCAATTTGAGCTACACAAATTGCTTATGTTATTTTGAACTTATTTTGAAGTAGCTTATTTCATACTTTGGAGCTGTCTACACAGCACCAAATTTTGAAATAACCCACTATTCTGGAACATCCCTTACTCCTCGGCTACGTCTACACTGGCATGATTTTCCGGAAATGCTTAAAATGGAACAGTTTTCCGTTATAAGTATTTCCGGAAAAAGAGCGTCCACATTGGCAGGATGCTTTTCCGAAAAAGCCCTTTTTCTGGAAAAGCGTCCGTGGCCAATGTAGACGCGCTTTTCCGGAAAAAAGCCCCGATCGTCATTTTCGCGATCAGGGCTTTTTTTGCGGAAAACACTACTGTGCTGTCTACACTGGCCCTTTTCCGGAACAATTTTCCGGAAAAACGACTTTTGCCCAAGCGGGAGCAGCATAGTTTTTCCGGAAAAGCAGCTGATTTCTTACAGTAGATCGTCAGTGCTTTTTCGGAAATTCAAGGGGCCAGTGTAGACAGCTTGCAGCTTATTCCGGAAGAGCGGCTGATTTTCCGGAATAAGTGGCCCAGTGTAGACACAGCCCTCATGAAATTAGGTTTATAGAGATGTTGGAATAGTGAGCCTATTATATTTCAAAATAACGGTCTTGCTGTGAAAACGTGGGAATAGCCATTTTGGGATACTCTAGTATCCCAAAATAATGTGGCAGTGTAGACGTAGCCTTACACAATAAGACTTGATCCAAATCCCATTAAAGTGAATGGAAATACTTCCATTAATTTTCATGGTATTTGAATCATTAAGGCCTGCTCCAAAGCCCTTTGAAGTCAAGAGAAGTCTTTAATTGGCTCTAGATCTTGCCCTTTGTGATTTAATCAAGCAAACAATAAAAAAGCAAGGGCACTGTATCACTAAATGTACTTTAGTCACTTGGCTAGTGTGTATTTTAATTAGCACAGAAAATACTTCACAGTATATATATGGAGAGAGAGAGAGAGAGAGAGAGAGAGACTGAGAGACAGAGACAGAGAGAGCATTCTGGTTAATAAAGTCTTTACAATTCAAAAGACTCTCTCATTAAATCATTGCTAAGAAGTGGAAAAAGAAGCCATTTGTGTGCACAAAACATGAAGTGTGTGATTTAGCAAAGTGGGAATTACTGAGGGTCTGTTATACCAAATTTGTGGGGGAGAGGAAAAGCTCTGTGTCAGAAATCAGAGATGGAAATTCTTTAATAGATTATGTACATTCTCATTGCAAACACATTATCCTCACACAGCAGAGGAATAGTCATAATTTTAAAAGATTATATATTTGACATTGGTAAGAAAAGAGAAGTTAAAGCCTTCGGAATGGACTTAAATTATGCAAAGGGCACAAATGCTGCAGAAAACAATTCAGTGCATTAGGATGAAAGCTTAACTGCCATATTAGGCAGGAAAGTTTTTTTTTTGTTGCTTGCACTTTCTATTTTCTTGAACAAACATTTATTTTTGGCAAATCATATGCTTCAGGTATATTTTAGGTCACATTTATTCAAGGCAGTGACTCGACATGGTATTTCTTTTCCAAAGTCAAGTAATGTTTTGGGGACTCTTCCATCACAAATAATTTATCTGGATTAAATAATTAGAACTGTTTGGAAAAATTCCAGCAAAACAATTTGCTGGTTCAGTGAAATCAAAACATTTCACAGAGATGGCTTCATTTTATCAGAGTTCTGACACACCTATTTATGGTTTCTGCCAGTTCTCTCACCTGGTGCCTTGGCAACCCACATGACTGGCTATCTTCCTTTATGTTTTTATGATCCTTTCTCTGGTGGGGGTATGAACCATTCCTGGACCTGATTTATGGTTTATTTATAGTATTTATTTATGGTTTCTGCCAGTTTTCTCACGTGGCTCCTTGGCAACCCACATGAATGGCTGTTGGGAGCCCAGATTTTTCTCACATTCCTGGGCGTCATTTACAGTGCTGTGGGGCCATGTCTTTGGTTAACATAGGTGACACTGATGTAAAGCTGTCACAGTTAATATATTGCTTATGTGTGAATACTTGACTGCTTGAATGGCACATCATGCATACGTGTGTCATGTGCCACCAACTGGCACAATGACTTTTGTGGGATTTTCACAATTCACTGTGGGACACATGAGTCACATGGTGTGGGGAGCTGGAAACAAGGGGTCAAGTACTCATTATGCATATTTCTCCATCCCATGATTCCATTCCTATCCCATAATATTTGTGTTTGGTTTTAAAATCCCATAAGCTTGTGCAGCATTTCCCATCTCTGACAGAAACCTGGAGTCTGCTCGACTCTGCACTATTATCATGAACATTGCAAACACAGGAGAAACTATCCTTTGGTATTTTCAGAGCCACAAGAAATACCACAATAATAGGGGACATGGCAATTTATTTGAGAGCTGATGGCTAAGGGACATAGCAAGAAAAAGCTCAGGGTTGCTGGTGGCAAGGCACAGTTGCAGATTGAGGAACATCACTTCTGGGACCAAGCGATGAGCACTGCCTGGTGGGAACTCATTGTACAGGGTGTCCTCACTAAATGTCAGTTCCACACTTATGTAGTTGATGCTTGTAGGAACTATTGCATTATAAGTCCTCCCATTTCCTGCTCTTACATCATGCAAAATAAAAAAAGAGATCCATTTGCGCAAACGGACATCAGACACGGGGAAAAAAATCCCAGCTTTACATTGTTTTGCTATACAGACATGTTTTTTGGAGCGTATCTTGGATGTATAGCAGGGATGCCCTGTATTACATGCTTGGGATGACGAAGAATGGCTGTGGAGTTACCAATATCAGATCTGGCTGGTCAAAGAAGGTGCATGACCTTCCTTGACCATGCATCTTTAAGAACACAGGACTGTTCAGAAATCTAGAGGCAATGAATCCTGGCTCTGGTTTTCAGAGGTAGTAGTGATTTTGGCTGATATCTGACTCCTGATGGTAATTAAAGCACAGAAAGCAGAGCAGCAGCTGACAACCCAAAGTTGCTGGGGCTTGTATGACACTAGCCTGTTCATTGCAATGGTGCCTGTTGAAGTCATCACTGACTGGCATGGGAAAATGTCCTACCATGGACAAAGAAATAAGGCTGCCATCCCCAGAAATTTCTGGAAAGGATTGCATAGCACCTCCATGAAAGTTTTGTCAAGATCTCTCAGGAAGATACAAGAACATGAACAAATCTACATGAACAAATTCCTCAATATAGCACCCCCGCAATCCCCACCTAACTGTCCAGGGTAATGAAAAAGCAGATGAAAACTCTACCTTCCACATTTCTTGTACTTCTACCCCTTCAAGTATTACTAAGACAATGAAAAGTCTCTGGGTTCACCAAGGTATCATGGAGTTCTTCCTGGTGGTATGCAGCTCATTGTAATACCACCAGCTCTTAAGCATGTCTGCTGGGCTCCCCGGCTTTGTGGTATGCTTGCCACAGTTATTCACTTCTAGGCAGCACTGCTACTGATCCCTGTCATGCCTTGCCGGAGTCTGCTGTGAAATCATGTCACAGGTGTCCATCTTTCTATGACTGGCCCATAATTGTGCTTGCACAGCTTCTTGCCATAGGAGGAGGAGATCCAGTACCTCCTGCTTACTCTACTCTGGAGCATGTCTAGAGTATGTGTTACTGGTGCGGTCAGATGGGAAGTTGCACACAATATGGGAGAGCTGCTAGGTGTAGCAACAAACTGGGCAGTCAGGAAAGGGCATTTCAAAAATAGTCAGGGCTTTTACAGAGAGTGGAGATGTGGCTTCTGGTCTCTATGTGGCAGGGGAGTTCACAAGTGTGACCAGAGTGATCACTGTCAGGCATTGTGCGACAGTCACTGGAGCATTGTTTGGATAGGTCACTCAGGGTCTGCACTCGTGCTGAGTTGATCACAGTATACTGACCATGAGTCAAGGCCATTCTGGGAGGTGGTGTTACTGTGTCACCATAACAGGGTTCTTACCTCAGCAAGAAACAAATATGAGAATAGACACATGTATCAATGCGTCAACAAAAAGCGACTTACACAGACCTAAGTTTGTACTTATAGATCATGCTTCAATTATGCTGATTATAGTGATAAGCTACGGCACTCTCTGCTGCTCTGGGATTATCAGAATGCCTCACCTTTCCCCAGCTGTTTTCACCCTCAGGAGTTCCTGCTTGCTCAGGAATCTTACCTATATGGGCGGGTGGGCGGTGGGAGTAGGGGGGAGGAGAGGAGATTGAATAGTGCAGAGAAAATTATGCTGTCAGTAGACCAATTGAGGCTTCCTCCTCTAACAGGGGAATCTCTGACTGCACTGTTAGAGCAAGTCTCCACTCCCTTTGTACTGAATTGGTTATCTTAATAAATATAGATACCAATACTCTGGTGTTAGAAACCTAAAGATAAATTTAGGTTCCTAACCAAAGGAATGAATTTATGGAACTCAGTCCACCAAATCAGTCTGGTACCTTCAGAAAAAGAAGTATAAAAACACCTCACTTTCGATAATCTTTCCCCATGCTCTCTCTTTTTCCACTACCATCCAGCACTAATAATCACTACATCCCTCTTCCATTGTATAAGAGGTAAGAGAGTAATCTAAATGGGACAAAGCCATACCTCCTCTGTTACTGTGGTAACCTGACCCAAGTGCTTGTCTACATGGTGCCGTGGTACAGGTTGAACCTCTGTCATCTGGGACTCTCTGATCTGGAAACCTTCATGGTCCATCAAGACCACAGATGTTGCTAGACAAGAAAGCCCAGTCACAGCAGTTGAGAGTGGCTGGGAGTGGAGCTGGTCTGGTGGGTGATAGCCTGCAGGGCCAATGACTTGAGGGCAGAGGGCCCCGGAAGAGGCTGCTGGCCAGTGTGGGGACAGAGGCCAAGGGGCTGAAGGTAAGGAGTCTCAGGAGTGTCTGCCATGCTGTGCAGAACAAAGCACCCCCTAGAGGCAACTGTCGTCTTCCACAGGGCCAGAGGCAGGGAGCCTCAGGAGCAGTTGCTTTCCTGCACTGAGGTGGGTGGCCAGGGACAGGGAATTCTGGGAGCAGCTGCTGTTTTGTGCAAGGATGGGAGCAGAGAATTTGTTTTAATTATAAACATTGATTTTGATTTAATAAAAAGGAAATTTGGAAACGAAAAGTTTTAGAAAAATGAGGTGAATTTTTTGCAGTATTTCAGTGTTATTGAATCTGCATATTTTGCCCCAAAATAGTCATTAGTACTATGTTATTGAAAAGGCCATCATTAAGATGGGATATCCTATTATAAGTGATTTTTTTTTTATTTATAGCCTTAACCCTAGTGTCTTGGCCAAATCTTGGTTTTGGTTATTATTATTATTATCATAATCATTATTATTATGTATCAAGGCTACTACTAATAATTTATATACTAATGACTCTCTACTGTTTTCCAATAGATGAGAACAGGAGTTTAGAATGACAAAGAATTTTGAAATTTCAACATTTGTGTTCATTCTAATTACAAATAAAATCCACAAATTTCAAATTTCTCCATGAAAGAAAAACCCTCCCCACCAGAAAAAAAACGTTTTGCCTAATTTAAATGTTTCATTTTGGCATTTTTTTCTATTTCATTTTTATTTTATATTCTAACATATCAATATAATAATATAATGAAAATACATTTTTGAAATAAAAAGTCATTTTACAATGATAAATCAAACACTTCACTCTGAAAATGTTGAAATGGGATAGAAAATGGTTCCATCAAAATTTTCCTGACTAATTCTAGTTACAATATTCTACTTTATTTCCCATTGTTCCTGTCGTGGACACTGTTGCATCATTATGCTATGTTCCATCCCTCAAATTACTGTATTTTTTGTTGGATAAAGCAACTCCAAATGGAAAAATGAAAAATTATTGAAATCCTTCTAGATCAAAGACACCACTTCACAGCATTTAAGTGTAAGATATTAATATTACAACAAAGAGATCTGTCCCACATCATGTGTCTCTGTTTGTAGGCATATTGTTTAATCACTGTGATGAAAATATCTATTTTCTCTGTATATTTCCTGAGATGTAACAGGTAAAGAGATACTCAATGTTCTTTCTGATTCTAGAGTAATGGATTATAAATATATAAAATGTCTCAACTACTATGAAGAAAAAGTATCCAAAACCCAACAATTGTAACTGAGTATGAATCTTACCTTATCATGTGATGGGCTTATCTGCCCATCTCTCTCACATGCAGCTCCATAATTTTTTGTATGCTACCTTCTATATGCGGCACAAAACACTTGTAAATCCACTACGTTATCATCTTTTCAAATTCAAGCCCCCTTAAAACTTACTTCTGCCATGATGCTTGCAGAACCCTGTGTCAGCTGACCACCTAACTTGGAAGGTGATCCAGAACCAGTCACATCAACATATGATAACAGGAGGCTAAAGATGAATCATTTACATTTTTATAACTTTCTTTTCAACCTTAATTATTCTTTACTAACCAAGCTGGCTATCTGCAGGAGCCTTTATCCAGTTCATTCATCACACTGCCATTATATATGAAGAGAGATATAGTCCAGTCAGGTTGCTATGCCATTTACTACTATTTTACAGATGGTGAAAAATGTCTTAAGCAAACAGGCACAGTCAAGGAGCAGCTAGCCCACTTTGCCAGGTGGCACCAATGTTCTGATTATGTTCCACAGCTCCCATGTGCAGAAAATATTTTCTCTGGTGACACATAATAGACAGCAGAGACAGAACCTCTGTCATCTATTTCTCCACAAACATATATGCTATGGAGAAAGAGGAAAGGTAGGGCCTGATTCTGCAGTGGTTTGCATCTTGTGCAGTCATTTTTAGCTGAGAAAAAATGAAGTAAAAGACTATCTTTCTGATACAGATTTACTTTGTTTTAATTTTACACAGCTGAAAATGACTACAAAATCTGCAAGGCTGAAAAGACCCGGATCATCCTCACGAAGAACTTTTTCTATACACATCTGCTTTATAAACACTTGCATTATTTTCTATGTACTTGCCAGAATATTCTCACAGTTTCACTATATAACTTGAACCAGCATAGTCTTGAAATGCATTAACACATATTTATAGCTTCAGGCAGGGGAGCCACAAATCAACAACTTGCTGGTTTTTTATGGTTGTTTTGTGCTTTAATTCAAATAGAGGTGGTTAAACTGACTGTGCTAGCATTTGACAGACATTCTTCCGAGCATTCTACGTAGTTTCAAAATTATCTAAATTGTTTTCAGAATGATGCAGAAAAGTAAGGATGAGATTTTTTTTTCTCTTCACTGATGGTATTATGGTAACTGTTTCCTTTGGAACAGAACAGAAATATTAAGAGAGAATTGCTTTTTATTGTTCCCCAAATCGGGCACTTGAGTACATTTTTTCCACGCAGTCTTCAAGTTTATAAAGCCATGTCAGACAATGTTAGCCACAGTGATAAATTAAAAATAACTGTCTCCATTTGTTACCCAAAAAAGATCTAATGCTAAAGACAGAGTGAGCACACTGACTTGCCAAAGCACACACAACTCAGAATAGTAAATTAGACTGTTTTTGAGCAGCTTGAAGGATTATTGTGGTTCATGAGTGACCTTTGTGACTAGTGTAGATATAAGTATGAATAAGAACAGTTAAGTTAGACCATTGGATACACACACAAACACGCATGCACACACCCAGAAACACACGTGGAGACATTATTTCTTAACTCATGTAAATATGGAGCTGATCAATCAAAGGAAAGGCTCCCAATGACTTCAATTTAAATCAAGCTCTATAAATATAATAAGAAATTAGGGCCAATTCAGGTAAACTTAATTTTAAACATGTTCTTATGGCTGTTAACTTAGAATTTATGAATGTGCTCTTCCTGAATATAGACGCTTTCCTGAGCCAGGGATATTGTTGGGAGATTAGTGATTCTCATTATTCTTAAGGCATTAATTAAAACTCTGATCCTACAAATACATACAGCTATGGTTAACCTTATGCACATGAGCAACCCCTTTAACTACTCATGTGCAAAGCAAGACCTGTGCTTAGGTGTTTGCAGGGACATATATTGTGGTGGAATAACAATGACCTGTAAAATTGATCAGTGACATGTTAATTTTGTACACACAAGATTTAAAATTTTTTTAACAAGATAACTTGAATTTGTGCAATATAAAAGGAAAAATCAAAGACTAGATTCTGTGCGCCACCATTTTTGTGATTGTGATTGTGATTTCTGGGCAGCTCAAAGGGTCACATTGGCCCCCAGGCTTAGTCTAATATATGGTAACCTCTCAATGGCTCTGCAGCTCAGAATTGCAGGGCTGCAAAGCTATCTGCTACTTCTCCACTCCAGTATAAGGGGACTATCTCTGTGGCTGCATCTAGATTGGCATGATTTTCCGCAAATGCTTTTAACGGAAAAGTTTTTCCGTTAAAGCATTTGCGGAAAAGAGTGTCTAGATTGGCACGGACACTTTTGTGCAAAAGCACTTTTTGCGGAAAAGCGTGCATGCCAATCTAGACGCAGTTTTGCGCAAGAAAGCCCCAATAGCCATTTTTGCGCAAAACAGTCCTGAGCTGTCTATACTGACCCTCTTGCGCAAATACATTTGCGCAAGAGGGCTTTTTCCCGAACAGGAGCAGCATAGTATTTGTGCAAGAACACTGACAATCATACATTAGATCATCAGTGTTCTTGCGCAAATTCAAGCGGCCAGTGTAGACAGCTGGCAAGTTTTTCCGCAAAAGCATCTGCTTTTGCGGAAAAACTTGCCAGTCTAGACGCAGCCTGTGGGTCATTGCAGATTCTTTTTAGTAACACGTGATAATTTGCAGGTCTGCTCACATGTATCTATTTCCTCCAACATTTTACTAGATCTTGTTCATGATGTTGTGTAAAAATGTCTTACAGTGCATAATAATATAAAAACTGTAGGTCAGCAATAACACAAGGATTCAAGACCACTTATCCCATCACAATTTCAAGGTAACTTCACCGGCATTCCCTCTCCATTGGTCCTTGAGGGCACCCGCTTAAGGTTTCTGACTTTGGAAAGAGCCCCGTGTCTCTCTCCCTTCAAACATGGATTGTTAAGCCTCACAGTTCTCTGCTTTTCACTATGATATTGCCAGCAACCTAGTTTGCCTACAGGCCAATTCTTGTGCTTTGTTTTCATTCCGGTTATGTCTAGACTGCAGGCTTCTTTTGAAGGAAGCTTTTTTTGGAAGAGATCTTCCGAAAAAACTTCTTCTGAAAGGGAGCGTCTACACACAAAAGCGCATCGAAAAAGCCATCTGCTTTTTCGAAAGAGAGCGTCCACATTGAATGATGTTATCTCGCATGTAAGCTGTGTTTATTATGGACAGAGTGGCCAGCAGGGCACCTGTGCTTTTTTCCTCTTTCCTCTTCTTTCGAAAGAACTCCCTCTTCCCCGTCCACACACAAAAGAGCTCTTTTGGAAAAAGGCTTCTTCCTCATAGAAAGCGGATTACCAATGCCAGAAAAACTCCTCTGTTCTTTCAATTTACTTTAGAAAGAAAGCAATTGCAGTGTGGATGTTACTCAGGTTTTTTCGGAAACACAGCCATTTTTCTGACAAAAATCTATAGTGTAGACATACCCTCCTATGGCAATGAACAATGTATTGCCAGCAGTTACCTACAAGATGCCACATGGCTTTCTGTAATCAATCACCTTTATTCTTAAGGTAAAAGTATTGCAGAGTACAGGAAAAATGTAAAAATAATAAAAGAAAACCTATGCTAAAAGCTTTCCAGAGGTAACACAAGTTTCATGGGGCCCTAGCAGAATAGTCTTTCCAACTCTTCTGCAAAGAATTGAACAAAAGGTGCTGGCCATTTGCTGGATCAGAAAAAAAGTTTTTAGTTGAAAGCCAGCCTTTTTCATCTAAAATCCCTTTCTCTGTCTGTTGGTCTCTTGGAAAATCCAGTTTGAATCAGTATATGCAACCTCTCAAGGCAATGGCATGTCTCTGCAGGTGTTTAAAGCCTAAGAGATTCACCTTAATCTCTCCCTTTCCCACCATTTTAGTTTCTGAAGGAGCTGTTTTAACTCACCCAACACAATGATACATACAGTCCCTGGCCCATGGTGATACATAAATGTAATGCGCGTTTCCTCAAAGATACTGCACACAGTTGCAAAATCTCTTTCAATCCACAGCTGTGCTATACAGTCTGTACTACTTTTTACAGAGCTCCCACAAAAAGTAATATTTTAGCAATTGATTTTAGCAGTCACAAGTATATTTTAGTTTCAATAAAGAGCCAATCCACGCTGTAAATATGCAAAGTGGGTGGCAGTAGGAGGAAAAACTAATTTAGAAGTTAACAAATTATTCCAGTAACACAAGATAAGTAAATGCTTGCCAAGAAAAATACTTATTTGAAGGACAATCCCATAGGGATACAAGTACTACATAAGAAAACCCATAATTACCCATAATTTTGTTATAAATCTATCGGACTACAGCAGTTTTACAATAATTAATTTAACCAATTAAATATCAAAGCAAAAAAAATATCAATCATGTTCAGTAAAACTCCAAGGGACGAGAGGTTGGTTATGGTTCAGTTTTGCATTCAAACTTATTCATACTTATTATGAACTTATCTTAAATATCAAAATATTTTGAGGGGTTCATGAACCTCTTCTTTGTTCTTTTCAATAAGTTTTGAGTAGCTGGTTTCTCAACACAAATTCTCTCTCTGAAAAATCCACCATGAATCTCTCCATCTTTGCACATATAACTGCAGCTCTTCCCTATCTCAAGTCATCCTTTTTTGGCAGGAAATGGAGATGTTTTCTCAAGATGTCCAGGACAATTAATCACCTTTTTCCCCCCCTCCTTCTCTAAGAAGAATTGTTTGTGCTTAACATGATGCCACCAGTCTGTTAGCCATGCAAAAAAATCTCCCTCTGGCAATGCTAGCCCTGTCTGCTTTGACCAGCTTGGCCTGCATCAGAAAAGTTCCATCTGGAGCAAGTGAACAGATCAAAGGAAGGCAGAGATTGTTGTCTTCCCCTGCATGGTCTTCTGTACCCATCTCCCGTCCTTTCTTTGAGGAGGGAAGTGTGGGACAGAGGGACAGCCAAGAATACAATCCTCTCTTCCTCAAAGTAAGCTGGGGGTTTCCTGTGAATAAACATTTCCCTCAACTCATTAGACTCATGTTGTCATTTGGGGTCTCCGTACTATCAGTAGGTGCTGCAGCTGCTCAGAACAATTTATTTTCAAATATTTTTTGAGGAAAAATTGAATACATTATTCAACAAAATGGATGTGATGTGGTTATTTTTCTGTTTTCTGGCCAGCTATACCATTGTATGGGAAATTTTTTAAAGTAAAACTATAACAAGCAATAGTACCTGGCCTACAACACTTCCCACAGTTCCCATTGGCCGGGAATGGCAAACCGCAGACCCTGGGAGCTGCGAGCAGCCATGCCTGTGGACATTCAGGTAAACAAAGCACCTCATGGGCCACCAGCAGTTTACTCAGATGTATAGTGACCCATAGTTGGATAACTCCTGTTCTACAAAATGCTTTCCATAATCTCTTAATATTTTTTTCTTTAAGAATGTAGAGACGGCATATATCACTGACTCTGGTGTCTTTAAATGATACTACTGCTTGGATACAGGGATTTCTGTGTTCCAACCTGCTCATAATAGAACTGTTTAAAAAAAAGACATTTCCACAGACTTTAATAATAGGAAGATTTTTTTTCTAGTTTTAATTTAAAAATTTTCCCAGGTAAACAAAGTGTCTCTCAGCCCACTAGCAGTTTACCCTAATAAGCTGTGACTCAAAGTTTGAAAAACCCTGTTCTAGAAAGAGAAAAATAAACAGGAATACAATGAGATGGAAGTCACTCTTTATACTATGCTTTTAGATTCTAGTGGGAGGACTAGCTGAGAGTGAACTAATCATTGGGGTTTTTAAATATTTAATCTTCTTGGAGTCAAAGATTCAGGTTTACACATGGTTGCTTCAGCCCTCCTTCCTCAAGGTAGGTCTATTGAGTGGTATGCAGGGGTTATGTTGTAGATTATTGAGGCAAGATCTTAAAAACTGAAAGTACTTTTGCCATGTGGACAGCCCAGGGTACATTTTGTGAGTAGTGGTTTACCCTAAAATATTTTCTTTCCTCTCGCTATCACTCAAAAACATGCATTGTATATATGTTGGCGTACACCCTATGGGCTGCTACATGTATATAATTGTCTGGCAGCGCCTGAAGGACAGGAGACCCTAGATATGGTTTTAATCACAGCTTTATTATTAGATGTCTGAGACTACCCAACATATTAAGTATATAGTGCAGTTAATTCCATGTTGAGTCAATAACCACCCAGGGACTTCTGCCAGTTCCTCCTCTTTTTCCATTTGGCTCCCCGAGGTAAGTCAGTGCTGGGAATTTACCACCTGCTCCCCATTGTAGGTGGCATTTAAAAAACAAGGAAGTTGGCTCCCTGCCATACAACTCACTGTATGGCTTCTCTATGGAGTACATGCCCTGGTCATCTGTCCCACACATCCCTAATGACTTCAAACATATAGCTGACCTCCCTTTGTGCCTCACATCAACAAAGTCCTCCCTTGAACTGCTGTGGAGAAGAGGGTAACTCCCACCCTGGGTAGGCCAATCTGGTAGTGAGGGGGTAATTCCTTCCCAGCCCATCTAAAAAGGGGTGGCTAATGAAACACCCACAGCAGATCCTGCCCAGACCAGGAATTTTGCCATCTAAGGGGAGGGAAGATGGGAACTACCTTGTGTGCTCTGTGGAAAGCACACAAGGTTTCTTTTACACCCAAGCTTGCTGCTTTTCAACCCTTCTGGTCCCAGGGGATAAGTCAGCATTGCCACACTGGCTCATTCCGCCCTTTGGCAGCAGCTTCTAACTTTTTGTCCATCCTCCTTCTCTTCCCTGTAGAGCACTGTTCCCATTTCCTTGGCCAGCCAGATAACATCCCTCTGTTTGAAGGTGTGATGCAATCATTTGCATCAGCATTAAAGTTTTGCGTGAATACATTATTAAAGAATACACTATTTAATTATGGCATGCTGTGTCAGTACAGCTGCTTTATTCAGATGTCTCCTAAGAAACTAATTTAGCCTACAGATAGTGAATGGTAATATGGCAATAACCTTTGCTTAATCAAGACAGTAATTAGCATTATTTCTGTTTAACTGAACTAAATTTGACTAGTGTCAAGAAGTAAAATACTGATTAACCTCTAAGTTCTATTGATCACTGATTCTCCAAAGATACAGAATAATTATATCAATAAATAACAAATGTTTAGTTCCAAATGTTGTTTGGTTGAGTCAATTAAAGTACAACATAAATACAGCATCTCTCGCTCTCCTGTTCCCCTATGCAATGCTTAATTGCATATAATATATATGTAACAAGATTTGTTTTTAAAATTTAAATTGCTAGACACAAACTTATGTGGGTGAAGATGTGATATTAATAGTAGATTTTACTAGATGAGATGATGATGTACCTCAGTAAAAGGGTATTGACAGCTAGTATTGTTTCATTATTCAAGTATTCTCCATTCTTGACTTAATTTAACACTAGGATTAGAAAATGAAGATTGTGAAGATGACTCACAAACATTTACTCTTGCTCCTTTTTTTTATAATATTTATTATTAGCCAGTGAGCAGAAAAATTCCCCAAAATAAGTCTGTTGATAAATCATGGAATGCCTATTCATGAGGAAATGTAACTGTATTAGAAATTATTGCAGTTCTAAATATCTTGAGCTGTTATTCATTTTTTACAAACATGGAAGACATCTTATTAATGTAATTGTCTATATGGAAGATTTCTGTCACTGCATCAGCTTGGACCCTTGTCGGTCCTTCCAATTCCTTCTCTAGTCCGTGAAAATGGGGTTCCTTTGGAACCATGGTATCAGGTCTGCCTCTTGATCCCAACTAGCCAGTGGTGGGTCACTCCACCTCTACAATAACATCGCCTCAGGCAGCATTGTCCATCTCAGCAAATTCTTATTATGCCAAAAGGGAAGGAGATGATGTGCAGTCCCTCTTATCCTGCCCACTTCTTCCTCTGACTCACAATGAGTACAGACACAGTTTAGGTTACGCCCATTGTTAAGTCTGTGTAATGTGGCTGGCTTTTGTACTGCATATATTGTACCTGTTTTATGAATTTAAAAAAGCCTTTCAATCTCCAGACTGTTAGTCCAGCATCTTTCACAAATGTTAAATTTACTCAATCAATATGGTCAGCACTTGATAGATAAAAGTACTAAAGATATCACTGTATCTATAAGATAGCACTGGTTCTACAAATAATTGCTGTGAACACCATACAACAGGAAAGACAACATAGAAAAAATATTAATGAACTTTGCATTTGTGTGTTCCCTCAGAAGAATCATCCTGGCATCACATAAATAAAATCAAAGAGCAGTAAAGCTTAGGTAAAAAATATGATCCTTCAGTCAGTATTTTCTCTAAGTTTTATTACTTTCAGGCTTTAAATGAAACACTCAAATAAATAGAAATGTACCCCTTTTGATTAAATATACCCATTTTAATGTGAATTTGAAGAAAAGTGCTGTTGAATATTATGTGTGTGTAAACTTCTCTATGATCTTGTCCATTTACTTTTATAACATCTATTTCCTGTGTATCTATATATACTAAGGTCCTGTAAATGGAGCATCACAAGTGGAAACTTGAAGTATAAGGACCATAGATTTAAAATCTACAACACTATAAAGATTTTACTCCTCTGCATCCATTTGCTAGCAGAAATAATAACCACCCTATGAGTGTAGCTGAGGTGAAAATTTGGAATTTTTCACATGAATGTATGTCTGCAGATCAAAAGTTTACATCAAATGTTGTATTTTGCCTATGAAAATGACAATATTTCAAGTGAGACTGAAGATAGAGGTAATCATGAGAAAAGAAAAGATTTTGTGAAGATATCATATCTTCTGGTTTGGGCGAATTGTGCAGAGAAAAAAATCAACTTTTCACTGGCTCTGGTTGCATAGTCACGTACAGCAATGCAAAATTTGTATAAAATAGTATTGATTTGATCTAGTATTTTTTTATATCCAGTTTGCACTGGAATAAATGACTATGTAAGCTGTTAGGCACTGGAGAATCAGACTCAATATTGGTGACTGAGAAATAATATTCTGTACTGAATGATGAAAGGTGTCAATAATTCCAGGATAAAAAGTTACTTGATCCTCGGGTTCATTTAAAAGAATCCTCAAGAGCTAGAGCTCGGTGTTTCTTAATGGATTACTGAGTAGACGATACATTTCCCTCCATGATATTCTGAATTGCCTTTCATGTATGACTAATATGTGAATCAACATCCAGGTTTCTTCTATTATCTCTCTCTTTGTGTGCACAATTTAGAGAGTGACCTTTGCAAACAGTGGTGCAGAATACAAATGGGTGCTGACTTTCAAAGCTTTCCCCAAAGTTAGCACACTCAGAGAATATGTTGCTATGAAATTAACAGTTCTGCCAGATGGTTTGTACCTGCAAGCTCTGCAATAATTACAGTAACCTCATCATATTTCTGGGCTTTCATCACCTTGAATATTTTTATTACAGTTGTGAAGACATCTTTAAACATTTCACCTCAAAGAGTGAAACTTCAATTTGGGTGAGAAATTCTATCAAAAATTGCAAATTAAAGAGATGAATCATCTCAAATTAATTATGTTTTCAGTTTTTTGCCACTACTTCATCCATGCTCAGATGACTGGAAATATGCTGAATGGCTCAGCAGAAATTTTCACATCCCCAAACTTGGGACTTTCACTAGGTATACAGTACACTGCATCTTTCTGAGTCCACTCATGCTGTCATCTACACTCAGGCCAAGTTTACACTAGATCTGAAAGGTTGGCTTATGGTATGCAAATCCAGCTACGTATTCTAGGTAAATGGACTCATCTTACCTTAAGCTGAATTTGACGGCATCCCCACAGTGGGAGGCTGATGGGAGCAAATGCTCCTGTCGGCTTCCCTTACTCTTTGTGACTGTAAGGAGTATAGGCACCAGTGGAAGCTGCCCTCAGCGTTCAATTTAGGGGTTTTAACTAGACCTGCTAAATCAAATGCCAGAAAGTCAATTTCCAGCACGGTGGATGAAGATGTGCCCTGAGTGACAAAAGTTCTACTGACTCCAATGGAAGAAGGATCAGATTCTCTGTTTCGTTTATCGTCATTCACACAAGCACTATCCCACAGTAAGGCAGGTTCCTGTCAGTCTCACTCACAACACAAGATTTCATTATAATAATCACAGATGTGCCCCATAATGCATATCCAGTGAAGACTGCTTAAAAAGTACTACCAGTGGGATTCCATTTTCCCTCAGTCATTGTTTTCCAGTGTCATAAAAAAAATATGAAGCAGGGATGGTGATCATAACGTTTTAATATGGTGAAGCACATACAATATTGTATGAAGGGGAAGGAAGGCACAGTGGCTATAGCTGTAACCCCAGATTCTGGGGACCCAGCTTCAGTCTCTGCTCTGTCACAGAACTCCTGTGTAACCTTGGGTGAATCACTTAACCTCTCGGTGTTGCAGTTCCCCATCTGTAAAATATGGATGATAGTATTTCATTCCCAGATAGACTGTTAATATAAATACATTAGAAGATTTACCCAGTGTTACTTGGGTCCTTAACTCAAATAAGTTTTGATTTAAATCATTGTCCTGAGGTGGGATTATGGATGGGGGGTTCCATATGCAGGCTGCCCCAGGAAGAGAGGACAACCCCAGTTCTCTCTCACCACAGAAGCTTGGGGCCAGGTGAAAAGCATCTGTCCATGGACGCTACAGCTGCAGCGGGCACAGCTGGGGTAGGAGTGCATGTCCTCCGGCTGGGGGAACAGACATATACACAGACAAACAGACACACAAACAATCTCTATGAAATATATACTAGATAGCTGTCCCTTTCTCTACCGCTACCCCCTTCTGGACCAATGGGATTATAGCTATCCTGGTGCCCATTTCTGGCACTTACCCCTCTTCCCCCCATGGTCATTTTGCAGTATAACTGTCCTTCTATCAGACCCCTCCCTTTCCATGTTATGAGAAACAATCAAATTCCAGGCAGATCCCATCATCCTGGAACACCAAACCCTTACCCTGCTTTAAGTTATAATAAGAGGAAGCTACATACCAAATTTGGTGTCTTAGTTCTTACTATTTAGGAAGAGTTCTTGAACAAATGGACTCACAGACTGACAAACAGACACATTTCTGCAATATATAGTAAGAAGATTAAATACTGTGAAGTGTTCACATACTACAATAAGGGGGAATCATGTAAGTATCATAGATAGATGATACAAAATAGAGTATTAAATAGACATTGCAGACATGAAATATAGTCATTTTTTAAAATTAAAATAATTCCCAGAACCTATCCTGAGATCACCTTGCTGGGTTTTTAAGTATTTAGAATTAAAATGTCCTATCTTTCAGTTTCTTTCTTTCCCCTCTTGCTTGTGTGGACCTACACAAACATGCCTTGAAACTAAAAAAGGGATTTTCCAATTTTTACAGAAATCAATAAGATTTTTTCCATTGCTCTCTATGGGTAAGTCTACATAGCAAAGTTATTTTGAAATAACAGCCCTTATTTTGAAATAACTTTCCTAGTATCTACACAGCCAAACCACTATTTTGAAATCAATTCGAAATAGCGGAGTGCTTATTTTGAATTTGGTAAACCTCATTCAATGAGGAATAATGCCAAATTCGAAATAGCTATTGTGACAGACTATTTGGTGTCCGGGAGGTGGGCAGGCGTTAGCCCGCCCACATCTAAAGGACCTCCCCCCAGCCTATGGGGAGGGTCCGCAGAACCCAGAAGAACCAACTAATTACTGGGGACAAAAAATGAGAAAATAGTGATGGGTGTGAGAGTCAAAGGGCTAAAACGAGGGAGCCGGATGGGGATACCGAGCAGAGAACCCTGGACAGCGCCCACTGCCCCTCGAAGGTCTCGAGAGAGCCAGCAGACGCTGCCCATTGGAACTCTGCCCGGATTCGTGGGCAGGTACAGCAACGAAAATAGTCCCCACAGTCGCAGGCTCCTCCCCCGGCCAACCTCT
>CM057846.1:67438459-67454514 GCA_030068395.1 Apalone spinifera
AGAGCTGGGTGACACAGCAGGTTCAGGAGCTTGATGGAAGGGGAAAGAGGCAGAAAGAGTCAGCAATCCGGAGCCTTAAAGGGGTAGACTCTGGCCACAGTGCCTGTGCTAGCTCAAAGCCTGCTAGCCCAGAGCCAGCAGTGACTGCCCCTGACCCAGTGGCCCCAAAACATGAGCCAGCAAGCCACTGGCAGCCAACCCCCAGGAGCAGTCTGCCAGCTCCCAGGAGCCTGCCAGGGCCTGGAAAAGGCAGGCACCTTCCTGGTCCAGGGTGGAGATCATGGACCTTATTCAGGTTTGGGGGGGATGCCCCCAACGTCCATGATCTCCACACTAGACGGAGGAACGCGGCTGTCTATGGCAGGATAGCTGCCAGCCTGGCCATCAAAGGCCACATGCAAACTCAGGAGCAGGTTTGCATGACAATCAAGAGCATGCAGAGACAAAATGCTTTGCTGTCCCTCATCCAGGTAGACAAGTAAGCAGGGAAACTGGAGAACTGGCTGTCCGGGGGGGTCCCTTTAAGCCCAGACCTCAGATAGCCTCAGGCAGCAGCCCCACACAGTAAATCCTGACCTGGTGCCCTGCCGGAACTGGTTCTGGCCAGCCTTAAATGCGATTCAGAGTCCACTCAGTGTGGACGCGCTATTTTGAAATAGCAAAATGCTATTTCGAAATGCATTTTGTGTGTAGCTGCGTTATTTTGAAATAAGCTATTTCGAAATAACACTGTAGTGTGGACATACCCTATGGAAGTTTCCTCAGGCTCTAATGGATTTCTCAGTGAAAATGGCAAAAATCAAATGGCTGTTAAAGACTGTAGAACACATGAAAAAATACAAAAAAATATATTTTCTAATCTATTTTTTGCTGTAGTAATCATATGTATTAATTGTAGCAAATGCTGGTAAAGATAAAAATTAGAAGTGTAATTTCAAGTGAATGATGACCATTTAAATATCATTATATAACATGCACTGATCCAAAAACTACAGTTTACCCATCAGCTGCAAAATAGTTTAAAGCTATAAAAGCAGCTCATCAATTAACAGATACAAATGCTGCCTTCTTACATTGAATATTTTTTTTCATTCCCATCAGAATGACTTCTCGCTGCATTGGATTATTTCAGACCAGCTGCAAGTTGCTACATGGCTAAGAAACCACCACCTCATAAATTCATTTTTATACATCAGACAGAAAGTACCATATGAAGAAAATTCCAGTTCCTCCATCAGAAACTGTCAGATGTTTTAGTGAGTTTTGGCTTACTGTGCGACATAAACATATAGCATTGTCTATGAAACAATGTTGCAATGGGTTTTTTATCTCCTACTTTCTAGTTAGCAGCACGAACTAGACAGAGAACATGAGCAAACACAAACAAAATGTGTCAGAATAGTCAGTTCTAGTGTAGGCAGGCACTTTTAGGAAGGCTCTAATTGCATTTCAAAATTGCTTGAATTTCATAGAATTGCAGGATTGGAAGTGACCTTGTGCTTTTGGCAGGACTAAGTATTATCTAGACCAGGGATGGGCAATAAAACAACAGTAGTTCACCAGGGTTAGCCCTGGCGGGCCACTGCCTCTATAAATACCTGTGCCTTTAAAGGAACAGGCTTTTGCAGCTACCACTGGCCACGGATCATCATTCCCAACCAATGGGAGCTGTGGGAAAAGGCATGGTCCACTGTTATCATGCCTCCTCCCTCTCTCCTTCAACAGTCTTCTCTACTCCTCCTATACAAACCCATTTTTTTCAGTCTTCCATTATCAGTCATGTTTTCTAGACCTTTAATCATGTTTCTTGCTCTTCTCTGGGTTTTCTCCCATTTCTCCATAATTTAAAGGGATATGGTTGTGCCTCATTCAGTCAGGTATCCTAATGCTTCCATGAACCTTTTGTTGCCCGATGGTACTAAACCAAACTTATCTCTGTGAAGATGAGAATGCTATATTGAGCAGCTGCCAAACGTATAAACAAAAACAGCTAAGAGAGAGAAGGCAGAATCGTCAGCAGGCTCTGAACTGAAGAGGTGTATGAAGAAAATGAGGGAGACTTCCCAACAACAGAAAGGACTAAAGAATTAATTGAGAATTGTGATCAGGAAGAACTTATGCTGACATACTAGGCAAAAGAGCCACTGATGCCTAGAAACAAATAGGAAGACAGCCAAACCTGCCAAGTGTTGCTCCATAATGCTGTCTTTGAATATTGTGTATCATGTAGGAAGCCACACACTGCACTAGCTGAAGTTCCAAGTAGCTTTTCAATCCCATGTAGTGCCTGCTTCAGGAATCCAAAGGTCACAAATGTATTGAGCACTGTGTTGAAGTCTGAATTTGGGAAAACGGCTGTAGACATGTAGTCAGAGTTATAAGGGAAATTGTACTTTTGATCACATAAATGTCCAGAGACTTCATAAGCATGGAGCCAAAAGCATTCCAGAACGAACATCTCTGCTTGTATCTTGTACTTGTGACACACATTGCAACCGCATGCAGTATCGTTGGGGTCCATTGTTTAAAATGAATGATTTATGTATGAGAGAGCTTTGCTTCATGAGAGGGATACCACAGATCCTACACAAAGTAAAAACAGTGGTTGACGATTAAGGTAAATGAGCCATAAAAACCCCTCAAACAGGCCTCCTTTCTGAGGAGGCTTAATTATATTAGTTCAGATTAGATTATCTAGAGACCTACAGATACCGGCCGGATTTTCGGACAAATAAACTGAGTTTAAACTGACTCAGACAGAAGATCCAGTCTATTGTCTGGATGAGAAAGAAGTCCCTAAGGGGGCCCCAATCCCTGCACAAGGGCAACAAAAGACTATTGGTAGCCTCCAGCATGTGTTGTAGGACTTCTAATTGTTTTAATATGTTTTCTCTGTAATGTTTTCACCTTAAGATGAAATGTGCTAGCTACAAAGAATTGTGTAGTGACTTGTAACTGTGAGCAATTACACCAGTCGCAGCCTGAACAGTAAAAGCAAAGCAAGGATGCTGCCTGTTTTGGCAGTCTGGCTTGCTCAGGATATCACAGTGTAAGCAGGGAACTGTATAGCCTAGGAAAACCTTGATTAGGAGTAGGGATGTAAAAGCATTACATTTACCAGAATGCTTATTTGGTAACCAGTTAACCAGATTGCCAACCACATGGAGCCAGAACCTGAGGAGGGCAGGGCAGCAGGCAGGCTGCATGGTGGCAGATGGGACCTGGACACGTTCAGCAGCCCCAGATCCCAGAACCAGCCCCGACAGATCCACCTGCAGTGGCCCCAGTGGCCCCAGACCCCACCTGGACATCACCCTGTCGCAGCGGACCCAGTGGCCCTGGCTATTGGCCCGATTCCTGGCAGCCCTGTCCAGCTGTTCTTGCCAGTCTCAATGCTCGGCAACAGCCCCAGTTCTCAGTGGCCCTGGCTGCCCCAGCTCCTGGCTGCATTGTGGCTCTGGCTGTCAGCCGCCAATACCCAGCCGCAACCCCGACACCCACCCGTGGGCTCGGTTATCGGTGGCCCTAGCCACCCCGGCTCCTTCTCGTGCTGCAGCCCCAGCTCCCGGCCACACCATGACCCCAACTCTCATCTATGGCCCTGGCTCTCAGCAGCAGTGCCAGATCTGGCCATCTTGGATCCAGCTCCCAGCCACACTGCAGAGGCCCTGTCCCCAGAGGATCCAGACTGACATGCCTGCTGCAGCAACAGTAAGACTCCCTCCTCCAGCTGCCCTGACCCGACCAACCAGTGAAACAATATAATTTTAATTGTTTAACCAGTTAACAGTTTTGCTCAATATTTATATCCCTAGTCAGGAGTGAGCAAGGACAGAATACTCTGCCACACCCTTCCTCTCCCCCTATGAAAGGAGATGGGTAGGAGCTGGAAACCTGTAAGTGTGTGCTCTTAGTGAACCATAGAAGGAGAACACAGGTGCAGCTGCTTCAAGTCTGACCTTCCCTGACAGGTCAGTTATACAGAGTCATCATCAGGCACTGGTAGAAGCCACAAGACTGTGTACAGGTGGCAGAACTGCTGAAATTGTGGTGGTAATAATGGGCTAATCAAATTCACTGGTTGTATCTACTCTCTAAAAATGATTTGTTTTTAGGACTCATGTCCCAGCATCCCGCAACAATGAAGATATCATTTACTTAGCCACTGACAATCTCTTCTAGATGTTATGGAAAACCAATTTATGATCTGTCCTGAGTGTTAATCTACACCTGAGCACAGTAGTAAAACAAATTGAAGGATCTCATGGTGGAAATACGTTACCCTAAGCAGTGATTGGGCATTTGTGATGGACTGATGACAAACATGAGTATTAGCATTCATTGCTGTTAGAACTTAGGACTTAAAAAATATAGGAGCACTTTAGAAGCTTGACAGCAATTTCTAGTACTGCAAAATATGAGAGTCATAAGTCAAGACAGATATTTTTTCTCAAACCTGGACCTTAATAGATTACTTAACTTAAATTTAAATTTGGGGACCATAAGAATACCTTTTCAGAAAATTAAAAACCTCCAGAAGAGTGACATTTCAATACAGTAAATTGAATACAGATGTATTAGATTTAATCTATATATTTAAATAAATTCTTAGTAAAAATTTATGTTTTTTATTTATTTCCCATTCTCTTTCTCAGAAGACCTAGGATAATAAATATTTGTACACGGTACAAAAAGAGTTCACATGGAAATCTGGAATCCTTTTGAGCTAGGATTTCTATAGTCAGCCACCTTTCTGAATCACTTGATTTACTTATGGTACATATTCTATAAATCCTTTCTAATAGGGCAGCAAAGCACACAATTAATAGAGAGATTGTCTCATAGTTCACTGTTTCTTCAGTTCATGACAGTATGGATCCCATACTATCCTAGTCACAATTGGATAACATACATATAGCAGACACAACAATTTCTGAAATGTAAAAGTATAAAATGAATTTTATGCCATATTTTAATAAAATATAGTAGCTAGAAATAAGAAGCCAGCTCCTTGTGATAAGCCAACTCTGTACATTCTACCACAAGTGCTCTTGCCAGACCTTGGTATCAAACTAGAACTCTGGACAACATCTCTAGCCTTTATACCATATTAATAACACTGAAGTACCTGACCAGCAGCTTTAGCACAGATTAACAGCAGTCATGCCTTAAGCCTCTGATTGGCTGGACAGAGCCTTCCCTTTGGATACCTAGAACATGTACAGACATCTACAGCAAGAGGAAGCTGTCTGAGCAACAGGACATTGACTACTGGTTGCTTCCTCAACTTGCCACCCTCGACTTGTCTCTCCTGATGCTGAATTGCCATTTTGCCTGTTGTCACTTTCTTATCACACCAAGCTACCTCCCTGGATTGGATCTCCCAGCTACTGACCACTACAATAACTCCAAAAATTGCACCAGACTGCCTCTAATACTGATTAACTTGCTGACTAACCCACCATCGGCACACCACTTGACTGACAGCCTATGCGAGACACTGGGCCCTTCAGTTTGCTCAGACCTCTTATGTCTCCTCCTATGCTTGTTTTACCTCAACAGGGTTTATGGAACCTAGACATATGGCATTAAAGATGCCCCATGGGATTCTGAGCACACAGGAGCAGAGTTCTTGCCTAACAGGCTGAGGATCAAGCCTTACAGGTTATAGTGGATCATGCCAATCAGGAATAATTCACAGAACTGCAAACACAAACACCTTCCTTGGTCCCACATCCCATGCTACCTTCTAAACCCAAACACATAGTAACTTGACCACAGTGCTATGATGTGACAGATGGTGAATTCCGAGGTTTTGTGGTCCAGTGCTCAAATGAGGCAAAGGTGGGACTAGCCATCAGCCTTTTAAAACCTCCCTCAGCATACTGGTGCCCCTTGTGCTAAAGCAGGAGCTAGTTGGGACATCTTCCTGATGGTCCTGGTGACAATTTTCAGTGAATCTCACTGCAGAAAGAAAAGCAGAACAACAAATAAAACCTTGCTGGGACCCGCATTCTCTATAAGACTGTGAATGGATTACCATGCCATAAATAAAATCTCAGTGCAAAAGGCCTGATCTCAGAGCTCCTGGTTTAGGGAAGAAGAGCACAGGTGTTTTACCAAGCGAGATCTTAGAGGGTCATACAATTTGATCAGAATCTGCTCAGAAGATGAGTGGGAAAAAAAATCACCTTTTAAACAGTTCCTCAAAGGATGGGAGGGGTGTGTGTTAAGACCCCAGCATCAAACACAGGCCCACCAGATCTCCAATTAGCATGCCTAGCCTCCACACCATAGCAGAAACACTGACCAGTTTCACTTGGCCAGTGGCCATAGTGCTCTGGTCCTAGATCTCCACAACAGCCACACAGCAAGCTCTGATAGTCTGGACAGAGAGCCTTCTCATTGGATACCTGGAGAATATATGTTTCTGCAATAGGACAGTGCCAACTGCCCCTTCAGATTGGATCTCCCAGCTACCCTGACAGAACTCTGGCCATTGCTCTAGACTGCTTCAAATAGTGATTAATTTCCTGGTTATCAGATCAGTTGCACATCATTTGACCATAGCTCTGGACTGTCCCTAGCTTGCTTAGTCACTGGCCTTACTGTTCTGTAGACCATCAAAAATGGCCTACAGACCACAGTTTGAGATCTGTGCCTTCAAGTGTTCATGAAAAAGAAGATGGGCCCTCTCTCCTTATTAAATTATAGTCAGAAATAATCTCTTGCCACATTTTGCAACAAAATAAACCTCTGCATATGCTCAAGTTCCTTTTTGCTGGAGACAATAAAGCACGGTTTGATTTTTTTTTAGCATGTAAAGTCTTTATTCAAATGATCACAAAATCTTTTTCAGAAAGGAGAGGCAGAATAAAGAGCAAATGTTTTACAGAACTGGGGAGGGGAGAGGACATACCATAGGGAAAGAGTAAAGTACAAAAGAAAATGTGCTGAAATTTAAAAGCACTGAAGATGCAAGTATTTTTCTGCAGCTTTAAGTGAGGGTAAAAAGGAAGTGTGCCATACCGAATGGAGTATCGATTCACTTGTAGGCTAACGTGAAAAAGGAAGGTTATGGGGTGAAATGTATTGTCAGGAACTAACTCAGTTAGACTCTACTGGGAAGTAGAGTTCTAGAGTAATGGGCAGCATAAGTGCATGAGTGACTCCCAACTGAGGAGACTCGTTGGGAAAAGAGAGAGTGACAAAGCTAAGACTAGGGGAGAGTGGGGAGCAGTGTGGGTAGGCCCTGGTCCACACTAGTGAGTTATTTCAAAATAGCTCCCCTTATTTTGAAATAACAAGTGGAGCATCCATACTACCAAGCCTGTTACTTTGAAATTAGAGGCTGGTTATTTCAAAATAATAACTCCTGCTTTCCACGAGGAATAACGCTTATTTCAAAATAGATATTTTGAAATATTGGTAGTGTGGACACTCCACTGCTGCTATTTCAAAATAACTACTCCCCAGAGTCATTCAAAGTAATTACTTCCCAGTGCTTCCTGGGGCTCTAAGTTGAGGTAACGTGTCCACATTAGGGGCATGTCTACACTGGAGAGTTATTCCAAAATATTTCGAAATAACTCCCCTTATTTTGAAATAACAAGAGGAGCATCCACACTACCAAGACTGTTATTTCAAAATAATGGGCTTATTATTTTGAAATAATAACTCCCGCTTGTGAAGAGGAATAAACTTATTTCAGGAGTTGTTATTTTGAAATAACTTCTTTTGAAATAACCTGGTAGTGAAGACATAGCCTCAGGGAGACTACTTTGGACTAATTTCAAGGCTTCCCTGGACAAGCCATTTTCAAATAGTTATTTTGGGAGTTATTTCAAAATAATTTCCTAGTGTAGACAGGCTCTAGGGGAGTTACATTCTAATCTCATTTATTCTACTATAAATCTACTGGATCAGCTTCTCATCTGTCAGCTTTTGTACATGTTAAACTCATTAATGGAATCACACTCATGTAGACCAGGAGTAAGGTAAGAGATTAGGCCCTTTAACTTAGTTGATTTACTGTAGATGTATACTGGAATAAGTACTTGATATTCAAAATTTGAAATGCAAGATGTTTTGATTGGACACGTGTCAGTGCATTCTGACTGAATGAACAGCAAGTCACTTCAGGTTTCAGTGCTTGTGACTAATTTAGGAACTCACTTTCTGAAAGTGAGTTGTTTCTGTGAACAGAATTTACTGAAAACAAGTTTGCCAGAGTATACCTGGAGAAGAAACCCAAAAGGGAATATTTTGATAGTAAGTACAGTCTAAACAATTTGTTAAATAATACACGGATTTTTTGGAGTTTAAATATATACTACACTTCCATGATTGTTTACACGATGAATCAGTTATCAGAGAATTGATTTTCCTTATTATGGATTTTGGTCAGTTCATCATCATCTGAGTCTGTGGCACAGATCCTCAAAATATGAAGCATCTCCTGCAATGCTTGAGTGTGAATATTCTTCCAGTAACCTAGCAGAATGCAATAATGGGGCAAGCACACGTGAATGGATGTAGCAGGAAGCAGTATGAATATGCAAGAAGATTATCAACATTTTGTACCTAACCACTTTGCAGTAGCAGATATGTCAGAAATGGCCCAAAATTAATGAGACATCATGTGAGATTTTAGCCCAGAATGGCATAAATTTCTGGGGGCTACTGATCTCATGAGATTTCTACCATCTTAGATATATAAAGAACACAAGGAAGTTTTCTTGCCCTAGGAAATTGACTTGATGTTTACACTAGAATAGACTTTCTTTACTTTGGAATCCCACAAAGAACAAGAACAAAAGTGATACCTTAAGGTTCAATTTGAATTTCTTCCGTTTTCAAAATGGTTAGGATTCAAGATTGTGGGTTTTGCCAATGTCTAAAAAATATAATAGTAACATAACTGATATTAATCAAAATATTTTTGCCCTCATAATGTTTCAATTCAGAGTATAAGTGTGCTGCAATATACTTAGAGGCTACGTCTACACTGGCATGATTTTGCACAAGAACTCTTTTTGCGGAAGAGTTCTTGTGCAAAAACTCTTCCAGAAGAGAGCGTCTACACTGGCGTGTGCCTTTGCACAAGAGATGTGCTTTTGCTCATCTCTACCAGTGTAGATGCTCTCTTGCACAAGAAAGCTCTGATGGCCATTTTAACCATAGGGCTTTCTTGCACAAGAAATTCATGTTGCCTGTCTACACTGGCCTCTTGCACAAGAACAGTTGCACAAGAGGGCTTATTCCTGAACGGAAGCATCATAGTTCTTGCACAAGAAGCACTGTTTTCATACATTAGAACGTCAGTGTTCTTGCGCAAGAACTTGCGGCCAGTGTAGACAAGCAGCAAGTTTTGGTGCAAAAACGGCTGGTTTTGCACAAGATCGCACCAATGTAGACATAGCCAGACTGATTTCAACAGTAACCAGACAGGTAGGTGGAAACTGTCAATTATTTGAGAAATATAGAAGCACTAGTCATTGAAGCCAATAAGACTTGTGCTCCTCAGTCACTTTGGTGCTTTTGAGAATTGCCTTCTTATTTATTATTTCCTTTTTTTGCTTTTGCATAATTGTCACCTGTGCTAACTGATTACTTGGTAGCTCAAACCCCATAAACCATTTTGGATGTAATCATGCTGCTTTTATTCAGGCAGAACTCTCATTAACTTTTATCTGTCTAGGTTCTTGTATGGTCGGGTAATATCTGAGCTGTTTCTTTTTAAATGATTGTAACAACAAATTCCACTCTGTCTTTCCCGCATCAAAATGTAGCAATAACCAGTGTATGCATATGTGTTTGTATGTGTATGTGTGTGTGTGTGAGAGAGAGAATGAGTTTTGAATTTAGTTCTAAGGTAATGAGGTTTGTGGTCTTTTTTTTCAACTTCTAATTGTGTGTTCCATACTCTAGTGCAGGGGTGGGCAATTAGCCACAGGTGGTTTTCCAGGGTTAGCCTCTGGCAGCCTGCCGACACTTTGTTTACCTGCGAGTCCACCGGTACAACTGCTTGTAGCTCCCATTGGCCGTGGATTGTCATTCCCAGCCCATGGGAGCTTCAGGAAATGGTGTCCTGGTCTGCACCGCTTCTCACAGAACACAATGACTGAGAATGCCAATCCAGGGCCAATGGGAGCTGCAAGTGGCCATACCAATGGAAATGCAGGTAAACAAAGCACTGGCGGCCCACCAGAGGCTAACCCTGGTGAACCACGTCTGGTCCAGCAGCTGCTTATTGCCCACCCCTGCTCTAAGGCCAGCTCCTGCACTCATTGTTCCACAGAAATATTGGTGCCATGGAGTTCATGCTTGTAGAGGAAGAGATGGTGTTTCAGATAACTCTGGTCAAGGCTTTTGGTGTCAGGACAGAGACCTTGAATCAGTCTTTGTATTAAATGGGAAGTGTATGGAGAACAGATTATTGGGTGGTGTAACTATATCAAGATGTGTTGCTTAGGAGAGGGGCTGCTGCATTTTGTTCTACATGTAGCTGATCTAGGTTGTGTGGATTAAGCTCATGCATTAAGCTTCAAAAGTCCCAGGTCTGTTCTGCCCATCGTGTGTTACACGGAACAGTGGATTACCATTACCTAAGTCCAAAAGGAATAGGAGAATTTTCCCTAAGTAAAGAACCACAGGATTTGGGCTTTTGCAATTACACAATATTTTTTGTTTCATTACTCTAGGCATGTCGTGGTATTTGCTTTGCAATTAAATGGTTAGTAGCTAATATGAAAATGCGGAAAACTGATTTGGCATATAAGCACAGTGAAATATAACAGTACTTATGGGTAATGCTATGATGACTTGCAGGAATATGTGTTTTTATGGATTTTCCAGAGGTTTTGCTCACAAAATGAAGGTGTACACATTCACATTAATTGAGGGAAAACAACTTCAGCGAAACCATTTAAGCATTGTTCTGAAGTTGACTTTATTCACTGGTGTTGGGATACTGTGGTGACATTTCCTGACAGTGGATGTAGACAAAAAGAGCTTGTAGGAACGAATATTTAAATACTGTCTTGAATGTGCTAAAAAAAAAAGAGACTGATTAGCCTATGACAACAGCTGTTCTTTTTCAGTATCATAAAATGGTTTCCCAGATATCATTCTGTGTCAGACCATTTGGTTTGCTGAGATATGTGGATTTATATCTTCCTTCAACGGAGCCCCTTAGTCCTTATTTAGATATGCCAGCAATAATCCTGTATTACATCTTCAGTAAGAGGTCTGTTTCCTCAACAGTACAGCTGGTGAATTTATTTAATTAGATAACTCACAATAATGTAAACCATACTTTTTCTTTGTGAAACATTCATCAAGCAATCCTGTGATTTTTATGAGCCAGACGGTGAACCTATTATAGTTTGAGAGTTGGGAATAGTTACTCGCGCAAGTTGTTTCACTAAATGTAATGGGGCTACTCATAAATGTAATGAGTAGTTACTGCTCACAAGTGAGTGTGTGTTCACAGTCTGGTCCCATGAATGCATTTTTTTAACAACAGTTTATGCAAATGATATTCAGTCTATGGAATACAAATCTTTTGGTTTTGTGACTTACCATTTACTGTATGTGTCTGGTCAACTTGATCAAGTCATTTTAAGTAGCTAACAGTATATTTTAATAGGTGTGAATGAGAAAGAAAAACTAAACAAGAATCTTTGTACAATGCATGTAATATGTGCATGAGAAGTAAACATTCACATCTTTCTGCTTTCTTGGACTTCTGTGGAGAAACATTGATAAAGATGAACTGTAACTGTATAATATGGGCTAACATTTCCCCCCTTTTACTTACTCTATTGCACATCTGGAGTAACTCCTCTGACTTAGATGGAATTACTCCAGATTTGAAATGGTGTCAATTGATATTAGAATTTGACCCCGTGTGTTCCATTTTTGAACGTCTTCAATACTGCTGTAGATCACATTAATTTCCCAAGCTTGAAGAATAAAGTTATATTAAAGTTAAGCTATGATTTTAAAATATGAAAACCCCTTTAACAATCTTGCATTTAGTTGAAGTTTCCACTGTGATGTGCCCTCGAGCTTTTTTAGATCTCCTCAGAGCAGTTTTGAAGCAGGAAAATGTACTGAATGGAATTATTGCAACTGAACACTTTGGATTTGGTCTAGTCTTCAAAATAATAAGCTCATTTACACTACTGAGGCTGTGATAGAAATTATACCTGTCACTTTAAGCTATGCCCCGTTCTTGCTTTGTTACTTGTTTGAGATGTGTCTCTTCTGCTAGTGTATCGAAACAAAATTATATCAGAAGCAGCTATAATACAAGTGCCAGATCTCAAGGGTATGCTGTAACCTGATTAGCTCCAATGATTTTTTTCCCAAGTAGCAAAGTTTAGCCTTTAAAATAGACTCAAAGAGGAAAATTGTGAACTATCAGCAGTAAGAAAATACCTAAGTGAATGGAAGGAGTAGGTCATGTATTTCAAGTTTAGCAGAGTTGGAATCACTGTGGTTAGCCACTTAGGGTATGTCTACACTACAGAGGGTTTTTTTCAGAAAAATGGTTGTTTTTCCGAAAAAACCTTACTTACATCCACACTGCAATCGTTTTCCTTCGAAAAAAAAATAGAAAGAATGGGGGGAGGGGCGGGTTCCGACATTGCTAAACCTCTTTCTACAAGGAAGAATGCCTTTTCCGAAAGAGCTCCACAGGGAGGAGGTGGGACAGCATGACGAGAATACCTCTACTCCCAGGGTAAGGGGAAAGAGACCACAGGGGGCGCATGTGTGCACCATAGCTTCCCTGGCCTCCAGAGCATCAGGAGAGGGAGGAGGCTATGAGGTGCAGTGCCTACCTTTCCAGAGCACAAGAGGAGAGAGGAGGCTGCAAGGCATGGCTCCCACCTCCCTGCAGCGCTGCATGAGGGAGGAGGCTGTGCATATTAGCTCCCATCTCCTTGAAGCACCAGGGGAGGTAGGAGGGTATGCGACGCTGTTCGCACCTTCTTGACCCCTGGACCACCAGGGAGGGAGAAGGCTGCATGATCCAGCCTATCTGGCCAGGAACTCAGGGAGGATGGGTGCTGGAGGCAGCAACACTCCTCCCCCAAAATGCCTACAGCAGGCGTTCTGGGGACACAGTGTATGTGGGGCTGTGCCTGGTGGTTTGGAAAGGCAAAGCCTTCCTCAGCCTAGGCTACTGGGTGCCTATGATGCTGAGGGCTGGCTGCCCTGTCCCTGTTCCTTCCACATGAGGCCCTGCTTCTTATGGAGGCACAGAATTTCTCCTACACACACCTTGACCAGGAGCCCATCAAAGCTGTTGGCTCCCTTGACTGCCTACATGTTGATTCCCAAAGGCAGAGGTCTCCCCAGATGGCCCAGGCCCAGTCTCCCCATTCAGTCTTCCCAGCCTCTGTACAGGAGACACGGTATGGGGAAGACGCACGTGCAGAGCATAGTTATAGACATGCCTTCCCTCACAGATTGATGGTGAAAGCCATAATTCTGGGTAAAATTAAGCCTCACTCATGATTTTGTAATAAAACACTCAAATGTTAGGTTTTTTTTCCAGCCTCAGCACATTCTAATGTGTTTCCAGTCAAACAGGAGTTACCCCACCCTAAACAAAAAAATGTGACTTCTCCACCAGGCAGTTAATTCCAAAGTAATTTGAAAGACACTGAGAATTCATTTACATATCAAATAAACAAAGCTATCAAGCTAACAAGTGGTAACATCCCAGCAGGGAAACCTCAAATAAGCAACTGAAATCCACTGAAAGGGGGGGGGGGGGAAATCCTGACATTTGGGAGCTCTAAAAGTGAAACATTAATTTTGTGGTTAATGTCAGAAATCCTGTCAGGGCCACAACTGCTCCTCTGCCAGCCTGGGGAGGGCTGATGGGGTGGGGCTGGTCTTATACTAATGGTGGGTCCTGACAGATTAGATGAGCGCTGGGAGGGAGTGGGCATTGGTAGGATAGGGGAAGTTGCAACTGGTGCCTGCTGGGATGGGGGAGGGAGTACGAGGAATGCCCATCAGAGTGGCAGGGAGGCTGCATGTGGGGACACTTCATTTATCAATTAAAATTTTGGCAGAGGAATGGGGGAATGGTGTTAATGCCCTCCTGTGGGCTACCATGAACATCTATGGTAGAGAGGCTGAACTGATGAGGTAGTGATGATGGATGCGAGTTGCTTGAGGGGGAAAACTGAATTGAGGTGGAGTTAGGCATAGGAAACTGATATGTACTGGGGGAAAGGATTAATCGCTGGGCAGCATGTGGGCAGATATGAGGCTTCCAGCTGCTGCAGCAGAGGCTAAAATCACCTTGTCCGGTATATGTGGAGATGGGACAACACTAATTGGTAGTTGCCCACATCCTGACAATAGACGGGGAGAGTTAAAAAAATCAAGAGACTGGTCTAAAACACAATCTAATCATATATTAAAATGTCATGCTTTTTGGAGAACTAACTTATTATTTTTGATGTCTTGAATTTGGCAATAAATGAAGTAATTGGCTGTTCCTGGACACAAAAATGGCCCATTTAGGTTTGTTGCACCTGAATGTAGTCTAGCGCAAGCCTGAGTTACACTGGGGCTACACCTTCATTGCACTCTCTTGCACAAGAACATATACAAATGAGGTGCAGTGATGAATATTGCCATGCCTCATTTGCATATTTAATGAGCCGCCATTTTGCACAAGGGGCTTTTGTGCAAGAAGGAGCAGTCTATTCTCCTTATGAAAATAAGTGGCAGAATGGCTCTTGCACAAGAGGGGGGTTTTGTGCAAGAAGGAGCAGTGTAGACGGCTCCTTTTTGAGCAAAAGCCTCTTGCACAAAAAGCAGCCACTCATTAATTATGCAAATGAGGCTTGGCGATATTCCATGCTTAGCTTCATTTGCATATTTCTTGTGCAAAACCAGCATAGTGTAGACATAGCCAAAAGTGGTTTTAAGCCATTTTTGCTCTACTTTTTGGGCTGAAGTGAGGACTTCTACTCTCCCCTACTTAATATTGTCAAATATAAATAAGTACAATACACAGTGTAACTTGCTAAATGCATAACCTATTACATCTGTTACAGTCACATTTATTTAAATTTAGTTTCCAAAACCTATTGATCCATAACCCTGAAAAGAATGGGAGGTTTGATTCCATTCACAGAAACGGGTACAATTCTGAAAATTATTAAACATCTTGAATCTGTAAATTGCATGGAATCATCATTTACTTATCGTTGTCCATGCCTTCCAGCCACAGCTACTAGAACATCATTTACCTTGGTATTTTGGTTTCTGCTTCCAACTGGAGCACGGAGATGTACGAAGGTACAAAACATGTTTAAAGGAGATTATCAACACTTTTTTTTCAACTCAAATTCAGACTGAGGATTTATTTGAATTTTGATTGAAGGGTTAAAGGCTCTTCTTTTATCAAGGTAGTCTAAAATATCTAAAGAGAAAAGTCCATTTTCATGTCTTAAATGGTTTTTGTGTAAAGGTATTGCTGGTGGAAGCCCTGAAAAAAAATGAACCCTCTATCCATTGTAACAGTATAACACAGCTTGTCAATGTTGCTCAGGCTATATGACTCAACTAGGCCTGGTGAGAAAATTTCCACTGAAAGTTTTCTTTGCTGGAGAATTTTCAGGTTTTGTCTAACTTTTTTTTTTATAGTTTTCAGTAGTGTTGGGCCCAAAAACTTGGGCTTCGGGTTATTGACAAAAAGTGAACATTTCCTGTGGAATAAACCCCATTTTTTTGTCCATCTATACTTCTATAGTCACAATTGTGATCAGGAACAGCCACTACCAAGGCTAAGGGTATGTTTACACTTACACTCTGTTTTGAGAGAGGGATGCAAATGTAGACATTCAAAATTTCAAATGAAGCCAGGATTTAAATATCCTGCACTTCATTTGCATATTTGTGTTATGGCGCTATTTCAAAATAGCGCTGTTTTGAAATAACAGACTCTGTTAAGACAGTTATTTTGTGAGAAAACCTTTCTCTCGAAATAACTGGTAAACCTCATTGTATGAGGAATAAGG
>CM057846.1:67459528-67473670 GCA_030068395.1 Apalone spinifera
AAAGGCGGCATGGCTCGAATCATTGCAGGGAGTGAAACCTTTAATCTGTGCCCTCCCAACTCTTAGCAGGCACCAGTTGTGTCTCACAGAAACCCCTTCTCAAAGTCAAGAGTCTTTCTTATATTCAAGTTTCCTAAAACTATTTTTGAAGAAGCCAGAACATATGTTACAGTTGATACTAGGAAGCTTTAACTTACCCAGGGGGTATGTGTACAGCAACTAGCCTAAGATTTCATTGACTTTAGTAGGATTACAGAAGTAATCTTTATGTAAGGATCAACTTTCCTTAAGTAGAAGCTCCACTATATCACTACAAACAATCTTTTCTTCAGCTTCAAGGATACATGTTTTCTATATCCTAGCGATGGCTTCAACTTATAAGCAACAAACATATAAGGCACAGCACATTATATTGCATTTTGTGTCAATGACATACATGCTTTGGTGTTTCTAGAAGGAAACACTCATCTTTGCAGTTAATGGCAGCTAATGTCAAATACAAATATAAACATTTGTATAGACTTGATACAGTGAAATTGGCTTAAATCAACAGGTCAGAATTATCTGTTTTTCTTTCTGTGAAATGCACAATGGAACCTTAAATGAAAGACTTTTGCATTTAAAATCAAATCTCCAGTGTAGCCATGGAGCTCATGAGTTTTGCTGGTATCTGTAAGCTAAGTTAAATATTAAATTTTTGTATCAAAGAACAATTGCTTTACCTAACAGTGATTTTGAAAACAGGACTCTTACAAGCTGTTGAAAAGTCTTCGTCTTACCAAGCTTTTTTCAGACAGACAGGAATCAAGAGTCCTTATTAAATCAACAGCCCTTACAAATGAGTTAATTAAAAAGAAGAGGCCAGGGGCATTTATAGAGACTTATATCCAAGTAAATAATAATGTCTCCAAAAGCACCTTTGACTGAGACAGATAATTATGTCAAGAGTTGGTGAAGGCCAATCGAAAGCTCCATACATCTTGCGGCATCATAACATAAGGTCCCTAGTTTGGTTAAAAGGAATTATATCACGTCAGATACCAGAGAGCTTGATTACCATACGAATTACTCAGACTTCAAGGGGCCTCTGAGCCTGGGAAAATGAAACTTTAATATTTTAAATTAAATCCTAAGCCTTCAAGGCTTGGTGGGAACAAAGAAAAATTTTGAAAATCTTTTAACTGGCTTGGTAAGACGCTACAATCTATTGAAACAAAGCTTTTTTAATAGCTTTAAAACTATTCTTAATGTTTGCTATATGAGCTTCTGAGTGAATTTAGAAACTCAAAGCTAAACCAGGAATTTTGCTTTTTTAAATGAAAACATTGGGCCAAATGACAGGCCAAAACATTTCAGAAAGTTTTAATATTACAAATCATGAAGAGAGTGATATCGTTGGAATTACACAAATACAACTCATCAGCTACTTATTGTTAGATCAGGTATTCCAGACATGCTTTAATCAGCAATGGAGGAGACCCAGCATCAATGAAGTTTCTTAATAGTATCTGTGGTATTTGAGTCTCTGGTTTAGGAAGTGCTGCTTGTGTTTCTGATCTCCTTTGCTCTCCAAGTACAGTTGTCAGCTGTAATTCACTGCAAAGGTTTTAAAGATGGCCTCTGTGTTTAGAGAAGAGCGCCAGCTATTAAGCGTTATTGCTGAAAGTATCAGCCTTGTATTATTTTTGATTATTTTACATCCTGAGGGACCCCATGCAAATGGAAAGAATACATATAACATTATGAATCTGAAACTCATCTATAGCATTATAAATAGATTTTGTATCGATTTCTGTATATTTTGTTATCAATGCCAGTCCTTCAAATTGAAAATGTAAGAATGGCAATATATATTTATCTGTTTAAGTTTTGATACTATACTCCTCACCACACCATCTTCTTCATGAGAATCTTAAGTAGTTGCAGATTTTGTGAGCACATAGACTTCTCTGAAGGACCTGATCTTGCATACAGATTTTTTAAACTAATGTAACTCTGTTGTAGGATGACCAGATGACCTCTTTTTAAAGGGATAGTCCCATATTTAATCCCTCCTGCAAGTGTCCCTAATTTTTTCTAAAAAAATGGGCACAATGACATATGGTTTTGTGTCTCTCCGCTCCCACGAGTATTGGTGGGTCCTACTGTTGACTGGATCCTTGCTCACCAGTCACCCATTAACAAGTGGGGTGAATGGAGGGAGTCCAGTGGTGGACCATGGGGTGGATATGTAAGGCTGGTAGTCAGGCAAAGCTGAAGTGTGAGAAATCAATTACTCCCCTTGCTGGTCCATCAGTGCAGTCCCTACTGCATGCCTCCTTTTGGTCAGCAGTCTCCTCTTTCCCTCCCCTCCCCCTTGTTTCCAGCCAGCACTAGATGCTTGCTGCCCTGGCTAGTGAGCGAGGGCAGGCACTGGCAGGTTATGTGTCTCTTCTGTTGTCCACCCATTGGCCCTTTACATGCTCCCCCCCTGCACTGTCCTTTCCCTGTTGTGCCTGCTGACCCCTCACCCCTGCTGCTCCTCCATATTCCTTCCCTCTTTCCCCACAGGGTAAATCCTCCTTTCAGCACCGTGCGAAGAACCAGCCCCAGGTTGGATCATTCAGCACACCAGCAGCCCAGGTTTTGTATGTGTGTGTATAAAGTCTCCAGCTACACTATATTTTTTTTTAACAGGGGCTCTGTCAACTTGATGTTAATATGAATGTTTGTACTGATTGCCCTTGAACTCGCTTGAATACAAATAATTTTACCTGTGTATTTCAGCACAGGTAAATATAGTCATCCTACTCTGTTGACTTAGGTGAAGTTACTCTTGGTTTACTGGAGTATGACTGAGTACATAATCAAGACTGTCATCTATCACGTCACACTTTTGAACATCTATCTACTGAAAGGGAAAAAAACCCACTTCCCTATGATCACTTAAAACTTGTATAAAAGCATATGCACAATGCTGCAAAGCACTTATTAACCCTTTATTGTAGATGTATTTATTTCAGTACTTCCTGTGAGACACAATGGTGATTCATAACCTAACACTGTGGTGAACTGTCTTTCTTCTTTCTTGCCAACTACAGCTGATTGTTAAGAAACGTTTTGTTTTGCTTTGATTTTTTTGACAAGAGGAACTGGGATCCGTGCATACTGAGGCCTGGCACATAACAAGTCCAGCACTCAGTTATGGCACATTTTTATTAGAGGAGTCAATTCACCATTCTGCAATTACATTTATCTTTATGCAGAAGAACTTCAGGTTCATCTACAAAGCGAAGTATGAGATATGGAGAGATTGCTCCAGGAAGTACAGAGCCTCTTTGTTGACTGTTTCCTGTGATGACTATCTAGCTGCCCCTATATTCACACCTGGGAAAGCTTTGGAGTTGTGGACTCTGGTAGTTTGGCCATCATTTTTCTCACTGGGTGGCAGAAGTTTATAATAGTGAAATCTTTTATTTCTGGCACAGTTCAGAAAGGATTTTTGAAATCCAGCTCACCTCCTTGTTTTCTTAAAGTAAATGAGACTAGTAGTTCCTGGATAATTAACGTGTATCAGTCTTTACATTCAATTTAACTCTTAAAAAGATAAAATTATTTCTTCCTGATGACATTGTCAGTCATGTCAGCAGAATATTTTTCTTTACTCTTTGACAAGAAAAGTGTATACATTCGGCTTTATTGCATGTTTTAGAGGGTCACGAGATACCAGACTGACATTTTCACTTAAGCCCTGATACCTTAAATACCAGAACATCATTTTGAAGGATAGCCAGGTCAAGAAAAAAGTATCAGCCAAATTCTGTGAGATGCCGAGGGCACTCAATAAAAATAGAAAGCATTCAGAAACTTCCAGGGATCAAGCTCAAGGAATATATAACTTCAGCTTTTAGTGCACTTGTTTTCTTCCTCCATTTCATTGCAGACTTGTTCTCTCTTCCCCAAAGCTAAATTATGCACTAACAATTTTAGCATCATGAAAGGGATTCTGAAGGAAGAAAAAAAGCCATCACCTAAACTGTCATTGTTACTGACAATAGGTTACTTAAACTGCAAAAGTTAGATTGAAACACTTTTAAATGATCACATGCCTCTTTTCCAACAGTGTGTTACCAAGAGAGAGAGCTAGAAGCTTTGAATCTGAAGAGTATCCTAAAGCTTGTCAGTGTTCCTACATAGGGAAACAAAACACAGGACTATGCAGCATTTTAAAGACTAACAAGATGGTTTATTAGGAGATGAGATTTCGTGGGCCAGACCCACTTCTTCAGATCAAATTGTGGAAGAAAATTGGCATGACCATATATACCAAAGGGATACAATCAAAAAAAGTGAACACATATAAAATTGACAAATCAGATTTTAGAACAGAGGGGGAGTGAGGGGGGGCAGGTTAGTGTCTATGAGATAATGATATTAGGGGTGATAATTGGGGAAGCTACTTTGTAATGGGTAAGATAATTAGCATTTTTGTTAAGGCCAATTCGTAAAGTGTCAAATTTAAGCATGAATGACAGTTCTGAGGTTTCCCTTTGTAGTCTGGTATTAAAGTCGTTTTGAAGCAGGATGCATGTAGTGAGGTCATTGAGACAATGCCCAGTCTGGTTGAAATGGCAAGAAACTGTTTTTCCTTTGTGAAACTGTCTGATGTCTGTTTTGTGTGCATTGATTCTTTGGCAAAGTGTCTGAGAAGTTTGTCCAATATACATAGCAGACAGACACTGTTGGCACATGATGGCATAAATTATACTTCTGGATGAACAGGAATATGTGTTCTTGATCTTGTAGCTGACATGGTTAGGTCCAATGATGGTGTCAGCAGAGTAAATATGTGGACAAAGCTGGCAACGGGGTTTGTTGCAAGGGAAAGTTCTAGGGTTGGTATTAGTGTGGTATGTCCTGTGGTTGTTGGTAAGAATCATCCTGAGGTTAGGTGACAACAAAAACAACAAATGGTCTGGCAACACTTTATAGACTAACAAAACATGTAGATGGTATCAAGAGCTTCCGTGGGCACAGTCCACTTCTTCAAATGACTGGTCATCTGAAGAAGTGGGCTGTGCCCATGAAAGCTCATGATACCATCTACATGTTTTGTTAGTCTATAAAGTGCTACCAGACCATTTGTTGTTTTTTTCTGTAATAGACTAACTTAGCTACCCCCTGAAGCTCCTTTAAGTACAGTGTCAGTCATGGCATATTGGTTTAGTATAGTCCCTGGAAAGAAGACCAAATCATAGTGCAAACCTGTGCTGCAGCTACCATAGAAAATGGACCAGAGGCTAGGAATCTTTTCAAAGATATTAATACACAGTGACGTGTTAATGACACTTTTCTTGTTGTTGACATAAGAAAATAAGTAACTTGCATGTGTAGTGTAATCTGCCACTGAGAGTTATTAAATTTGCATGTCTATCACTACCCAAAGGAAAAACAAATAGATTCTTTACCCTTGTCAAATTTAGCCCTAAATGTGTCTCAAAGTCAAATGGGGAAAGATGAAACACAGGCTCAGCCAGCTGAGGAAAGGTGGAATATTGATGGAAAGATTTGATTCACAATTACTTTGGCAAGAAGGCAAGAAACAAAACAACAGAGGGAAAGATTGGCTCTGGATTCACTCTGGGAACATACATACAGAAAATCTGAGTTACAACTTTTATTTTAGGGAAATTCTTTTTTCATAACTAGCCTCTGATGTGACATAGGGTAATGCCAAGGAATTCTAATCTGTCAGGTATTGTATCATTGATGCAGTGACAAAAAGGTCACTGAAAAAGAACTTGCATTGTCAACATATTGAGATAAACAGGAAGAGATAAAACCAGTGCTGCTCGAAAACCTAAATTATCTGATCTGTTCCCTTGAGACTGAGAAACATACAACTGACACCAGAATATTTGTCAGCCCCAGTGTGAATATCTAGTTCATAGTATTAAAAAACAATGAATCACCCATCTGTTGTGGTTTGAAACTAAGTACATTTCAGTGCTCAAATGTGAACTAATGTTACCATTACAAGTCATTTCTAGCAATTTTTTAACTGCAACACATTTTTATGAAGCCAATTGCAGAACAATTCATCACAGCATGTGAATGAAACAGCAGCCGCCTGCTGCTTTCCTGTTAATTTATGCTTATGCTTGAATTGCCATAGAATTTTTAGGTTGGAGGGAATATTTCTCTAAATATATAAAGGTATGCTGGCCTTTTACAGGAAAATATTTGGCTTACTGGAAATTAATTAATGTTAAATTTAAAAAAGGCGCCACTCCTTGCAAAAATAAAAGCTTTGGAACATTTGTGCTGCATGACAGCAGGCTATGGAAACTTTATACTTTTTCCAAAGCTGTGTGCAAAATAGCATTCAGGATGGCATACTGAAAGCAGTACAGGTTGGACCTCCCTGGTCCAGTACCATCGGGACCAGACTGGTCCCGAATGAGAGAATTTGCCAATCCAGAGGAGGTGTCCCCTGCCACCTTCCCCAAGCCAGCTGGCCTCCTCCCTCTGGCCCCCTCTACTCCCTCCCAAGCAGGGCTGTCCATCCTGCTGTCGCTCCCTCTCGGCTCTGCGCCGCCATGAGTGGCCGGGATTCTCGGGCTCCTGGCACTGGCCCTGTGCTGATGCAGGTGGCCAGGATTCCCTGGCTCTATGCTCCCACATGTGGCTGAGGTTCTCCAGCCCCTGGCTCTGCACTGCTACGGGTGGCTGGATTTTTTCGCCCTTGGCCCTGCACTGTAGGGGCAGCTAAAATTCCCTGGTTCTGCATTGCCACATGCAGCCAGGCTTCTCTGGCTTCCAACCCCATGCTACCATCAGCTGCCAGGCTTCTCCAGCCCCCAACCCTGGGCTGCTACAGGTGGCCAGGTTTCCCCAGCTCTGCACTGCCGCATACTGCTGGTCTTCTCCAGCCCCTGGTTCCATGCTGCTGCAGGCAGCCAAGATTCCCCAATCCTGCACTGCCGCGGGCTGCCAGGTTTCTATGGCTCCGGCCCCAAAACTCTCCTGGGGCTCCTGTCCTGCTGCCCTCAACCCTGACTGAGCTGCTGGCCCGTCTACCCTTAGGCTCCCTGGCTCTCTGGTCCAGGAGTATCCACGGTCCTGCTGGACCACAGATGTTGCTGGACCAGAGAATGCTGGTTTTCAGAGGTGCAATCTGTAGTTGGAAGAATCAGGCCAGAGCTAGGGACATTCAGACACAGCTTAGAAAGGGACAAATTGGAAAGGCAGTTTGTAGCAGGCAAGAGAGAGGTTAAAACAAGTTATGCTCCATAATAAGCATGGCCTGTCTTAGACAAGGTGACTCATAGATATCTGTTGGGAACCAAAAGATATCTGTGAAGTAAAAGACACAGCCTATATGATGAATGCATTTGTGTTTCATTCAGAAGGTGCTTTGTTTATCGAGTCCTTCATAATGTGCGTAAGATCCCAAAATTTAAACCCAAACACTTTTCATTTGGTATATATCTAATTATGTTTTGTTCGAGTGGGAGGAAGGAGAGTTTGGTTGGATGGTGTGCGGTAATGCGGAGTACCCATACCCGAGGGCACTGCAATTAGACCCCAGATGATACTATAGAGAGGTGGCCCTTTTACATTTTTTAATACTTAAGATTAATGTAAATCTGAAGAAAAAGGGAAAATATACCAGAAAAACAGTATTTTGTTCCCCATCCAGTTTACGTGCCATATTCTGATGCTGAAATGCTAAACACTGAAATGTCCTGAATAAACAATCCCTCACAGTCGAAAGCTATGAAGATATAAGTCATCAAATATTTCCAACTGGTAAAGTTCATATTAATGTTATGGATTATTTTGATTGTTTAGGCCTAGCTTTGTGGATATGTTTGTGTCAGGAGACATATTTTTTTCTCCTCTGTGTTTTTATTCCTTTCTTTCCATCCCGTCTTTCTATTCTCTCTGAAACCTTTTGGCACTCTTGCAATACATGTCATCTCTAAATCTATCAGTTGCAATTTTTTAAAGAACATTCCTGATGTCTTTGTTTATTTTTCAGGCAATACCTCATAATCCTTAGGGTGTTTTATCTCATATATATATTCATGCACGCTTGATGGTTTCCTTTGCTACATTCTTCCTGCTCTTATTCTAGTTGTTTCATGGTTAGTATGTTGTTTTTAAAAAAGCATACAAAGAACAGCAAAAAAAGCTATTTGTTTTCAAAAAAGCACACAGAGAAGTGTACAAGCTACATGCCTGTGGATTTCATAGCTAGTATGTTCTAGCATGATATCTAGGATTACAATAGTTGAGTAATTATTGGCATTATATTATTACACTGTGTCATCTAGGAATATGATCATTCATCTCACCATTTTTCCCAATATTTTTTAATATAAATTCAAATCTCAAATTGTTTACATATTTTGTAGATACATAGTGAACGAGAAACTTCTTTATATATTTCCTCACACACTTTGTCTCTCTAAGGTCCTGGGACTGATATATGGGTATGATTACACAGCTTACAAACTTTTGACGTTCATAATAGCCACTGCCACATTGTGTGAGTTATCTTATGCACAACCTGAGTGACTTTCCCTCTGAATAGTGGTTCCTATGCCAGCTCATCCCTTCCTGCCACCTGACTCTTATTCCTGAGTCTCCAAAGCCCTTACGTTTGCTGTGGCTTAGGTCTCGTGATTTGTTCCCCAACATCATCCCTCCAGATACCTGTCAATCAGAATTGTCCCATCCATAGGACAGTTTGGGCTGACTGCCCAAGTTCTCATACTTTGGGGGCCTCATGGTGGCTGCCTTAACCATCCTATGGACTGGACTGGCACAGGGAGGCAGACTGCTCCATTCTACCTCACTGTGCCACACTCCCAGCCCACTGAGCCTAGCTTCTCCATGGCAGCAGGAAGCAAAGTGCCATGACCTCTGCTGCCACCCAGCCCCTGCTAGGGGGCCGAGCAGGGGCAGAGTTTGGGGGATGGGATTAAGAGGGGGAAAGGTCTGTGGGGAGGGGGACATTGCCTTAGGCCCCATACCTGGGGCACTGTGGGAGAGTTGTTCCAGGCCTTGTGCCCCTCAAGGGTCGGCCCTACTGGCAATCACCATCTGACTTCTTCCCACTGCTCAAGTTCCCTCTTCACTTCCACTGCTTAGTTCCCATCTCACCTTTTTAACCAAGTCTCTTTGCCAGTCTCTCTTACTATAACTTTGTTGAGCCCCACCCAACTGCAGTGCCAAGTCCCCTACCATCATCCTGGCATCATCGCCTCCCTGTAATGTTCAGTCACCCTCCATAAAAATTACACGGGTTCACATTTGGTATCTTTCAAATAGGATTTGGGTGCAACTTATTCTTGAAAAAGAAGAATTAACTACATTTCTCATGCCATGACTAAAGCTAGCTGGATGAAATTCTAATGAAAAATTGAAATGAAATTTCACCACAATTTTTGTGATTTTGCGTCCTCCTTGTCTGGGCACCTAAGTGTTATGGCATTCTATTTCTAGAGTGGACATGCCCTATTGTGATATGAGTACCCCATAGTGTGAAGTGATAGATTGCAGAGTGAGTTCAAACAATATGCCTAACCTGCCGCTTCTGGAGGTCTGTGGGTCACGGAGACCATATCATCAACGCGAGGTTGCAGTGTAGGTGTTCATGTTCCAATGCTACATCATGTGGAGGATACGCAGAGCTGTGTTGGTTGAGAGCTCTGTGGGAACAGAAGCTTGAGGTCCCAGAGAAATCTGCACATATCTTCTTTAACTAATGGCTTTAGTCGAATACTTAGGCCTGGTCTACAATAGACCAGGCAGAGCAGCTTAAGGTACACTATCCAGCTATACAAAATGAGTAGCTGAATTCAGGTTACCTTAAGACGAGCCACCGCAGCACCTACCTTGTGGAGGCCGACAGTTGCACATACTCCCATTGGCTTCCCTTACTCCTCAGAGAATGAGGAGTTCCAGATGCTGGTGAGGACTGCTCTCAGCATTCAATTTGGGGGTCTACAAGAGACCCACTAAATTGAACACTAGAAGATTGACCTCCATAAAGTCGATCTTCTTCATAGTGTAGACATGCTCGTAATGAGTTTCCTTCCACCTGTTATCTAAGAAAACTCCATCCAGGGCCAGATTAAGACCTTTACAGGCCCTAAGCACTGAAAAGATTATGGTGCCCCCCCATTATGTAATTCAAAATAAAAACAATACTATACCGTAAAATCTCATTTTTTGTGCCCCTGCTTTGCTGGTGCCCTAAGCACATGCTTAGTCTGCCTAATGGGTAATCCAGCCCTGACTCCATCAACTATTCCCTTATCGCTCTCCATAAACACATACATATTTTTGGACATATTAGCCATCCTGCCCATCTTCACAGAGGCCTGAAACCCTAAACTGGCCTCACATTAGAAGTTTGGGGTGCACTGCTTGCCAAGGTTGTGGATGGAGTTTTGTGTCTTGAAGTCTGGAGGTCCTAAGTGAATGGTTTTACAATGAACCCCTGGAATTGCTTAAGATCAACCCTGATGGACTACAAAATGCACAAAACAAATTAGAAATTCAGGATAAAAGTATGCGTTGAAATCACAGTAGGCAATGAAGCTATTTTAGACTGAGTATCTGCCACTAATTAGTATATGTGTATTCTCTAATATTTTATTTCCATGGTGAGATTTGTATACCTAAATGGCTTCTTGTTCTTGTCTGGAGCTGTGGCTTAAAGTATTCTGATTCCCAAGTGATATCATTTTTCTCCTGTTGGGGGTGAGGGGAAGGGGGCTAAATTATATCCAATTTTCTTATACAGTCTTGGTCTAGATTAGACATCAAAATTCCCATTAGCGGTGCCAGTCATGGAACAATCTTATTATAATGCAGTATAGAACTCAATAAGTTACACTGAATGATCATTGTGATTCATGTGTTTTCCAGAGCAAATAAACAGAAAAACCCTGGACAGCTGCAATTCAAACAAAAGGTTTGCCAGACTGTTTCATGGAATATACTGTAGGTCAGTAGTACATTGGTTCAGGGGGCAGTCATTTACTTTATCCATCATTCCTGCCACTATCGAACCACATGTCTCAAATGTATAATAAATACCGCCTCTGGTTGGACTTAATCACTATATTTTAAAGGCTATAAGTACTTGATTTTAGTGTTGGTCTAAATCATGAGCAATAAGCTAGAGGAGCTATGTAAGACAAGGAAAATATATGGCAAGAATTTGAGTTTAACCTAAATGAATTATTTGAAGCATGCACATTTTCATTTGTCAGTTGTATTTGTATTTGATTAGTGGTGAATGCTATAGAACTCTGAAAAAATTGAAAATGGCTTGTAGATATTTTTCTCACTGCATGTACTTATACCTATTAAAAAGCAGAGCTTTGCTGGGGAAATTGTGTAATTATAAGCAGAGCTGTGAGTTGTCGATATTTTCAGTCCAGTAAAACTCCTGTATTGTTAATGAATTAATGCTCTTAGAAATCTGGTTTATGCTTTTTAAGCCATTGCTTAAACAGAGGAAAAGAATGTGGGATTCTATGTTTTTTAACTTAGTGTTTTGCCTGTCAGAGTAAGTAAATTTAATCTGCATTATTAGTAACTGTCAACAGCATACTTTGAGCAGAAGGCAAATATAGCAGGTGGTAAAAATGAGGAGATGGCTGAAAGCAGAAAAGCAAAACAAATGATTGCCAGGAACTGCTAATCTAGTTATGCATAAATTTAAGACAAATTAAAATGCATGCAAAGCATCTGCTGAAGGTGAATGCATGACAGAAAAGGAGATAAATTGACCAATTGTTGTTTTAAGACTGTTTGTCAGAAAGCTCAAGTACTAAAACCCTTTATAAGCCTCTAATTGCTTTGATGCAACTTTTATAAACTTGACCTAGCAGATATTTTGAACCTCAGAAAAGACTGAAGCTGAGACAATAAACTTGTGACATACATTCAGCTGCTTTGTTTACTAATATATCATAGAGGTGACTCTTTAGATTTACTGTTGTTTTAAAATTTTGTCCCATGGGCTTTGGAAGTAACTATAATTTATCACAAAAAAATCCTTAAAAAAATAACAAATACTTCTGCAGCACCTTAGGGTATATCTACACTTGCACCCTAGTTCGAACTAGGAATGCAAATGTAGGCATTCGAAATAGTCAATGATGCGGGGATTTAAATATCCCGTGTTTTATTAGCATGATCTCGCGGCATGTTACTCCGAATGCCAGCTATTTCGGAAGTGAAAGTGTGCACCGGGATGCGTTAGTTCGAACCAAACTCCTCGGTTCGAACTAAAGTTACTCCTCAAAAAAGGAGGAGTAACATTAGTTCGAACCAAGGAGTTTGGCTCGAACTAACACGTCCTGGAGCACACTTTCACTTTAGAAACAGCTGTTGATCGGAGTAATGCGCCAGTAAGATCATGCTAATGAAGCTCATGATATTTAAATCCCCGCTTCATTGACTATTTTGAATGCCTACATTTGCATCCTTAGTTCGAACTAGGGTGCAAGTGTAGACATACCATTAGAGACTATCGAAAATGTAGATGGTATCATAAGCTTCTTCAGATGAATGGCACAAGGAGTCCAGGAGTATAAATAAATAGCAGGAAAAGAGGGAAAGGGAAAGGGAAAAAGAGATGGAGAGGGAAAGGGAAAAAAATCTTGTCAAATAGAGTGTCCATGCTAAATGAAGCTAATAGAGTGGGCTGTAAGTGCCCAATATTTAGCTTTTGATATCATTTGAGTGTTGAATATAATGGCCCATCCAGTTCAAGTCTTTGTTCAAACCTTGGTCAAATGTGTCAAATTTTCATACGAAGGCTAGTTCCACAGTTTCTCTCTCCAGCTGGTTTTTGAAATTGCTTTGTAAAAGTATAGTCACTTTTAGGTCCATCAATGAGTATCCAGGTTAGTTCAAACGTTTCCCAATAGGTTTCTGTTGTTACCATTTTGAATGTCGGATTTGTGTCGTAGCCAGTTGGACATGCGCCCCCCTCTCCTCCATTGGTGTCTAACAGGCTGAACATACCTCTTTACTTTTCCCCTTCCCTTGACCATAGCCTCTCTTACTTACGATTTACATTAAGCTTAAAAATATGTATATAGCCTATGAAATAAGTGTGAGGTGTGAATGAGGAATACCCAATAAAAGGCACTTTAGGATCTGTAACCTTTTAAGGCAAACAAAGACCCTGCAAAGTGTATACATCAACTGACGAGTGGCCAGAAAAAAATCTCTCTCTCAGAAAAGACATAACAAAACAGCAGAAACCTGGGGCCAGCCCAGAGAAAGTAAAGCCTCCCACAGATCTGAAGGGATTTCCAAGGAAAACTCATGGCTGAAGCTGATGCCTGACCAACACTCCAGCCACCTGCAAAATCAAAAGTAATCTACAGCCTGTCAATTTGTTTTTTTCACAGGTGAAATTGTAAAAGTGTCCATTGTATATTTTAAAGCACCCCATGCAGCAATTACTTTGAATACTTCATGTAGGATGGGTGAGGTGTCAGGGGACTGGAGAAGGGGAAATACAATAAAATAATATTTTACTTTAAAAAGAGAGAACTTGGGAATTATTGAGAAGCTAGCCTAATTTCAGTACTTGGAAAGATATTGCAATACATTTTTTAAGTCTGTTTGTAAACATTTAGAGGATAACATGGATAATAAGCAATAGCTAACATGGATTTCTCAAGAACAAATCAAGCCAGACCAACCTAATTTTCTTGGTGGTTACTGGTTTAATGGGTGTGTGGGTGGGGAGGAGCAGTAGATATAGCTTTGATTGTAATAAGACTTTTGATATCATCTCACATAACATTCTCAGACAACAACTTGGAAAATATATTCTAGATGAAGTATCAGGTGGGTGCCCAACTTGCTGAAATGCTAACTCGTCTTTTGTGTATATCAATGCATCAAAGTGAATGGAGATGTGTAGCGGGATCTTGTGAGAGTCGGTCCTAGGTTTGGTACCTTTCAAAATTCACATTCATGGCTTGGATATTGGGGTGAAGAGTATAGTTATAAAATCTTCAGATGACACAAACAGGGAGGGGTTATAAGCACTTTGGAGGAGAGGATTTATAAAAAGGGAAATAAGAACAACCCAGGAAACTACAGACCAGTTAGTTT
>CM057846.1:67473770-67499306 GCA_030068395.1 Apalone spinifera
ACAAGAAACAATGGGCTTAAACTGTAGCAAGGGAGGTTTAGGTTGGACATTAGGGAAAAGTTCCTAACTGTCAGAAGGGTCAGACACTGGAATAAATTGCCCAGGGAGGTTGTGGAATCTCCATGTCTGGAGACATTTAAGAGTAGGTTAGATAAATGTCTAACAGGAATGGTCTAGACAGTATTTGGTCCTGCCATGAGTTTAGGGGACTGGACTCGATGATCTCTCGAGGTCCCTTCCAGTCCTAGTATTCTATGATTCTATGATTAGAATTCAAAATAATCTTGGAAAATTGGAGTAGTGATTGGAAATGAAAAAGATGAACCAGAATAGAAACAAATGTAAGTATTTCATTTAGGAAAGAAAAATCAAATGCACAAATACAAAACAGAGAATAAATGGTTACCCAGGATTACTGAAGAAAAAATCAAAGGGTTATAATCGGTCACAAAGTGAATATGAACCAACTACGTGATGCAGTTGTGAAAAAAGCCAATGTCATGTGGGGGCTATATTAACAGGAGTGTCATGTGCAAAACATGGTAGGTCATTGTCCTGCTTTACTCAGCACTGATGAGTCCTCAGCTGAGCATTGTGCCAAGTTTTGGGTGCCACACTCTAAGAAAACTATGGAAAATCAGAAAGTGTCTCGAGGACAGTAACAAAAGGTTAAAAATCTTGACCCAATTTTGAGAAAAGAAGTCTGAAGGAGGTATTGATAACAATTTTCAAATATCTTTAGGGCTTTTATATGGAGATGGTGATCTATCATCCTCAATGCCTACTGAAGATAGGAGAAGTAGAAATGTGGCTAATGTGCAGCTAGAGAGATTTGAATTATAAATTAGGAAACACCTTCCAACTATAAGGACAGTTACATTCTGGAATAAGTTACCAAGAAATGTTGTGGAATCTTAGTCCAAGTCTACCCTAGACCTGGAAGGTTGGCTTAAAGTACACAACTACAGTTACCTTAAGCTGACTTTGGCGGCATCCCTATAGCAGGAGGCTTCTTCTTTTGAAAGAAAACCCTCCTCCCCATCCACACATGCCTTTTTTCCAAAAGAGCTCTTTCAGAAAAAGGCTTCTTCCTCGTAGAAAAAGGATTACCAATGCTGAAAAAAACTCTCTGTTCTTTTGGTTTTTTTTTTGAAAGGATGCAATTGCCGCGTGGATGTAATTCACGTTTTTTTTTAAAAAACAGCCATTTTTCCAACATACCCATAGTGTGGTCGTGATAGCAGTCTTTGACTTATTATATTTTGTTATTTTAAATACACAAATACCTTTTGATGTAAATTTCAGATTTAACAATATATGAATGGAAGTTTAAGAGCTGAGGGTTTTTCGTTCCTAAAACCATACCTTGTAACTGCTTCCTACCATCTGCCAAGAAGAGGGCATTCTCAAGGCTCAGTTGGACCTGGATATTCTGAAAAATAATTGGGTGTAAGAGCTACAAACCACTTAACTGTCCTGGTCATGCCTTATGTGTCGTATACCCTTTTGTCAATAATGAATTGTAAAACTTAAAAAAAACCTGATGCACAAAAGCAGTAGAACAGGGGATAACTGCAAACATAAACCCTGGAAAAATCATAATGTTCCTTGGGATTTTAGCTAAGTTTCTGCAGATCTCTGAAGTTTCACACCTTCAAGACTTAGGCTCTTAGCATTTGCACAGCAATATTTGGGAACTTTATAAAGTTGACACCAATTTAACTCTTCCCCAGTACAGAGCAAATGGAAAGGAGGATGTAGACTAGCCATAAGTAATTAGGAGATGCAAGGCTTATTGTGGACATGCTCAAGCACCCGACTTCAACCTCTAGCCTGTGAACCTGGTTGCTCTAGCTGCCTCTGGAGTTAGTGGGAACTGCTAGTTCTATGAGCAGCATAGCTGAGGGGAAGCAGCTTGTGATAAACATAGCCAAACTTCTAAGAAAAGGAGTTACAGAGGAACGCCGCAGGAGCTCTGCAACATGCAGGGAAGCTTGTGTTCAAATACCGTAGTGTAATTAAGTCAGCTGGGGCATAATGTTTCAGGTTGTTTAGAACAAAGTCTATATGAAGTCAATCTTCCATTATGCTCTGTTTAGTTGTTTTCCCGTTTAGAGCATTCAATAGAAGTGATGGCCACAGCGCCATGTCAGAACCATAATTGTCTTTTTCTCTTTATGATGTCTTCATTAGTGACATTTTTGAATTTCCAGCATACGCATTTCATAATAATGTCTTGGTAAGCTGAACAGTATTATTTGAGGACTGAAAAAAGGAAAAGCTTTGATCCTACTGGACTTCTAATATCAAGTTAACAAAGCTTACCCTCAAGAGTTTTAATTATGAAGAGATTCATGCTATTTGAACATAAACTTTGCTATCGCTTTGGTTAAAAAACTACCCTTTGCTTTCTACTTTCCCTCTGGTGGAAACTATTCAAAACTGCCTAGAAAAGTGTGCATATATTCAACAGTTATATAGTGAAAGATATGTCTGTGTTTCTGGTTTCATTCTAATTCAACAGCAAAAAGTAAAATTATATTCTTAAGGGTATTTTCCTTTACATTGTAATGATTAGATATTTTGGATCATATTTTGTTCAAAAATGTAAGATGCAATCATACGGACTTAACACCACCTATCCTACCAAAGCTATCTGACCTTGCAGACTAGATTTTTTTTCTTTAGAGCACATTGAGTTCTTGCATTTAAAAAATAATTGAACTCTCTCTACAATCTATTGTTAGAGGGCTGGAAATGAATAACTGATGAAAAACTACCACTATTTTTAATAGTTTGCATCTGCTGAAAAGCATTCTCTTTAGATGTAGAATAGAATATAAAATTTTTATATTTTCTTATGCTGTCAGACTGTAGGATTTACTGCCATAAGAGGTCACAGAGACAAAAGTTTTGTTTAGACAAAGAAAAAACAAACAAACCCTGAACAGTTTTATGACCTGGGCAATATTTATGGATAAGCAAAGAAAGCTGATAAGACATAACTAAGTCCCACATTTCAGAAAGGAAGATGTGCTGAGAAAGAAAGATTACAGATGCATGCATGATGTACAGATTTGCACAGCAACTCATTAAGTGCTGTGCATGGTGAGGATTCACCTTCCTTAGAGGGAGGAATCAAGAGTGGGTGGTTAAACATGGTTTGGTATCTGTTGCAGTATGTTTCCATATGAGTATGGCAACCTCATGCACAGGTAACATTGTGTTTGCTTTACAATTGAAATGTTGTTTGTATTGACTTTCTTTTATTGGCTCCATTGAAAATTATAGCCAAGTTAGTTCTTCAGGAGCTCAGCCCTGGATATTGCAGCTTCCTCGTTGTGGAGACTGCAAGAGCTCCAAAGAGTGTCTTGCCTGCATAGCCATAGATGCCAATTTCTATCCAGAATGTAGTAGGCATGCAGTTACATGGTTTGCACTCTGGCTTTCTGAGAGACTGCCCACACTTCTGGCATAAACTGCCACATCAGTGGTTTTAGCTGGGCCTAATCCAGAACCTAATGAAGTCAATAGGGGCATGTCCACACTGGGGAGGTATTTCAAAATAACAAGGCAAGCATCCACACTACCAAGCCTGTTATATCGAACTAAGGGGCTGGTTATTTCGAAATAATAACTCCTGCTTGTGAAGAGGAATAAGCTTATTTCAAAATAATTGTTTCTGAAGTTACTATTTCAAAATAACCTGATAGTGTAGACATAGACTTTAAGTCTTTTCTATAACATCGATTGGCTTTGGATGCAGCCCATACTGTATTGATACAATAATGTGGGGGCCCTGAGTAGGTCATTTTCAGTGGTGGCTCTTCATTTTAATAAACAGAGTCAATGGAAATCTGTAAAGAACCTTTTTTGAATTTACTTCTTTGTGGGACTTTTCTTAACACTAGGTAATTATGGACTGGAACTATACCAAGATCATTTGATCAGGATAGAACACATATAACCCAGTAAGTATTACTTAAATGAAGCATCCGGCTATAAGTAACAGAACTATGATGACTTTATTACTTATTTTATGACTAAATACATGAGCATTTCTAAGCTGTTACAGTGCACTTTATTAACAGTTAACTTTATGCACTTTTAGCCTTACAATTAACATGGCTTAGGACTATAAAGTGTGAGAATTCAGGGCATCAATAAAATGTTATTGAAACAGAATAGACAAACACGTGATAAATAGTTGTGTTTTGCCAGTGCAGGAAGGCAAGAAGATGGGGTTGTATGTGTGGTTTTTGTCTCTTTTGTTTTCCCCTTTCTTTATCTTGCAGGTACTCTAAGGCTATGTCTACACTGGTGGCTTCTTGCACAAGAACAGCTGTTCTTGTGCAAAAACTTGCCGGGTGTCTACACTGCACGTGCATTCTTGCGAAAGACCCGGTAGGATAAATATCATGAATATATGCATAGTGGGATATAGCTTCTTCAGGAAAACAGGGACAAAGGTAGGAATAGTGTATTATACACTGAAAATACTCTGTTCTGAGCTTCATAAGGAGGTAAGATGCAGATCAGTTGAAAATTTCTAAGTAAAGATAAAAAGGGGAAAATTGAAGTGACAGTATGATGGGAGTCATCTGAAGATCACCAAATCAAAAAAAGCAGGCGACATTTCATGAACAAACAACAGAAATATCCCAACCACAAGACATGATAGCAATGGGCAGACATCTCTTGGAAAAGTAATACAGTAAAACTCCAATTGTCCGGCATCAAATGGTCCAGCACTCCCGATAGTCCGGCACCAACTGGAACCTGGAAGTGCTCCAGCCAGCCGGACAATTGGAGCTGCTGGCGGAGAATGGCGCTGCAAAGGGTGAACCCTCCATTGTTTTGCAGGAAGGCGGGGGAAGCCCCGTGCCGCCACCGCTGGGAGTTTCTGGGAGGGGAGTGGGCTCCCCATCCCCCAGACTGCAGTAGTTATGGCCGAGTAGGGGAGTAAGGGGCGGTGCTGTGGGACCAACCTGGCAGCACCCCAGCTGCTCTGCTCCACCGCTTGTTCGCCACTTGTCAGTTTCAGCAGCGGCAGCGGCGGACTTGGGGAAGCAGCGGAGTAGAGCAGCTAGGGTGCTGCCGGGTTGGTCCCACAGCGCCACCCCTCACCCCCCTACTCGGCAATAACTACTGCAGTCTGGGGGGGTGGGCAGCCTGCTCTCTTCCCAGAAACTCTTGGCTCCCCCCACCTTCCTGCAAAATGGCGGAGGATTCGTCCCTTGCTGCACCGTTCCCCGCCCACCCCCAGATGCAGTGCGAGTCCCAGCAGACCCGTCACAGCCTCCCACTGGAGTACCTCCCGATACTCCAGCATATCTGATAATCCGGCCTCACCTAGTCAGGTCCCAAAGGTGCCAGATTATCGGAAGTCTACGGTACTATGAAATGAACAATACGCTCCAGTAAATTATTTGAATGTATTAGGGACAAGTTTTTGTTTCAGAAAACTAAGGAAGTAACCAGAGATCAACTATTAAATTTAATTCTGACCAATAGGTAGGAATTGGTTGCACATGTGAAAGTAGAAAACAATTTGCATGAAAACTATCATAAAATAATGATTTCGTGATTCTAAGGAAGGTGTGAAGATAGTAGAATAAGGAAAACAGACTTCATAAAAGTATACTCAGAGAAGAAAAAGACAGGAAGAATAGTAAAAGTCCAATATGCTTTGTTTGAAAATCAAGAGTCCTATACACTTTGCTTGAAAATCAAAAAGGAATTTTGCAAAAGTGGAAACATTGAGCAAGTGCTAAGGAAAAGTACAAAAGAACAGAACCAGCATGTAGGGAGAAAATCAAAAAGGCTAAGGGAAATGAAAAGTTATACTTTGCAAGGCACATAAGGGAATAAGAAAAAAATATTCTTTAGAATATTAGAGGGAAGAGAAGATTAATACAGGTCCACTACTTAACAGAGAAGGAGAGCTAGTATCAGATGACAGCAAGAAAAATGAAATGTTCAAGCTATTTTGCTTCACTCTTCATTAAAATTGTTAATGGTGACCAAATACTCAACACAATCAATACAAACAAGGGGGAAGAAATGAAAGCCAAACTAGAAAAAGAACAGATTAAAGAACATTTAAGTAAGTTAGAAGTATTTGTGTTAGCAAAGCCAATGAAATTCACTCTAGGGTATTTAAGGAAGTAGCTGATGCAATTTCAGAAACATTGCCAATTATCTTCAAGAAATTATGGAGGATGAGTGAAGATCCATAGGACTAGAGAATTATCTCCATAAGGGGAATAAAGAAGACTCAGGGTATGTCTAGACTTGCACCCTAGGTCGAACTAAGGATGCAAATGTAGACATTCAAAATAGTCAGTGAAGCGGGGATTTAAATATCCCGAGCTTCATTAGCATGATCTTGCTGGCGCGTTAATCCTATCAACAGCTGTTTCAAAAGTGAAAGTGCGCACTGGGACGCATTAGTTTGAACCAAACCCCTTGGCTCGAACTAACGTTATTCCTCATTTTTTGAAACAGCTGGCATTTTTGAAACAGCTGGCATTCAGAGTAACATGCCGCGAGATCATGATAATGAAGTGCAGGATATTTAAATCCCCGCTTCATTGACTATTTTGAATGCCTACATTTGCATCCCTAGTTCGAACTAGGGTGCAAGTCTAGACATACTCTCAGGGAATTAAAGGAAAATCAGCCTGAATTTAATACTGGGAAAGATACTCAAACAATTATTAAACTATGTAAGCAAAGAGAGGATAATCAGGTTATAAGGCATAGGCAACATGGATTTGTCAAGAACAAGTCATGCCAGACCAACCTAATTTCTTTCTTTTATGGTTACTGGTTTAGTGTATAAGGGAAAAAGTACAAATGATAGATCTTGATTTTATTAAGGCTTTTGAGACAGTCCCTTGTGCCTTCATTATCTCTGCGTGATGATCAGGTCTGTCAGACAAACAAATAACACATTCCTTTTTTTAGGGTACAGTGGGCTTACTCATTGCTTACCATATGATTTTTAAGAATATAATTTTAGGACATATTTGTAACTTTTTGTATGAGCTGTGTATATTCATCATGCAAGGGTATTAATGATTGGTGAGTTATTAGTTTTCCATGATATGGTAGTATACTAGGTGTAGTAACCATGTCAGATCTGATTTGTCCTGCATACCCCCAAGTTTCAACTCACTTAAAAATTGTTCACTTACAAAATCAGATATAAAAGTAAGTGTTATGGCACACTACTATTGAGAAAAGGCTTAATTTCTTCTTTTTACCATACAATTATAAAATAGATCAATGGGACTATAAATATGGCACTTACATTTCAGTGCATAATATAGAGAGTAATATAATCAAGTCATGGTCTGCATGAAATGTTAGCTTGTAGTGACTTTGCTAGTGCTTTTTAGGTAGTTTTTTTTTAAACTAGGGAAATATCTAGGGGTGCGCCTACACAACAGGCCTTAACTCAAAATGAGCTACACAAATTGAACTATGTCACTTGCTTAGCTCATTTCAAAATAGCTCATTTTGAAATTGGGAGCATCTACACAGCACTTATTTCAAAATAGAACACTCTTCCTTCGACTTCCCTTACTCCACACACAATGAGGGTTACAGGAGTAGGAGTAAGAAGTCCTCCAACTTGAAAATATTTCAACATTATTTCGAAATAACTGCCTGCTGTGTAGATGCGGACTAAGTTATTTTGAAACAACGCTAGTTATTTCTAAATAATGTTGCTGTGTAGATGTACACTAGCTGTGTTGATGTACTCCCTAGAGGACCTCTGCATATCCCTAGGGGTACGTATATCCCTGGTTAAGTACCACTTGATTTGGGGCACTCAGAATGTGGTTGAGACTAGTTTAATTTTTCTTACTGATGATGTGCATAAGATATATGAACTAATGTCTCCCTTGCTCTCAGAAAACTGCTCTAAGGATGGGGCTAAGGAGTATTCTAAGGCAGAACTCTCCATCTCTCCCTTTGAAGCTGTTCTACTTCGGATAAATTGTTAAATATCAATTGGCAAAGGTATTTAAACTTGTGACTGCCCACTTGCAAATGAGTGTCTGTACCACCAAGCTATAAACTATTATAGGACAAGGTACATTCAATCTTCCCTGTTGAAAGTATTCTGCTTTTTTAACAAATAACTAAATATTGTGTAGAATCATTCCCAAAGTGTGGAGAGATATTAGATCTCACAGAGGTGGGATGTTGACACTCAGTGTAGTTAATGGTCTGAGTCACTTTTGAAATATGACAGTAGTTAGGAAATTTCCAAAAGTCAGCAAGTACATTTGTCAAATTTTTATATCTCCCAAAATCCATGGTATAATTAATTTAAAAAAGCAAGGCATCACACATGAGAAATATTAGCCAGAAAGGATTTATTTAGCAAGTTAATGGGATCTATAAGAGGTCTATTAGAGAAAGCTAATTACAACATTGAATATAAAGGTGCTTATTAAAAAGTTAATCTACACAACCAAGCAATTTTCCTAAAATAAAGTCTTTGGGTCCACTTGTGTAATATATATGATCCTCAATTCTAATCATCTGTGACTATTTACACTTGCTCTACACCTATATCATCCTCCCTCTGACCATCCATATTTCATGTTAGTCACAGCACCTCTTGAGGAACACCCTGGATAAGCGGATGAACTGGGCAACATATCCTGAAAGACAACATGTTTTGAGTCTGTCTGACCAAGTGAGGGAGACAAATTCCAAAGGTGAAAAAAACCTGTCTTCAGCTCTCAAACGTACACAGCAAGGGCCATCTGCATCTGTTATGTGGACAATTTTACAATTGTGACTTTTTTCTGATTTGGAACTCTCTGTATTGTAAAAATTCCTTCTCCTCTTCCCCCATAAATCCCTCTTGGATTGTGGATTCCCATATTGCAGCTCACTGAATGGTTGGAGGGTCATCCACATAGCCAACAATAGATGATAACAATAGAGATTCTGTACTGAGGTAACATTTCCTTGGTCAGATGAGTGTAGGGAAGTCCCTCCATCCCTTTCCTTGCCCCATCCCTGAGTTACATAGTCCCCAAGCAAGGATCTTTGGATGGAGAGTTCTAGAGCTAATCAGAAAACAAACTTCCTATTCTGCAGGAAATTCCAACATTTTAAAATCTGGTTTTGTTCCAAATTAAAACAAACTCACAATTTTAAAATTGCCCCTTTAATCAGTTCTGAAAAACTTTGAATCTGAATCATCAAAATACCTTGTCTGATTAAGAGAAAAACATAATAGATATTGTATATTCTTTTTTCAGTCAGATATTGAGACTTCCTTCTTCCACTGCACCAACCTCTGAAAAATGAATGTGATGCTTCTGACTGTTTATTTTCCACCTTGCAGCTTGAGGATAGAGCAATTTATGGCTGGCTTTTTTCTCCTTGGCCACCAGACTATGGGTATGTCTAGACTGCATCCCTCTGTTGGCAGAGGGATGAAGATTGGGCAGGTCAACATTGCAAATGAATTGGGGATTTAAATATCCCGTGCTTAATTTGCATAAAAATGGCCACCGTTTTTGCCAACTCAGCACTTTGTTGGCAAAAAGAGGCAGTCTAGAGGGGGATCTGCCGAGAAACAAAGCCTTTTTCAACAGATCCCTTACGCCTCCTTCAAGGAGGTTTACAGGATCTGTTGAAACCGGCTTTCTTTCTCAACAGATCCCCCTCTAGACTGCCACTTTTTGCCAAAAAAGTGCTGAGTCAGCAAAAACGGTGGCCATTTTTATGCAAATTAAGCACGGGATATTTAAATCCCTGCTTCATTTGCAATGTCAACCTGCCTAATCTGCATCCCTCTACCAACAGAGGGATGCAATCTAGACATACCCTATAAGACCAAAACAACTCTTAGGACTCTCCCCTCAAAGAGTTTTGGTTCTAATGGGGATAGAAATGGGAGGGAAGTGATAAGAGATCCCACAGGGTTCCTGGAGAAGGTGGAGGTGGGCAAAATATTTCAGATGACACCATAAGGGGGAGCAGAATTGCAATCCATACTGAAAACAACATGAAATCAAGGTGGTTTCCTTTATTTTCCTATGCAAATTTGAATACTGCTGACAGGTGGGAATGTGATACCCTGCTGGGCGGAGGAGTAATGTTGAGCCTATGGTTTGCTTGTTTTTTAATTTTATTTTTCAGATAGTCCTACAAGCAGGGAAATAATTTAAGGGTAATTAAGATTATTAATTATTAGAGCAGCATACCACCACAAACATGTAAAGTCAACTCACAAAAATATTAAAAATCTATTTTCCTAGAACATGCAAATCTAAAATAAAAAAGCAAAACCCTGTTTGCTTGGGTTGTGTCCTGTACCATGGAGGTGTAGTTAGAATGGCCTCTTGAAACCATCTCCACTGTTACGTGAGGCTCAAGAGTTCAGATAATGTTCAGATAAACATCCACTCTTGTGTGCCTAATCTGAATAGAACTTTTTAAGATTTGCTCCCTCTAATAAAAATACTTATTTCAATTATTTCTTACTGACAAATTCAAAGCAAGCCCATTACTTCCTTGGCTGCATGTCACAGTCTAGCTATGCTAATGTAATGCTATGGGATCATAACCCCCTACTGATCCAACAAATTTCAAAATGTAAGAAAATATCCCCTGAGCATTATAGAAAATGTAAAATAAAAGGTTGCTGTTTTCCAAATATGCTATTCGTGAAACCAAGCTGTGGAATTCTCAGTGTGTTTATTCTTCTAATATCAACTTATTTCCAAGATAATTATGCAATATAATAAACTCTACAGGAACATGAAGAATTACTGTTCCTCTTCTTGTATGAAAACAAAAGTGTTTTTTTTAAACAACTTGTATTTCCAGAGCCTTTTATACTTAAACCTTTGAAAAGCTCATGTTCAACTCCAGAGGGATTCACAGCCATTTTAACACCTAGTTCTTTGAAAAATGGAAACACTATTGAGGCAAGGAACCAAATAAAGCCAATCCTTCCCATAATGAACAAAATTCCTGCCTGGGAATTCACTGACATGGAATTTTTCTTATTAAAAAAGACCACACGGCATTTTAAAACAAAAAAACAGTTTTCAATAAAAGTGATATAATATAAAGAAATTTAATGAAACAGTGTAATTCAAAAACATTCAACCCCTTTTCATTCCTAGCCCACAATATAAGTGTGTGTGTATGTGTGTGTGTGTGTGTGTGTGTGTAAAAGAATACTAGTCAGCTGAACACCAAAAGATCATTTAACCACAACTGCTTCAGCAATGTATTATACTTACGTTAAAAAAGGAAAAGAAAACCTAAACCCACTCTAAAAATGAAGACGTGAGTGCTGATGAGCATGTTTTCCCTTTTACAGATTTCTTTCTTCTTCTTCTTTTAGTTTTTTTTAAATTGCACAGAGTTTTACAAAGCAAAGTGAAAAGTGGTTTTAAGTGACAAGTGCAGTGTTTCATTTTCTCTGGCAAATTGTACATTTGTGTTTTTTTCCCCTCATCTAGTACAGTACAGGCTCTTAGGGAAGAAGTAAACAGATAAATGGAGTGCAATCCAAAGGGAATTGCAAGAGTAGCATTTTTATTTTGCCTGTATGGTTCCTTCAGCTCTGTGTTGTTTGTTATTGTCTTGATGTTGTTCATTACTTGTTCTTTCCTAGCTCTTATCTTCTAATTGATACCAAGACCTCTTTATATTGTTTCTAAAAGCTTTTAGAATGATAGATCAACAAAAGAGATTTATTCACTTGGATTTCACAATGGTAATCTTTCATAAGTCACTAATAAAATTATAGTAAATGTGTTATTTAATTATGAAATATGGACCCTCATTTTATTTTTCTGTAGCATGAAACCATTGAAGCTGACACTTAAATTGCATCTACTCATGGGTTGATGAGCTCTGAGATTTAAGCACAGGCAACTATTAAAGCATAAGCATCTTCCCAGGTTCTCCATATCTAATTGCTGCAAGAGAAAAGTTTCCTCCTGAGAGGGACCACTTTCATTCTCTATCTGACAGGTAGAAATTAGTTGCCTAATGGAATGGAATAGTTCTGCAATTGAAGGAATTAAGTGAGCTTTTTTAATTTAGATTCTTTCTACATTTGATTTTAATTTGGATTCAAATGTGAAGAGGTTGATGGTGTGAAGCAGCTTATTTGGGCCCTTTTCCAATAATTTTATATTACCCTTTTCCAGATTTCATGTGTCTCTTATTTTCAGTGAGCTTTACATAGTAGTGAAAGCTATCGTGCCTAAATCAAGGAACAATTATTCAGCCAGGTGATTCCATCATTGTGCAATAAGGCTAAAAGTATTGCTTTATTCTCCTTCTCTCCCTAGGGTGGGTTGGGCGGCCCAGCTCTCTCTTGAGCCTGCAGGTGCCGCAGGGGGCAATGACCCCACTGCCCACCCCAAAACTTTCACTCCGCTACCTGCCGCACCTTGAGGCCATGCCAGGGGTTTCCCTCTCCCGTGGGCCGGGCCGAGCAGGTGCCGGGGTCCCTGCCATGCGACCAAGAAGCTGCACCAGACCCGGGGCCACTCCCAGTGCCGCCGCCACTTCCCCGCTGGCCTTGTCCCGCTGCGCCCGCAACCGCCCCCTAGCGGCAGCTGCAAGCTCCAGCCTGCTGCTCGGCAACCCTCAGCCACCGCCAGAGGGGAGGGGCCCGGGCCGAGGGACGTCATGGGCGGGAGGGAGGAGGGGGCTCCTCTGCCCCGGAGGTGCCTGTGCAGTGGTACAGCCTGGTAGAGGCGAGTGGGGAAGCTACCGCTTGGAGTGCCACTCCTCTCCTTGTGCCTCCGCCACCGGCCTTTGTGAGTGACTGTCCACGCCACTTCCCCTGCACTGCCAAAAGTACCTTAAAACCTTCTCCTGGAGGAAAGGTTACCCCATGCAAAGTTTGGTTGTGGTAGCTCTGATAGTGCCCAAGTTATTAGCGCACAAACGTACAAACATTCTCCTTTATATATTAGATATGCAAATAGCTTCTTTCACACTGACAGGCATGCATACAAAGATTAAGGCAATACTGCACAACACACAGGCCTCACTTAAGTCAATTCTGCTGATATAATAAAATGCAGTATTTACCCAACTTCCACCCATATGACAGCACTTTTAATGAGCAATGACAGTCCAGGAATTTAATTACTAACTTTCCAGTAAGGAATGTATCGTAGTTTTTCTTAAATTGCTGTCAGTTGGATACAAGTCTTTGAACTCAGAGTGTTAAGATTCATGGTGCTGTTACAGGTTTGTTTTCTTTAAAGCAGCAATAGTTTTTTGACAAAGAAGACATACTGGTTTTCCATTTATCTCTGCAAAAGTGAATTCCATCTCCCAAACAAGATAGAAAACCCTGCATTCATCCCATAAGCATCTCTTCTTTGTTGCTATTTTTAATGCTTCTCATTAAAAAGAAAATTGTATCCCAGTGGTTTGGGTGTTTAGCTTGAAGCTTCAGGTTGTATGTTTCTTGAGGTGATTTTACTGTAAAAAGAAAATTTTCCAAGCCAGAGTGCTCCAACCTGCAGCGGGCAGGAACTGGGCAAGTCAGGCTGGACACGAGAGGCAAAAAAGGACAGGTGCTCAGGAGCCCTGTCCTGGATTCCCAGCAGGGCTGATGTCCCCACATGCGAGTCCGTTACCCCGTGTGGGATGGAGACAGGGCTTCCCAGCTGCAGCTGCAGTGCAGGACCCACACATGACCAGTGTGACCCAGTCAACACCTCTCAGTCTCCGCCTACAAACCTAAGCAGCCAACACTTCCCACAATACCCCGGCGCTCCCAGCACCTCTTTCCTGGGGCTAGAAACGCTGACACCTTGTAACCGTCTGTTCCAGCCAGCCCATCTGCTTGTGTCTTTAAATGCTTACCCTGCCTGGGAGACACCTCGCCGTTGTGGACCATGTTCCCAGTGAAGGCCATGTTCAAAGCATGTTGAGCGCCATATAAACCCAAACCGCACCGCAGGCTGCAAACAAATGGATGCAGCCCACGGGCTGCATGTTGAGTAGCCCTGTTCTAGAATGTACATATTTGATTTGGGCATGCAAGTACTATCATGTTCATGTGTGACTGCATATGCTTTAGATGCACAGTTCAGTGTCCATTTTGAGAATTCAAACTTTGAATCTCTCATACACATTTCACTATTAAAGCAGGCTCCTTCTGGGCAGTGTGATTTCCAGAAATCCCCTTTGCAGAAACAAACTCCAAAAGGAAAGAGCTTTATATACTAACAGCACATTTGGAAGGAGGAAAAAAAAACCCAGATACATTTTTTAGTATTTTCTCACACATGATCTGATATGAACTTGGATCAAGTCTGATAGATTGTGTGTCTCTGAGACAGGAAAAATACAAATCTTTGACTTTCCAAACAAAGCAAACAAGAGAAAATTCCAGAATCTCTCAGGAAAAGAAAATCAGGAAATTGCAGTACTGAGTCAGAATCTGTTATTCAACAATAACTTTTGTAATTCTGAGGACATCCTTTTAAGTAAGGAACCAAACTGCAAATAAACGTAACTTGAATGACTTCTGAATGTAGAAATAGAATATTTTACCACAGCCGGTTCTAAAAGAAACAGCACAATTCCATAATACAGTGATAAAGGGCAAAAAGGGGGCAAAGGGAATAATCTTGTATTATAAGGCAAATGCATTTGAGGTTAAACAAAGAAAAGTGTCCTGAGGAGGTTTATACTCATAGAAAAACACATCTATGAAAGGAGAAAATGAGGTCAGGAAAAAAGGATATGTGATCTCATGGTTCATGATTTAAGACTCACTGACATAAAAGATCAGACACTAAAGGGACATTGCCATCAAAAGAAATTTTAATTCCAGCTCAGACAAGAGTGAGAAAATACTGCAACTTCTCCAGACAACACCCAAATATGCTAATAAATTATTGACAGGCCTGCGACTCACTGTACTGCAACAAATGCAATATATAATCTCCTGTGTCAACTAGGGAGGGCCAAAAATAGGTGAGTCATCTGTCTTTTCCCTTTCACCCAGCATGAGAAAAACCCTTCACTTCATCTCAAATCTTAGCGAAATCTAACAACTGGAGGGGAAAATACAGCTTTGAATAATGATTTTGCTGGTTATGGGAATGGAGAAAGAGGAGATTGCCTTTCGGGTTGGCAATGAATAAAAATATCATCTAGATTTTTTGTGGGAGGGAAAAAGTTTTTAGGAATCCAACACATATAACTGTTATAGGAAGACTCTTAATTTATTAATGATGAGCTCTGGTCAGCGCAATAAAACCACCATAATGACACTTGAAGGCTTCATGAATTTTCCAGAAAACTGAGCTCAGATGACAGCTTTTCAGTGTGCACTTTGCACAGAAGTTATTTCAATATAACACTTGGAGTAATCAAAAAGAAAGAGAGACTTGCTGCTTCAGACCTTCTGCTCCTTCCACTGGGGAAGCACAGCAAGCTTGTCACAGATATTATGACATCAAAGTATTCCAGAGTCACTGAAATTCTTTTGAAAAATGAAGTGGTTTGGATGTGATTTCGTACATTTTTCAGCAGGGACACTGTGAATGAAATGCCATAGGAGAGTGAAACTTTGTAGTTTGTAATATTTAAATCTCCCTCCTATTAATTCCTATATCTATACGATCTATTCATAGGCATATGTGTATGTATAATACAAAATGAAAGAGTATAAAGATTTTGTCAGCATGGGAGCAAGTGCCAATGAACACTTTTTGCCATTCCACACATTTTATTACATATCTGTGGAACTTTTAGTATTTTGGTTTTTTCTCTATTCCTCCTCCATAAAGCAGCTTGTCATTTATTGTAAATCTCATTGTATAACTCTCAAAAGGTACTGAAAAGACCTCTAAAAATGACCTGTCTATACATAGTTGATATCACAGAGACTTGGTGGGATAATACACATGATTGGAATATTGGTATAGAAGGATACAGCTTGCTCAGGAAGAATAAGCAGGGAAAAAAGGGAGGAAGTGTTGCCTTATATAGTAAAAATTAAATGAATATCCTTGGACTGAGGTGGAAATGGACATAGAAGACAGACTTGTTGAGAGTCTTTACGATAGGTTAAAAGGGGTGAAAAACAAGGGAGATGTCATTCTAGGGGGTCTATTACAGACCACCTACCCAGGCAGAAGAGATGGATGAGGCTTTTTAAAAAAAAAACAAAACTAACAACATTATCCAAAGTGCAGGATTTGGTGGTGATGGGCGATGTTAACCATCCAGACATATGTTAGAGAACTAACACAGCAGGGCACAGATTATCCAGTAAGTTCTTGGACTGCATTGGAGACAATTTTTTATTTCAGAAGGTTGAGAAAGCTACTGGCTGGGGGGGTAGGGGGAGGGGAGGGGAGAGAGAAAAGCTGTTCTAGATTTGATTTTAACAGACAGGAAGGAACTGGTTGAGAATTTGAAAGTGGAAGGCAGCTTGGGTGAAAGAGACCATAAAATCATAGAGTTCATGATGCTAAGTAATGGTAGGAGGAAGAACAGCAAAATAGAGACAATGGATTTCAGGAAGGCAGATTTTAGTAAATTCAGAGAGCTGGTAGGTAAGGTCTCATGGGAAGCAACACTAAGAGGAAAAACAACGAAGAGAGCTGGCAGTTTTTTAAAGGGACATTAGTAAGGGCCCAAAATCAAACTATTCCACTATGTAGGAAAGATAGAAAGTATGGCAGGAACCACCTTGGATCAACTGGGAGATCTTATATGATCTAAAAATAAAAAAGGAGTTGTATAAAAAGTAGAAACTAGGTCAAATTACAAAGGTTGAATTTAAGCAAATAACACAGGTGTGCAGGGGCAAGATTAGAAAGGCAAAGGCACAAAACAAGCTAAATCTAGCTAGGGGCATAAAGGGTAACAAGAAGATGTTCTACAAGTATATTAGGAGCAAGAGGAAGACCAAGGACAGGGTAGGTCTATTGCTCAGTGAAGAGGGAGAAACAATAATAGGAAAATTGGAAATGGCAGAGGTGCTTAATGACTTCTTTGTTTCGGTTTTTGTCAGGAAGATGGATGGTGACGGGATGCCTAACATACTGAGTAGTAGTGGAAATGGTGTAGGTTTAGAAGTTAAAATAAAACAAGTTAAAAATTACTTAGAAAAGTTACATGTCTGCAAGTCACCAGGGCCTGATGAAATGCATCCTAGAATACTCAAGGAACTGATAGAGGAGCTATCTGAGCCTTTAGCTATCATCTTTGAAAAGTCATGGAAGTCGGGAGAGACACCAGAAGACTGGAAAAGGGAAAATAGAGTTCCCATCTATAAAAGGGGAAATAAGAACAACCCAGCAAACTACAAACTAGTCAGTTTAACTTCTGTGCCAGGGAAGATAATAGAGCAAGTAATTAAGGAATCTATCTATTTGGGCAAATCATGTCAAACCAATCTGACAGCTTTCTTTGCTAGGATGTCAAGCCTTGTAGATAAGGGAGAAGAGATGGACATGGTATACCTAGACTTTAGTAAGGCATTTGATGTGGTCTCGCATGACCTTCTTATCAATAAACTGAGGAAATGCAACCTAGAAGGGACTACTGTAAGATGGGTGCATAACTGGTTGGATAACCATTCTCAAAGAGTAGTTATTAATAGTTCACAATCATGCTAGAAGGGCATAACAAGCGGGGTTCCGCAGGAATCTGTTTTGGGACCGGTTCTGTTCAATATCTTCATCAATGATTTAGATGATGACATAGAGAGTATGCTTACTAAGTTTGCAGATGATACCAAGCTGGGAGGGGTTGTAACTGCTTTGAAGGATAGGATCGACATTCAAAATGATCTGGACAAACTAGAGAAATGGTGTGAGGTAAACAGGATGAAATTTAATAAGGACAAATGCAAAGTATTTCACTTAGGAAGGAACAATCAGTTTCACACATACAGAATGGGAAGCAACTGTCTAGGAAGGAGTACTGCAGAAAGGGATCTAGGGGTCACAATAGACCACAAGCCAAATATGAACCAACAGGGTAACACTGTTGCAAAAAAGCAAACATGATTCTGGGATGCATTAACAGGAGTGCTGAGAGCAAGACACAAGAAATCATTCTTCCGCTCTAGTCTGTGCTGATTTGGCCTCGGTGTTTTGTGTTCAGTTCTGGGCACCACATTTCTAGAAAGATGTGGAGAAATTGGAGAAGGTCCAGAGAAGAACAACAAAAATTATTAAAAGTCTAGAAAACATGACCTATGAAGGAAGACTGAAATAATTGGCTTGTTTACTTTAGAAAAGAGAAGACTAAGAGGGGACATCATAGCTGTTTTCAAGTATCTAAAAGGGTGTTACAAGGGGGAGGGAGAAAAATTGTTCTCCTTGGCCTCTGAGGATAGTACAAGAAGCAATGGGCAAGGGAGGTTTAGGTTGGACATTAGGAAAAACTTCCTAACTGTCAGGGTGGTTAAACACTGGAATATATTGCCTAGGGGGGTTGTGGAATCTCCACACTGGAGATATTTAAGAGCAGGTTAGACAGATACCTGTCAGGGATGATCTAGATAGTGCTTGGTCCTGCTGTGAGGGCAGAGGACTGGACTCGATGACCTTTTGAGGTCCCTTCCAGTTCTATGATTCTGTGATAATGTCACTCTATTCAGGGTCTCCCTAGGATGCCTATAAGTGCAGCGTGGCACACTGCTAAGAAAAGCTGGAAGACTCCCCTTCCCAATGATCTGAAGTTTCTGGGTACAATGTTGCTGGCTCAAATACTGCTGCCACTGATCTAGGTCTACATATTGCCTATCCTAGGCCCTCATATAGCAATGGAGTAAATGGGAAGGACAGAAGATGTGATTTGCAGAAGCAACATGGACTTATTTTAGTGACAGGTTTACTTAAAGCAGTGGCTCTTTTCCAGATCATGTAGTCTACTGCATTCCCTCATCTGAGTTAGAGTCCTATTATAATTATGAAAAAAGAAAAATAGGTACGTTAGGGACTACACGGTGTGTTACCTGCCATTGTGCCCCCAGATGAGACCTTGTGTATCCCTAGACCAGGGCTACTTAACTTTGGAAGCCCCGGGGGCCACAATGATACTCACAGCATGTGCAGAGGGCTGCAACTTAAATGTGGTTGCATATACATGCAAATATATGCAAATATATGCAAATAGCTTCTTTCACACTGACACACATGAATACAAAGATTAAGGCAAGACTATACAACACACAGGCCCCATTTAAGTCAGTTCTGCTGGTATTAATAAAATGCAATATTTACCCGATTTCCACCCATATGACACCATTTTTTATGAGCAATGACAGTCCAGGAATTTAACAATTAAAACACATATCAACAGAAGACTATTATATTGACTCACCATTGTGGAGTGTGTTCCCAGTGGAGTCCATGTTCAAAGGATCCCACCCATGGGCCATGTGTTGAGCCCCACGTAATCCCAAATTGCACTGTGGGCCGCAAACAAATGTGCCATGGGCCGTGTATTGAGTAGCCCTGCCCTAGACTTTATAGGTACACCTATTTCAGTTTGAAAACAACTGGCTTACAAGAAAACAACTGCTATTTGAAGCTGCTTAGACATAAAGGCATAATTTCCAGGCAGGTTTATTAGTAGAGTTGTGTGAGAACTTTTCATTTTGTGAGGATTTCATTCTTTCAAAATTTCTTCTGTTTTGGAATGGAATGAGAAACAACCACAAAAAAAATATATGAACCAGGATTCCGAACAAATTGCATTTCAGGTCAGTCTAAATGTTTAGTTTTGACAAAAATGAAAACAGTGTTAACATTTTGACAGCAATGTTATTTGTGTTTATAACAAAATACATATCAACGAGAAAATCATTGTCCAATTGTGAAACAGTCAAATGGATGATTTTTACTCATCAAAATGGTTTTTTTCAATTTTCCATTCAAAATGAATTTTCATCAAAGGCTACACATTTCAGTGAATTGTTATACTTCTGATTAAACAGCATTTTTGATGGAAAAAACCCTTATTGTTCAGAAAATCTATAACCAGCAATATTTATATCAGATATTCTCTAACAGGGGGTCCTGACCCCTCAGGGTATCACAAGAGTATTGAGTGTGGGGTTATGAGATGTCAGCCTCCATGCCAAGCCCAGTTTTACCAACAGCATTTATAATAATGCTTAATATAACATAATCATTTTTAATTTCTTGGGGGGGGTCACATTCAGAGGCTTGCTGTGTGAAAAGGGGTCACCAATGCAAATGTTTGAGAATCAATGATTTATACACTATTTCACAGAGATGCTCAAAAGTACCCAATAAAAAATGTAGCACATGACCAACATTTTTAAATTTGGGTACCTAATAATAGATTGTTAAATCCACATATAGGCACCTTAATTTTTTTCAAGTGCCTAAATACAAATTAAGGAGCCTAATTTTAGGCATGAAATTTATTGCATATTTACACATAATTCTTTCTGCCTTAAGCAACAAGAACCAGAAACATTTTAAATATCTAACTATTTCATTATCTTAAACTGTTCCTTTAGAAAAAGTCTCACATTTTTCCATTAATAATTATTATTTTGTGGATCCAGACCATTCTCTAGAATCCCAGGTTTGCTTTACTTTCCTTTTCTTTTAAAGTACGTTTGAGTTAGTAGTTAATGAAATACAATTTTTTAAAAGCATGCAAAAACAACACAATAAGTTTAAACTAAAAGGATATCAGAATACCGCACAAGGGATCTAAAGTTATTACTATGATTATTTCGGAGTTATTTCTTATGTTTCTAATCCACCATCAATCAATCTGTTTCACGAGGCATAAGGGAGCGGTCGACAAAGGCTTCCCCTGTCGACTGATCTGCGTCTTGACTTGTGCGCTTTGATGACAATCAGCTGAGCCAGCACAGCACGGCGGCCATTTTTATTTTAATGAAGCCAGGGATATTTAAATCCCCGCTTCATTGACTATGTCGGGTAGACTGTTTTACATGCCTGTGTTAGCAGAGGCATGTAGTTTAGACATACCCCTCATGTGCTCCTCCAATGCCAGAACAGCTTTATTTGGGTCCTTTTCACATACAGATGTGCAACCAAAGATTGATAGGCTATGTATACACTTACCAGTTTTAGCACAAAGTCTGTTTTTTGTGAAAAAAAAAAGGCTAGTTTCTTCACTAGAAATCTGCATTTTGGGCTGAAACAGTTTCAGTGCAAAAATAAAACCATCCCAATGTGAGTCTTTTTGCATTGATGCTTTTGTGCTGATGTGCCAGTGAAAACTCTTGATTGCTTTTACTGGTCTAATTGCCCTCCAGATCTGCCCCACAATGCAGAGCAGACTGGCTGCACTTTGAAACTCAGCAGTCCTGCCCACAACTATGTGCCCTTCACCCTTAGTTCTCTTCAGTGGGCTGATGTTATTACTGCTGTAGGACAGAAACCAAAGAATTAATATGGAATGTGTGTGCTGCTTCCCACAATGTGAACAGAGGTAGAGGCTGAGGCTGGGTCTTCTTCTCCCTATGTCAGGACTGGTTACTTCCAGAGGCTGTCATACACATATATCCAGTCCTGCCACAACAATGCTTTGCTCTGCGTCCCAGACCAGTGCATAGTGAGATAGCTACTGCAGTGCACTACTTTCATTGGCAATTCAAGTGCTGCATAGGTAAACATGCTCTGACTCTTGTGGAAAACAACGTGAACAGAAACCAGTGCTTTTCTTTTAGTGCTTTTCTATCACCGGATACATTTGGCTGCAGGCTTCTTTTGGAAAAAGCTTTTCTGGAACAGAGCGTCCATACTGCCAAAGCGCATGTAAAAAGCGATCTGCTTTTTCGAAAGATAGCGTCCACACTGACTGGACCCTATCTCGCATTTAAGCTGTGATTACTATGGATGGAGTTGCTACCAGGGCCCCTGTGCTTTTTCCTCTTTTCTCTTCTTCCAAACAAACTCCCCCTTCCCCGTCCACACACGTCTTTTTCCTAAAGAGCTCTTTTGGAAAAGCCATTCTCCCTCGTAGAATGAGGTTTACTAATGTCGGGAAAACCCTTCTGTTCTTTCAATTTTCTTTCAAAAGAACACAATAGCAGTGTAGACGTAAGTGAAGTTTTTTCGGAAAAACAGCCATTTTTCCGAAAAAAACCCTGCAGGTTAGATGCATCCATCTACAAAACTGCCAGAACAAACTCTGCCAATGTAGACATAGACTTATAGCTAGCTGAACCAACACATCTACCAGAGAGAGAGCTGAATTCTATTCTGACACATGCATTCCAATGACAGAATCTATCATTGGTGAATACGTAAGCTGAACTCAACTCTCAGATTTTAGGATGAGTTTGCATAGATGGCACTTAGAAAACTTTTTCTTTTCCTTTTCCTTTTTCTTAACTTATTTCCAGAGTAATTTTGATCTGGAAGCCACTACAGCAGATTTTGCCATTGCTTCTATCTAATGCCATTCTTAAAGTATTTGAAGAACAAAGGAGGAAGGAAAACATATTTAAAATGGGAGACGATATTTTTGATCTTTGGTTTGTTGATAACATGATATACTTCCTTTTAAAAACCTCATAGCCTTTATGATCAGATTTGACCTTTTTATAGGAAAAATCATCCACAGACTGTGTCATTCTCTTAAATCATCTATTTGGGCAAATTTTAAAAATTAACATTATATACTCCAGGATTTTTCTTTTTAAATGTTCATGTTATTTAAGGAGTTATTTAAAAATTATGTTTTGAACCTGAGGTTCTGGGACATTGTTCCAGTAAAAATTATGAACTCCACTGTAATAATTAGCTAAAGATGTACACTAGCTGTAGAAAAAATTCTCATGAAAACTCAAAGAATAAGTGCACAGAGTACACAATAGAGACTTTGTAAGCTACCCAACCTCAACTGATGTTATTTTTCAAGTACAAAAGTGATTAGTGAACAATATTGAAAAAGCATTTCTGTTTTTGCATTGTTATTAACATTTTCAAATAAAGAGTTAAAAACCAATAGTGAACTCCATGTTTTCTACATCTTAAAATGGGTAAGTGTATTGCTGAAACCCCCCCTCACCAATTCCTAGCTAAAGGCCTGATTTCGTAAAATAAAATAAAATAAAATAAAATAATCACATTAGTGCCTTCATTTAAATGTAATTACATACAGATAAGTGATTGCAGGATTGGAGTATTCTAAAGTAATTCTTGGTGTGGACACTCACTTTTATTTCAAAAGTAATTTATTACAGAATAAAATCTCGCTACTTTAGAAGAGGAGTAATTATTTGGAAACAGTGTCCACACAGAGGAGTTATTCCAAAAAAGCATTGTAATGGCCACCCAGAAAAGTAGAGGTCTCTGTTAATACTTTGAAGACAATTTTGAAAAGCGAATTGCATTATTCGCACAATGGATTTTCCTTCATAAAGCTTTGAGAATCCAAACAGGAAGTACTAATTGTGTAAATAAAAAATGTATATCAAATACTCAAACTAAGTACTTAAAAAAAAACATTATAGGTTGAACTTGTTTAAACAAAGTGTTCATTCAAACTTGCAAATAATCACCAAATAAAAATCATTACCTCTTTGATATGAATTTGAAAGAAGAAAAAATTAAATGTAATAAAAACTATTTGTTATGAACTATTTCATCAACTATTGTCCTGACATTGCTAGCTCAGAGTTCCTGCCCATAGTAAAATTTTGTGCCAAGTTAAACCCCCCAAAATAGGAACTTATAAATGGTAGTAATATCATACCATTCATTCTCATAGTATAAAGAGCTTTGCTATAATACATTTTATGGATTTTAAATGAAACATGAACTGTATCCCATCATACTATTATATTACCAGATGGTTGTCCACTGAGCTGTGCAACTACAAGCAGATCATGGAGGGTGGCAAAACAGAATTCTATGTCCAGCCAAAAAAAGCTTACCAGCTTACTTAATATTTGTATTTGCTTTGAATGCAAACATACATTCTTCTCATAGACGATAAAGCCAATTCAGATCAAAATGCAAGCACACCCAATTAATGTTCAAAATTCTCCCATAATGATGCTGAAGGCTGCACAAGCACACACACACAGTGAGAAAGGAACTGGGGATTAAGCTGTGCATAAATTCACTAATAAGAGAAAAGGTCACGGGCTGATATTACTGAAATTTGATTAGACTCAGGATCTATGCGCTAGAAATCAATGTTTTCTTGGCTTCGGCATTTCTGCTCTGGAGTCAGCCAGTCTCTAGGGGCCCTGCATCTAATCGCAGGATGTACCAGCCTTACATCCTCTCCTGAGCACAATGACGGCAAGAAATTAGAAAGGATTTACAGGTTGGAACAGACAGGCTTTGCAATTCCTACAGCTGAGTGGCTTGGGAAGCTGAAGAGGAAAAGCTGCAGCTGTGACTGTGAAGCTGAAGTAACTGTCATGTTGGTCAATGCCCACAGGAAAGGTAAACCCAATGCTGGGGATTTTACAGCTCTTTCATAGCTTTCAATAGCAATCTAGTCAAACTAGGATGAGTCCACAAAGGGTTCTGCACATAAACATTGCTGCAAAGCGGTTACAAAAATGGGAGTTACAACAGTAATTTAATCCCATCAATAAAAAATAAAAAAGGCCCCCAAAGCAGAATTTAGACATATGGGGCTTCTCTAATGTGAAACCTGACAGATAAGGGGAAATAAAAGTTTCCTAATTCTCAGTTGTTCTAGGCTAGAACATTAGGCTGAACTCCTGCTGCATGGTTTGGTTTGCCTCTGTATGTTTGCCAAACAATTAAACAGAGTCCAGACTGTCAAATGTAAAATGCTGCAGTAGCAGTTACTGGGGATGGAGAAGACAAACAATGATTCATATAACTCATAAAAATATACAGAAGAGACAGACAGGGCCTGATTCTTGAGCAATTTCACTGATATCAGTAGAGTAACACTGGAGTAAATGAGAGAAGAATCAGGCCTCTAGGGCCAAAACAAAAAAGATCAGTGAGGCTACCTCTACGCTACAGCGCTATTTCGGGATACTACTGGTATCCCGAAATAGCTACTCCTCGTCTTTTGAGCAAACCTATTATTTCAAAATATAATGGCCTTATTATTCTGATGCCCCTGTAAACCTCGTTCCATGAGGAGTAAGGGATGATTCAGAATAGTGCTCTATTTTAAAATTTGGTGCTGAGAAGAGTGTGTCAAATTTCGAAATAAGCTATTTCGAAATTGACCGATAGTGTGTAGCTCAAATTGCATAGTTTATTTCAAGATAAGGGTGCAGTGTAGACAAACCCTTATAAAATAATGGCTAACAAAAATGGTTACCCACAGATCGAGACACAATCTGTCCCAATTCTGCTGTCAGAAAGTGAAAGATCATACTGACTAAATCAAACAGAAGCTCCAGAGTTAAGCGGCTTATAGAGAAAAACAGCACTCTTCTTCCCCTATAGGAAAACCAAAACACCACGGCTACGTCTACACTGGCATGGTTTTGCGCCAAAGCTATGCAAATGAGGCTTAGCGTTA
>CM057846.1:67523536-67553151 GCA_030068395.1 Apalone spinifera
TTTAATGGCCCAGATTCTGTTCCTACCTACAGTTGGCATATACTGTTTCAGTGGGAATATGACTGAATATACAGGAATAGACTGCTCCTTTCTGACCAGAAGTTGATCTTCCCAGAAAGTATGCTTATGGGAGGAAGGGGAATTAGGTTAGAATATGCTATTTTCAGATAGAAGCCATGTGTGTGAGAATCTGTTTGCCATACTGGGATAATATTTGTTTAAATCTCAATAGAGCAGTGGCATATGCATTTTTAAAAAACAGGTCCATCTTAATGCTCTTTATCATTCAGGTCTCTCTTTCAAGTCACAGAAATGAACATTGCTGTCTGGCAACTCATCCTCTGTGAGTGTCTAAAAGTACTGAAAAAATAAAGAAGGGTTTCGGATGAGCAATTCCTGAAGTACTGAGTTACTATTTCTGATCATTACAGCTCCCAGTTTTGCACAGATCAGAAATAGAATCCCAAACAGAGAAACTGTGCAGTACTCCTGTTTCTTCAGGGTAGTTTCAAAAGGCAGTTCTGAGTGTTCAGACAACATTTTCACAAAGAGAATTTTGAAGATGTGCTTATTTCTTGAGAAAAGTGAAATGACCTCTCAATGCTAACCTATCTTCTCATCGAGCAGGCTGCTGCTTTCCCCTCCTCCTCCACACACACTGCAAGTTCAGAGGCACTTGAACTTTGCTTTTATTACTCATTCTGTGCTGTTTGCAAACTCTTGGATTGACATTCTAATGTATAGAGCCAGTGAGATTCTCTGTTGTATACTACAACCAAAAAATTTGAGGTTTGTGCCAGCCTCACAAACCTTTCTTTGTACTTCATCACCTTTCTGTTCCTTTCAGTTCTCTGCATAAAGCAAATAAGTATTTAAACAAATCCTATCTTAATAAACTGACTACCTTGTATTCATGTAATATTAAAATACAAATTAGATTTCCCATATATAGCAGAAGGCAAAATGACACAAATAAGGAATGAATCTGCAACTATTCGGGAGATACTCATAGAATGTATTTAAATGGTCATGACGCTAGAAGTATTGACATGGTACAATCTGTCTTCTGCCCATATGCAATTGTAATGGACTTTTGCCTATGTGTTATATCCTGGGAAATACAGTATAAGTACATCCAGGGATCAGCTAGGTCAGACATTTTTTAGGTCATTCAGCCATCTCACGGAGTGAAGGTGGATATTATACACTATTTTTGACTAGTGTCAAATCAATTATGCATTTATAATTCCAATCGTCAACAAAATATTTTTAGAATTGTATTTTAATGTATTTTGACACAGTTTCTTACAGCAAATGACATGAACTGCTCTAGGGTTGAGCACACAAATATTAAATCCAAGTGAATGTCTCCAATTTTGCTTCTGTCATTGGAAGATGCATCTGCACAATTTATTCCTTCTAATCAATTTTGCAAAGAGGACAGCAGAATAGCAACAGTTTACTTAAATTGGAACACCCCTGAAAAATGCATACTGTGTGCCAGCAAGCAAAGATAACTAACTACTACAATACAAATATATTTCTGGTACCAAAGTTAGAGCTCAGTGATTTCAATAAGTAAAATAGAAACGGGTACTCTAAGGTGTAGCTTGAGTCTGCAGCAATTTATGTTTATTGATCTTATTTACAGTAGCTCCATGGAGCCTAAAAAAATATTACTACATACTGTTCCAAGTCACACGAGAAGGACAAAATCAGTAATAAAAATATAATAAGCATAATTCAGTTTTTTTGCTGGGAAAATATTATGCAATGCATTTTACTTGATTAATTTTTTCTCATGCAAACTTTGTTTTGTTTAATCAAATCCAAACAGGGCAGATTTCCTGAACTGAAGTCAAAACTTTCTTTCTGATCTTGACTTTTGTTGGTTGATTGATATTTTCCCTTTGGGTGTGTCTAGACTACAGGGTTTTTCTTTTTTTTTTTTAAAAAGAGGCCTTTTTTCGAAAAACTTTCCCTGTGTCTAGACTGCTGCCGTGTTCTTTCAAAAGTAAATCGAAAGAATGCAGCAGTTTTTTCAACCACGGAAAACATCGTTTTATGAGGAAGAATGCCTTTTTTCAATAGTGCTCTTTCGAAAAAGACGCTGCAATGCAAACTTTGCTTTTTCAAAAGATAGCATCTAGACTGCCTGGGTGCTCTCTTTGGAAAAAGTTGCTTGTGGTCTAGACGCGCTTTTTTGAAAGTATCTTTTCGAAAGAGGCTTTCAGGCTAGATGTAGCCTTCGTGAAGAAAAAATAAATACATGCAGTCAGCTAGTGTAATCTCCGTATGGCTCCATTGGAATCAATGGTCCATTTACACTAAATGAGGATCTGGCCCATTTTTTATGCATAGTGTATACTAATGCCTTTGAGTACAAATGGGAGCTTGAAGAGTACAAACAAAGAACCATATACACTTTTCTAACTTAAACCTCTAGTCTAGTATGGTATATTTCAATGTTTTACTGGTGTTTTGACTGCATTGTATCTAATAGTGGTTAGGTTACACTAGTTTAACCAGTAGATGGCAATATTGCTTATCACAGTCTTTCCTATTTTGTCCTGAATTTGTGAGAAGTATTTTCTCTAGTAATGAGAACAGATCATACTCGACCTTAGAAGCGAGTTCAAACTTTTAGCCTTGTTATGCAATGCAAACTTATTTTATTATCCCATTATGTTTTCATCAAGATGCTGCCTCACAATATTGCAACACATGTCATCATGATACAATGTGATAATGGTCCACAGAAACCTTGTCATGTTGCAGGTCAATGCAATGTTCTCATGACACCATTTTGCTACATTGTGGTGTTGATCCATCCCAAAATATTTCAAGTCTGTTCAGGTGATTTTGCTTGCTGTACACAGAAACAGCAGTGGCTATTCTACAGTTGAAATAGCCCACATAACTCAAGTCAGAGGCAACCCTACTTTATGTGTTCCCTAAGTGGCAGTATCTTTAGTGTGTTTATAACCCCACATAATTAAAAACATGACACTGACCCAAAACAGAGATCTGCAATGGTTTGGGAAACAATTTAATCTTCATCTATCTAATATTTCACATTAGTTTATAGCAGCAATTTGCAGCCTGTGGTTGTGACACTCTGGGGGTTTGAGCAGTTATCTGTGTATCGTGAACTTGCTCCCTTCCCCTGCCCCCTACTTTCTGCTCAAGTAGATTTGTTGACACTTGTAACCAGTCCTATATGACCAAAAGCACCCCAGCAACCATTATGCCAAATACTGTGGTGCTTCCTTTTAAAAAAAGGGAGGATAATGGTATAAAAAAAGTTGAGAAACTATGATTTAGGGATTCATTTTCATCAGTGGCACTTTATCTTTTCTGAAGGTCAGAAAAATAATAAAAGGCTTCTTCAGGATTAGGCTATGAGCTAGCACTTATCTGCTCTGGAGACAGTGATGGAGGGAGAGAGGAGAGATAAATCAACTCCAAACTGTTTTCTCTTCTGAATGTTATAGTTAAAAAACAGTATTTGATCATTTGTGCCACTTTGTCTTTCACTGAACCTTCTTATACTTGCTGTTCTTTCATTGTGGCAGCAATGCACAAGAGTTTAGTGGGTAGAAGTGCACTATATGGATTTTTCAGGTAAATTACATGAAGATAAGCCTCAGCCAGTTTGTAAATAGTTCGTGAACAGAACACCTGGCACTATAAGAAACAATGTGGTGACCTCTTTGTGTTTCCTCTCTTTGTCACTCATTAATTTATATAGCACAAGATCTTCAATAGGTGTCAGACATATCAGAAAAGAATCATCCAAGGAAGTTTAAATGGAGGTCAGTTATAATAGAACTTCCAAGACCTCTTGAGAGGTTCTAAAATACCTATTACAGTAGCTTACTGTAATTAGCAATACCACATTGCACAATTGAACTGATTCACAGATGTCAGACATTGTCCTGAAGAAGTTCTTGAATATGAATTGGCTACTGAACCAGTTCAGTAATGCTGTAATACCCTTGACTGCTCATTAGTAGGTACTTTTTCATTCTTCTCCTCCTCAACCACCTTTAGAATGAACCGGAGAAAAAAGATGGGGCTAGAAATGTGGTGTACAACACATTAGCCCTAACCGTATGTGTCTGTTTGGCTGGTTGACTGTGACTAGTTGGCTTGAACAATGGGATTATTTTGCCAGCTGAGTGTGGCTAGTTTGCTTCAGAAATGGCTACTGCTTCAGAACTGGTTGGACACCATGGGGCTGGACATTTTACCCAGATCTCAACAACTAGTCTGTCTAAACCTTGTGGATAGTTTCTACACAATGCAGTGTTTCTATTCAGCTAAAACTCTCAGCTGGGATCTTGTCATCCCACGCCTGGATTACTGCAACAATCTCTCTGGCTTGGGCAAGTGCAGACTTGCCAACCTCACCTATTTAGAATGCTCTACTGCTGAGAAATCATTCTCCTTGCCCACTGTTTTAACAACATTACCCCTTTTTGCATCCCTCCACTAGCTCCATCTTCACTTCCAAGGACTTGGAGTCATTCCCAATCCTACATGTGTGTCTCCGACACCACCAGTATGCCGATACAACTGCCTATCATACTGAACAACATCTGTCTGCACTCATCTCTTATCTCTTGCTTTATACTTAGATTTTAAGTCCCCTGAGGCAGAGACCTCCTAGTATAATGGGGGCCTGATCAATGACTGGAGCTGCTGGACATTATGGTAATACAAACTAAAATTAACACCACATTATTATTACTAACACACTAACACTTAGTGCACCTCAAGCATTAACTGCTAAAAGACCTGTACATAGAAGCTCAAGTTATCATCATCATATTTTTCTACATTGGGGAGGGGAAAAGGGAAATGTTTCCATACCATTATTTGAAACACCACAGTGTGAGTGCACCCTGGCTAGTTTTTAGTTTATGCTGGCAGAGTCTATGTGGGGCAGTTATAGTGTGACACAGAAAAGCACTCTACAACTCACGCAATTCTGGTTCACATGTGTCTCCATGCTGACTAGCCCTCAGACTGAGATGTGTCTAATAGAATCTGTGAAAATCTAACTGAAAGAGATAATACATATATTAAGTACTGTTCATTTTAACAACCCATGAATTATTAAAGCTCTTCAGAATTTTTATGCCAACAGCATACTTAATAACATATTATTCCCAGATGAATTTATTAAGGGGAGCTGCTGTTTCTCTCTGTTATACATTAACTAACATTGACTGGACACTTAAAATTATACTTCTGGGATTTAAAAAAATCTAAAATACAGGTTTTCTTGCAGATATAGAATAAGAAATGTGGAATGAGGACAATCAATGGGACACAGTCGTACCAGGGTACAAAATATATCAGAAGGACAGAAGAGGTCGTGCTGGTGTGGGAGAAGCATTATTTGTGAAAGAAAATGTAGAATCAAATGAAGTAAAAATCTTAAATGAATCAAAATGTACCATAGAATCTCTATGGATAGTAATTACATGTTCTAATAATAAGAATATAGCAGTAGGAATATATTATCGACCATTTGACCGGGATAGTGATAGTGACTATGAAATGCTAAGGCAGATTAGAGAGGCTATCAAAATGAAAAAACTCAATAATAGTGGGGGATTTCAACTATCCCCGTATTGACTGGGTACACGTCACCTCAGGATGGGATGCAGAGATAAAGTTTCTTTATACCTTAAATGACTGCTTCTTGAAGCAGCTGGTTCTGGAATTCACAAGGGGAGTGTCAATTCCTGATTTAGTCCTAACTGGAGCACATGATCTGGTCCAAGAGGTAAATATAACTGGACCGCTTGGAAATAGTGACTATAAAGTAATAAAATTTAAAATTTCCCTGTAGTGGGAAAAACACCTTAGCAACACAACAAGTGGCATTTAATTTCAGAAAGGGGAACTACACAAAAATGAGGGGACTAGTTAAACAGAAAGTAAAAGGTACAGTGACAAAAATAAAATCTGTGCAAATTGCATGGAAATTTCATGCAAATTGCATGAAAACAAAACAAAAAAACATTGAGAGAGAAAAAGGCATTGTTTAAAAAGTGGATGTTAAAGCCTAGTGAGGAAAATAGAAAGGAACATAAACTCTGTCAAATTAAGTGTGAAAATATAATAGGAAAAGCCAAAAAGGATTTTGAAGAACAGCTAGCAAAAAAACCTCAACAAATAATAGCAAAATATTTTTTAAGTACATCAGAAGTTGGAAGCCTGCTAAACAGCAAGTAAGGCCCCTGGATGATTGAGATGCTAAAGAAACACTCAAAGACGATAAAATCATTGTGGATTCTTTGCTTTGGTCTTCATGGCTGAGGATGAAAGAGCAATTTCCAAACCTGAGCCATTCCTTTTAGGTGACAAATCTGAGGAATTGTCCCAGATTGAGGTGTCATTAGAGGAGGGTTCGGAACAAATTGATAAACTTAACAGTTACAAGTCACTGGGACCACATGATATTGACCCAACAGTTCTAAAAGAACTCTAATGTGAAATTGCGGAACTATTAACTGTGGTTTATAACCTATCCTTTAAGTCAGCTTCTGTACCTAATGACTGGAAGATAGCTAATGTGACACCAATTTTTAAAAAGGGCTTTAGAGGTGATCCTGGCAATTACAGATCAGTACGTTTAACATCAGTGCTGGGCAAATTACCCTATGTACTCAACATAAGCTGATTCGTTTATAGGCTGAAACCCCAAACTTACAGAGAAAAAAATGGCGAAAAGTCACTGACCTGTTTATAAGTCAAATCCAGAGTACAGATTTCCAGTTCCAGCTCCTCAGGGTCAGCATAAACACAGAGTCTCTCAGCTGAGCTTTTAGCACTTCAAGCTTTAACACTGAGATTTTAACACTTCCTGAGCCATGGAAAGCAAAGTGGGCTGAAGGATTTGCTGGCTGTCAGGAAGTGTTAAAAGTTCATTGTTAAAGTGTTATCAGGAAAAACTTAAACAACAAATATTCTGATAGCACTTTAAAGACTAAAAAAATATGTAGATGGTATCATAAGCTTTCCTGGGCTCAGCCAAGAGTGTTATCAGTTAAGAGTCTCTCAGCTGAGAGACTCCATGCTAGCAGCTAGCAAGTCCTTCAGCATTCCTTGATTCCTGGGGCTTGGGAGGAACCTGCTCATAAGCCGACCCCCATTCTTCACAGTGGAATTTTTTTCCAAAGAAAGTCAGCTTATGAATGAGTATATATAGTTGAAACTATAGTAAAGAATAACATTGTCAGATACATAGATGAACAGAATTTGTTGGGAAAAAGTCAACATGGTTTCTCTAAAGGGAAATCGTACCTTGGGTTGTGCCCACAAAAGCTCATGATACCATCTACATGTTTTGTTAGTCACTACAGGGCTGCAAGACTATTTGTTGTTTATGTTTTTCTAATCTACTGGAGTTCTTTGAGGGGGACAACAAACATGTGGACAAGGGGGATCCAATGGATATAGTATACTTAGATTTCCAGAAAGCCTTTGACAAGGTCCCTCGCCAAAACCTCTTAAGTAAAATAAGTTGTCATGAAATAAGAGAAAAGGTCCTTTCATGGAGTGATACTGGTTAAAAAGACAGGAAATGAAGAGTAGAAATAAATGGTAAAATTTCAGAATGGAGAGAGGTACCGAGTTATGTCCCCCAAAGGTCCTTACTGGGACCAGTCCTATTCAACCTATTTATAAATTATCTGGAGAAAGGGGTAAACATTGAGGGGGCAAAATTTGCAGATAATACTAAACTGCTTAAGATAGTTATGAACAAAGCAGTCTGTGAAGAGCTTCAAAAAGATCTCACAAAACTAAGTGATTGGGCAACAAAATGGCAAATGAATTTAATGTTGATAAATGTAAAGTAATGAACATTGGAAAAAATAATCCCAGCTATACATACAAAATGATGGGGACTAACTTAATTGTAATGATTCAAGAAAGAGATCTTGGAGTCATAGTGGATAGTTCTCTGAAAACATCCACTCAGTGTGAAGCAACAGTCAAAAAAGCAAACAGAAAGTTAGGAATCATTAAAAAAGAAATAAAGAATAAGAGAGACTATCTTATTGCCTCTATATAAAACCATGGTATGCCCACATCTTGAATAACACATGCAGATGTGGTCACCTCATCTTTAAAAAAAAAAAAAAAAAATATATAGTGTCATTAGAAAAGGTTCAGAAAAGGGCAACAAAAATGTTTATTGGTTTGTGATGGATCCCATATGAATAGAGATTAACAAGACTGAGACTTTTCAGCCTAGAAAAGAGGAGACTAAGGGGGATTGATAGAGGACTATACAATCATGACTGTCATGGAAAAAGCGAATAAGGAAAAGTTATTTATATCCCATAACGTAAGAACTAGGGGTCACCCAATGAAATTAATAGGTAGCAGGCTTAAAACAAGCAAAATGAAGTTTCTCTTCACGCAGCACATGGTCAACCTATGGAACTCCTTGCCAGAGGATTTTGTGAAGACCAGCACAGGGTTAAAAAAAATTAGGTAAATTCATGGAGGTTAGATCCATCAATGACTATTAGTCATTGAGAATAGGAATGGTGTTCATAGCCTTTGTTTGTGTCAGAGGCTGGAAATGGGAGAAGGATCACTTGATGATTATCTGTTCTTGTCATTCCCTCTGGGGAATCTGACATTGGCCACTGGAAGACAGGATACTGAGCTAGGTGGACTCTTGGTTTGACCCAATATGGCAGTTCTTATGTTGTATAGCCTATGAATCTTCACTTAGAAGCCATCTCAATCATTTCATATTTGGCCTCCTGTCATGATAATGGTTTGACTGATAATGTGTACCATTACAAGGCAGAAGAAAATTACACTCAAATTCTACCTAAATTTTAAAACCCTTCTTTCTCCTTTATAATGGGAATAGGGTTATGTTATGAAGAAAGGTTTGAAACACTACTCTTGATAGTGTTACAAGTCGTGTTGGACCCTTAGTTAAGATTATGGTATTTTTCATATTAGCCAATGTAGTTAGTAACTGAAATTGAGAAATCAAGAACTCAGAAGTTATTAATCAATTATTACACCATTAGATCTTTTGAATTAAATATCTTTTCTTGTAAAGAGCTAGTAATATTGGACAATAGAGTTATAGAAGGTGGAACTGCTGTATTTGGTTAGTGCTTTCAGGACACACTTTAAATGAGGGCAACAGGAGCCCACATTGAAATTGAAACCACTTAACCCTAACTTATTTGAATGAGACCTTCTGAGTTGCATGGAAAACATGCCCAAAGGACTGTAATGCTGGAAACTTAGGCCTTAGAAGACTGGAGTTTTATGCTCAGCACCTCCTAGTTCTCCTTCAGCAGCTCCACAGAGTCCCGTGCTGTGCCCTATGCCTAAAAGGTATGATCTAATCCAAAGTGATGCTGGCATTCCTTGTTTTTTGTTTAGGTAATGAAACATAAGCAAAGCATGCAAGAAAATAAAAACAGAAAAAAACAAAACAAAAAAAACCCAAACTAAACAAAATCTCTTACTCTTTCTGTGCATGAGAGAAATTTTCAAGATAAGAGCTTTCGAAAAAAATCTTGAAGCCCCCTCACTTAAAAAAGTGTTCCTTAAGAATCAAGGAAATATAAAAAAACCCACTTTTTTTAGATCAAAGCTTTTTATAGTATTCTTGGGATAAATAATGACATCTTACTATATATTTTAGATTGTGTGTCTGTCTGTCTACGAGTCCATTTGTTCAAGAACTCCTCCTAAACACTAAGAGCTAGGATCATCAAATTTGGTATGCAGCTTCCTGTTATCCTAACTTGAAACAAGGGCAGGGTTTGATTGTGCCAGTACAATGAGATGTGCCTGGAATTTGATTGCTTCTCATAAAATGGAAAGGGAAGGGTCTGGTTTGAGGGACAGTTATACTGCAGAATGACCACAAGGGGGAAGAAAGGGACAGAGAAGGACCAGGACACATATAATCCCATTGGGCCAGCAGGGGATAGTCTATCTACTATGAAAGGACAGCTATCTACTATGTATTTCAGAGAGTTTATCAGCTTGTGTTTGTCTGTGTGTCTGTATCTGGGAGACATGCCACCGCTTCCCCAGCTGACCTCATTGCAGCAGCATTTCTCACCTGGCCCCAGGCTGCTGTTGTGGCAGAGAGGTCTGGGATTGTCCTCTCAACCTGGGGCAGCATGCATACTGAATCCTTCATTCCCAGCCCCACTCCAGAACAATTATTTGAATGAAGAAAACCAAAACTTATGTGAGTTAAGGATCCAAGAAACACCAAATAAATCTGCTAGTAATATGAATAAATTGAGCAACCAAAAAACTTTCAAAAGGCCCTCAGCATATAGCTTGAACGCGGCATGAGATGCCAAGGTGGACATGAAAATTCTTAGCCTGAACTGCTGCCTTCGAACAATTTTTTTTCCAGTGGGCCTGATCCAAATATCACTGAAGTTAATGAAAAGACATATTTACTTTCACGTTCTTCAGATTACACTCAATTAGTAGGGGCAGGAAGGAAAACAGATGTTCTTCATCATAATTGTGACTTGCTCATTCTGAGCAAAATATTTGACTTCCTGGGAGCACAGCCAAAATACCTCTAATGGGAAAATCATCCAGGTATCTCTCTAAATCAGACAGTTAGGCTGTGCAGAATTGTGTAAAGTGAAGAGTGTGAATATCTATTACAAGTTCTCGCTTGGCCTGTAACAGAAGCCTCATGCCCCAGGAATGTACATCAGTTTATTATTGCAGTAAAAAAACCTGGGCCATACCCACAGAATGCCCAGTCAAATAATAAAGAGAAACCAATTCAGAGTCAATCTAGCTTTATCGGTATAAAAGGTTAACAAACCAATCAAAGCAATTAATTGAAGATAATGTCTCACTCTGTTCCTTTCAAGAGTTGAGCTACATGTTTTATTGTGATAAGAGGAGAATTAAAACATAGTTAAAGGAGAAAGCAGGAGATCTCATTTCCAAGCATTTCACCTAGAATCTGCATCCCACAGATGGTGCTACATTAAAGTGGCATCCAGACACACGAGAACTGAGAAAAACTCTGCCATCAGCTAATCATAGTCATCAGGTTGGCTGATCAACACACTGGTTAGAACAAGGTGAGGATCAGATATTGAGAAGCAGTTAAGAGACCACCAAAATCAGTAGCACTCAAGAGCACCCTGTTATTTTATTTAAACCTGCTTTTATGAAGATAATACATTCACTGCTCTAGAATTGTGCTCAGCTTTATTGCCAAACATTACCAGGATCCTTGTATGTAGAATTAATAACTATTATATTTATTCCTTTATGCTAACCCATGAGGAAAGTCCTTGCTGAGAAAGTAAAAGTTATTTTACAATTAATTTTATTTTCTCTTGGAGTTCCCACATTCCCTCCACCTGTATCAACCAATTTCAAATTGTTGCAGCTGCGCTTTCTTTGGTGGGAAGAAATAGATTTGCACAAATGTACAGCCAGTCCAAAGTTGTAACTGTAGATCATGTACCTAATTAGCCATTCCCATGGTGACTATGCTCAGGCAAGTACATGGACCAGGTAGCCAGAATAAAATGATTCCCAAAGAGTACTCAGCATCTTTGCTGCAGGAATCAATCAAAAAACGTTTCAGAAGAAAATATAATTGCTTTTCAAGGATTAAAATTTTAATTATGAGTATTCAATTAGCAGTAAATGTTCAGATTCACAGTTCAGATTTTCATGCAAATGTGCCCATTCTTATACAAAGACTTGAAGATAAAGGCAGTTCATAGAAAACACAAATCTGTCTCAGCTCAGCAAGAACCTGATAATTTACTCTGTGGAATATTTTGCAGCTATGACAACATATAAAATTGTGGAAATAGTTCATTTATGTCCCTTACTGAAAGTAATCAGCTTTGCATTAGCTGTGAGAGGCAACTCATAGCCCTTGACAGGCCACAACAAGGTGCGTAGTATAAAGTATGGAGGTTTTAAAAAAAAGTTTTTAAAAATATTAGAGTTGACAACAGTTCAAATACAAAATCTTGCTTTTGCTGATGTTAATTTCTCCCATAGCTGCTAGTGAATTCAGTATTAGCAGAATCAAACCAATACAATGTACTTATTTTACAGTGTCTCCAGTCCCAAAGCAATACGTTCCAGAACCTTAGGTAATTTAAACTGGTATAGCACCATTGGTTTCAGTGGCAATATGCTGGTTTACACCACCAACCAAGGATATGGCCCAAAGCATATAGATTCATACCTTATCCACCACAGAAGTAGGCTAGTTATTTAATAGTGCACAATGAAGCCCCAGCATTGCTACCATTGGAAATAATGAGAGCTATGCTGTTAAATGCAACAACAGAAAGATCAGGCCGTAATTCTTCCTATCCTACAGATTTGGATAATGAAGGAGGACATAAAATAATCAATAGCCATACAATGCCAAAACTACCTTCCTTACTTTCTCAAAACTTCTTTGTTGGCTAAGATTAAGGACTAAATTATTATTTCATGTATACAGCTGATATATTTGGAGTTATTCACTTATATCGTGGTTTGACTGAGCTCATGAAAAGATCTATTTTTCCTTATGCATGCTTTTTAGTAAATATTTCATGTATTTTTTCATATTTTAGATCTGATAATAGGATTAGAAATCTACTAATTAAAATCATCTAGTAAAATGTATATATTTACCAGATTGCATTTTCTAACTTCCAGGCAGTGCTTTGTCTTCTTGATTTATTTTTATATATAATTGTGTGTATGTGCATAAGTGTGTATGCCCGTGTATATGTAACATTGTAAGCATACAATATGTCATTTTGTCCTTATAGAACAGTAATTACATACTGGAAAAAAAAAGAAATGGATTTCTGATCAAAATGCAGATGACTGCATACCCTGAGGGTATGTATAGACTACATTGTTTTTTTGAAAAAACTTCACCTGCATCCACACTACAATTGCATTCTTTCAAAATTAAATCAAAAGAACGCAGAGGTTTTTTTGACATTGGTAAACCTCATATTACAAGGAAGAATGCCTTTTTCGAAAGAGCTCTTTCAAAAAAAGGCATTTGTGGATGCAGAACAGGGACATTTTTCGAAAGAACAGGCAATCGAAAAAACACAGGTGCCATGGTGGCCATTCTGTGAATAGCAATCAGGGCTTTCTTTTGAGAGAGTGTCCATGCAGTCTGAACGCTCTCTTTCGAAAAAGCAGATTGCTTTTTCGATCCGGTTTTGAGGTATGGATGCTCTCTTTTGAAAGAAGCTTGCAATCTAGATGTACCCTAATATATGTCAGGCAAAGTAAGATCTTTAGTACAGCCGTATATAAGTGAAGTTTATTGAATGGAAGGACTCCCATTAATTTCAATGGACTTTAGATCAAGATCCTGACGTACTAAACAATGTTTTAATATGCTAGTTTCTATATTCTAAATTGTGTGTTTTAATTAAATGCAATTAACTCAAGTGATTAACTCAAAACAAATTAGCTTGATTAAAATTGTGATTAATTACAGGTTTAATTGTACTATTGCACATGGGTAGAATACCCATTTGAAATTTATTATAAATATTTGAGATGTTTTTTCTACATTTTCAAATACATTATTTCAATTATACCACAAAATACAAAGTATGAAGTGCTTAATTTATATGGTTATTTTTATCACAAATATTTGCACTAAAGATAAAATAGTTATCTACAGTACACCTCATATAAGTGCTGTAATACAGCCTACAAATATAGATTTTTATTACATAGCTGCATTCAAAATAAAAAACCCCAAAAGTCTGAGTCCTACTTCTTGTTCAGCCAATCACTAAGAAAAACAAGTTTGATTACATTTATGGAGATAATGCTAGCCACTTCTAAGTTAAAATATCACCTGAAAGGCAGAACAGGGGTTTTCATAGCACAGTTGTAGCCAGCATTACAAGGTATTTACTACCAAATATGCTACACATGTGTATGCCCCTTCATGCTTCAGCCATCATTCCATAAGACATGATTCCATCTAATGCAGTGGTGAGCCAGACTTGCTGTGAAATTCATCCTAAATTAAGTTTTACTATTCTAGTGTTTGTATTACATTGTTAAGCTTGTATCGTATACAGGTGGAACCTCCAAAATGCAGGACATTCTGGTCCAGCAACATCTGTGATCCTGCAGGGTGAGGGATGTTGCTGCACCATTGAGCCCCAGAGTAATGCAGGGGCTGGGGAGCCCCAGCTGGGCCAGGCAACATCTGGGGAGCCCCCATGCTGGACTGGAACCCCCAGGATCAACAGAGCCAGGTGGTGGCCGGAGAGCCCCTGTCTTGGTCAGGGAACCTCTGGTGTCAGCAGGGCCAGGTGGTGACTGCGGAGCTCCTGCCTGGGACAGGGAACCTCCTGGATTAGAGGGGCCACGTGGCAGGGGAGTCTTGGCCCCAGCTGGGTAACCCTGGGCTGCAGCTGGGCTGCCTGCAACCAAGTGGCCCTGGCCAGGAACCCCAAGAAACTCCCAGTCGCAGCGAGACTGGAACCAGACAGTCTCCACTGAGGAACCCATGTCTGAAGCTGGGCCAGCAGACCTGAGTGGCCAGAATCCCCAGTGGCAGCAGGGCTGCTCTAAGAGTGGGGTGGCTGGGTGGCCTTGGTTGGGGAACCCCCAGCAGCAGCAGGACAGTGGTGCCAGGTGTCCCCAGTCAGGAACCCCAGAGAACAGCCTGCAGCAGTGGGACCAGCAGCGGCAAAGCGGTTCCCTCTGGGAACCCAGTGAGACCCTGGAGCACTGGGTGGGCAGCAAGGTAGAGAGCTGTGCTGGGCAGGGTAGCTTTAACGGGGCCAGCTGCAGGGCAGGGAGCCGCAGGAAGAGGAGCCTAGGAGTGGGGCAGCCAGCAGGGGAGCTCCCCTAGTCTGGCAAACTCCCTGGGCCGGGACGGCTCAGGTCCTGAAGGTGCCAGACCAGGGAAGCCCACCCAACCTATATGAAGACAGACTTCTTTGGTGGGAAGAGGAGATGAATTATGACACCCACATTTTGAAGATGTAGGGTAAAATTCCGACCTCTGGTACGTCTACATGTCATTCAATGAAGAAGTTCATGACAACTGCACACACAAGTGCAGTGGAATTTGGATCACCAGTGTTAGAAATGACATGCAAACAATAACTTTCCACTCACCTTTTGGATGGATTTGGAAGTAGCCAAACGGCACAGCAAGTCCTGTAAGTACTTTAAGAGCAAATAACCACTAAGGAAGGACATGTGTTGCTCCTGGTGATATAGGTGGATATAACTAGCAGTAGTAACAAGAAGAAAGCGTAACAAAGGTAGATTTAAGCTGAATTACATGAAATATTTCATAACAATGAAGTCTATTAGATTGTGGAATGGTCTCCAAAGGGAAATAGTAGATGATCAATTGCTCAAGTAATTTAAAATGGATTGAGCTAAGCACAGGAGAATATGCTCTAGGGAAATATCCTTTGCCAATAGGAGCATGGAATACATTACCATATACCTCTTTCTTATTTCTAAATTTCCACGGGCTTGAGCCGTGAAAATTGCTAGGAGGTGCTAAGTGGCCTCAACCCCCAATGAAGCCATATATATGGATGAGCTCAGCAGCTTGTAGGAGCAGGGTCTATGACCGCAGGAAAAAGGATATAAAAGTAGTTTAAGCTTCTCTGCCACTTTACTCATACTATTGCTGTAGACAAATGTCACTTTGATTAATGACAAGTACTCAGTTGAAACCTGCGAGTATATCTATTCCATGCAAGAATAACTGATGTCCTGACCATTTGTGTGTCTTGGCTGAATGATACTTTTTATAAGAAAAAATGTCTTTTCAAATTTGTGTGTGAAACTCACTCTGTAGAAAATCTACTGTACCAGATAGTGTGTAAAGATATGAGTATTTGGTTAAATACCTTAGCATACCTACATTTGTTCACAATAAATGACTAAAAGATTTATCTAGTGTTGTTCAGGTCCTTAATGCAAATAAGTTTTGTTTTTCTTCATTTAAATCATTGGAGTGAGGATAAAGGGTGCAGTATGTAGGCTCTCCCAAGGAGAGGGGACAACGCCAGCCCTCTCTTTGCAGCAGCTTGAGGCCAGGTGAGAAGCACTCATCCATGGCCACTGCAGCAAGTATAGCCAGGTTAGGGGTGCAGGCAAACACAAAAAGTCTCTGAAATATATAGTAGATAGCTGTCTCTTTCTCCACCCTTGCCCCTAAAGGCTCAATGGGGTTATAATGATCCCAGTCTCCATCTCTGCCCCCTTGCTGCCCCCTGTGGTCATGCTACAACATAATGGTCCCTCCTACCAGACCTCTCACTTTCTATTTTATGAGAATCAAATTCCAAGCATATATCATTGTCCTGGTACAACCAAACCCTGACCTTTCTTTAAGTTATGATAAGAGGAAGGTGCATGCCAAATTTGGAGGAATTCTTGAACAAATGGACTCTCAGATGGATGGACACACACAGGTAGATAGATGAAGCTTCTAAAATATACAGTGGATATGACATGAGAGACATGTTTGCAGTTGAGAGTGTTGGTCCTAACAAAGGCTTTGTATAAACTTGAATGTAAGAAATATCACTTCTCACTGTTTTTCTAGATATTTTTAGAAGAATGAAATTAAGGTGTTTTTTAAAAAATATTTTAGTCTTTTTAATCTGTTGTTTTTAATCTGCAGGCATGATAATATCAGTCCATATAATTTCTTGGCACTGCCATGGAGAGGAATTGAAAAAAAAAACCAGAATAAACTGAACATTGAACAAGGCAATCGCATTTTCCTCTTATATGATCTAATATTCCTCCCCGCACACACACACATATTACTTTAAAATCAAGGGCAAGCCATAAAAGCAAGTAAATTCAGGACTGAGGCTGAAAATCTAGGATCGAGATGTCCTGAGGTCACCCTACTGGCTGACTTATTGTAGACAAAGTGAAATATACTATTATTAATAATATTATTGGCATGCCTCCTAGAAGATCCAGCCAGTGACTACAACCCCATTGTACAAACACAAAACAGAAAGGTGCCTGTCCATGTACCTGCAAGGAGCAATCTGGCAGAGGAAGCCATGGGAATGCTATTTTTCTTACACCATGTTTGGATATCACTATTCTCAATCACTGGTGCAGAAGAGAGGGGCATCCAGGGTTACAGGGCATAACCTCTTACTAGTCTGGGTTGAGTCACAAAGACTCTGACCTCACCTAAGTGGCTGAATTCATTTGTAGAACTGGTGGCAAGATTTAGAAGGATACAGGACCAGGAGAGAAGTTGGTGCTTGAGGTGAACTACTGACATAATACCAGGGCTAATGTATCAGCAACCATGTTGGGCCACTAACCATTCATCTCCATATGGTTAGAATTCATCAGCAGTGCTAACAGTTGCAGTCCTTGTACTTGTTGCCATGTTGCAGAGTACTGGCACTTTGTGGCCTGGAAAAAAGGCTTCCTTCATGCTATCTCCAATGGAGATCTCGAACACACAGCCTGTGCACAGACTCCCTAAACTATCTCCTGGTGTAGGTAGAAGTCCTAATCGCTCCTTTGAACATTCTTCCAGGACCTTCCAAGTTTAATGCAAAAGAGGGAAAAAATGACTGTTGCATTCTGTTTCTCCTCCCTCTTTTGCAGACACTTTCTGAAGTTTCTCTTCAAATGCTTTCTCTTCTTGCTTTTGATGGTAATCCGTGGGCTGACAACATTCTTCAGAAAAATCACTTGTTCTCCATGCACTCAGGAATTCAAAAAGGCATATTTTGTCCTTCATGGATTTTGAAGTTATAAATTCGTATTTTTGCTGGCAATTTATAGGCAATTAGTGCATGGATTTTGTAATCAATTTCTGATCAATTGCTCAATGAACAGTGCAACTGTATTACAGAAAAGTTGTGATCTGAACACATGCAAACCCAATTCTTGTATTGTTAAAGAATTTATTGTGAGCATTGTCCTTCATTCTTGACCTTTGACAGACCCTTTATAAAGTATATTTAATTTTTCTGAAGTGTAATAAGAGAGACAAACATTAGCTTTATCATACAAATATTGATTTTAACGTTTGCTCCGATATATGGCTGCAAGCAATTCGGTTAACTTCAGAGAATTTTATTGCTTATCCAGTGATACTACATGTTACTACTATACCTGCAACTCAACATTTTTATTATATTGTACACAGAGCATCCCTGTTCCACAGATTGTAAATATATACGGACACACTGGATCTTGTTCCCTCAGTGTTGGTAATATTGTATAGTCAATTGTTTGAGCACACTTTGGTTCATTATGAAATAGACTGAAGAAACCAATAAAGCTGGCTGATATTGACTTTTTAGAAATAATCAACAACAGTATAGTACAGGAAGAAAAGTTCAGTACAAACCTGGTTCCAGGAAGCAGGGTCCTATACCATTGTTAAATTCATGTGTATGCCGAGAATTACACATTTCTTCCAGATTTATAGCATGAAGTAAAAAAGTGTTTACATGTCACTAAAAGCTAACATCAGTTTTTTTCCTGTTTCTGAACTTATTGTACCTTTTATATCTTTTGTTTGGACACTACTATTCCAGATGCTAGCCCTTGAAGGTACTTCCATACCTTGACACAGGACAGAACATGAATATATTTTGCTTTTGTCAAGTTTCTTATTTTCTAATGCCAAAGCTGACTTGAGTTTTGCGAAGTGTTATGAGCTATTTAGTACAACAAGATTATAAAAAATAATAGGCCAAACTAAGCCAGGCAGCTACTTGAAATATCTGCACAATGCTATTGTGTGCTTAATGGGGATTTCAGTAATACATATTGATAGTCAGAGATTTACGTATTAGAGCACCATATATTGGTGAATACTGAGAAACTATTATTTAGTAAATACATTAATTTTGGTATAAAAGAACAGTTACTACCTTAGGGTGACTGGTTATTCCAGATGTGTTCTTTACACTGATTCCACTCTGGAGTGCATGCACCCCAACAATATGAGATAGGGCATGAAGATATCCAGGTTGCAGGCATGGCCTCAATGGACACTTCTGGACAAAAATAACTCTATCTCCCCAACCCAAGGCCATAAAGGGTGTAGCAAACCCAACCAAGTCAGTTTCACCTATCCAGAATCTGGGTGATTCAAGTCTCCACAGTAGTGGAGATGCCAAGTGAGGCATGGAAGAAAAAGGACATCACATCTCAAAGAGTTGCAGTTACCTTTCTTTCTTTGTGGTGTGATTGTCTGTGTGTTTTCCACGTCTGGTGACTAGCAAGTTAGGAAGTGTGTGCTAGGAGTCCTGTTTAAATAGCAAGTGTAGTACAGCTTTACCAAATCTGGCATCTGATCTTGAAATCTCAGGTAAGGAATAGCGTCGGGGATCAGTCAAACACTTTTGCCCAGGTAGATGACCTGCAAATTTATGAAACTGGTATGCCTCTCAGAGAAGCTACAGAGACTTCCTGAGCTTTAGTGGAGTAGATTCTTATTAGGTTAGATGCACCCATGGAAGTAATTTGCAGCATGATTAAGTACAAAACCCCTTTAGACTGTCTGCTCTGCTTGGGGGAGCTCCTGAAGAGTCTTATTTGGTCAAGGTTAATAAAAAGCCCCCTAAAAACAAATCAAGGGTGTGTAGTTTGGCTTCCTCTAGTCAGAAGGAAGTTTAGGAAAGAAACCTGGCACATGGATTATATAATTTAAATGAAAATCAGAGAAAATCCCTGGTAAAAAAATGTACAATGAGGCTAAAGAGTCGCGTTTTCTTCTTGTAACAGCCCATAATAAGCAATGAAGAACTATAGCTCCTCTGCTTTTTAAGCTATTATAGCTGCTAAAAAAGCCATTTTTATAGACGATATAGAAAACAACTTGATATGGATGCTGAGAAATTCCTGAAATTTTTTCAGTATTTTCAAGTGATTATCTATGGGTCTAGTTTGTTAGCTATGGATCCTAGATCCCCCCTTACAGAAGACAGTAATTATATAAATGGTTACAAGGTGAGTGGGTCAGGTTACCTATCTGCCCCTCCCCTTCCAAAATACATACATCTAAATGAAAAACAGAAAATGTGTACTCCTTCACTAATGGTGGTATTACACTTAGTGTACATCTACACAGCAACATTATTTTTGAATAACTAGCATTATTTCAAAATAATTTAGTCCGCATCTACACAGCAAGCAGTTATTTTGAGATAATGTCGAAATACTGTCAAGCTGGAACTATTTCACTCCTCCTCCTGTAACTCTCATTGTACGAGGAGTAAGGGAAGTCGGAGAAAGAGTGCTCTATTTCAAAATAAGTGCTGTATAGACGCTCCCAATTTCGAAATAAACTTTTTTGAAATAAGCTACACAATTGATGTAGCTCAATTTGCGTAGCTTATTTCGAGTTAAGCCCTGCTGTGTAGACACGCCCTTAGAGTCCCAGGGTGAATGTGAGTCTCCCTCCCTGAGGCTGGGTAATTTTTTCTTTTTCTAAAAAGGAAATCAATTTCAAAATGGGACTTTATGACAAATCTTTCCCTGGAACTTACATTTGTTGTTCTTTTGATGGTCACCATCAGCTCTGTGTTACTCATGAGATTTCTAGATACAATATACAATACAGCATTTATTCAGGAGTTTTAGTCATTAATCACTGGGCACTGGTTAATCAGGAGATATATCTGGTGAGACTAATATAGCCAAGGTAAATCAGTAAGGAACTCATTCATTGCATTTGACCTAACTAGCCATTCCACTGTCCATGCAGATTCCTAGAGTTACAGTTATGCGATCACTTCTTTGGCTATAAATGAACAGCTGACTCTTTTAAACTGAAATTTTGACATGGCAATTTGCATCTTTTTCATCAGCAATTTAATAACACAAATTTCCATATTTCTTTTTTTTGGAAGGCACTAAAGGGTATGTTAGTAATGTGTTTATCTACAGCTAACAATCATAATTAGCTTAAGTTATGGACTGTCCTGAATACATGAAAAGCATTTTATAGTTGTTCTGAAGCATAATTTATGTTGCTGTTATTTTTTAAAAATATTTGTAGAAAACACGATATGCATCATTTACAAGTTACATAAACCTTAATAATTATGGCCCAAGGTATTATCCAAAAGTTATTTAAGTAATTCCCAAAGATTGTTTCTCAGTGCACAAGGCATTAATCATCTGTTGTGTCTCTTATTAAAGGAAAAGCAATTAAGCATATCTGTGGTGAGAATGGGTTATTGCCAGGTTTCCACAGAAGCGTTTCATTGGTGCTGTTACCCATGAATAATTTTTTTAATGTCCTGGATAATAAAAATATTGCACCATACCAGAAATGCTTGGATTTTTAACAAAAAACAAAAAAGGTAAGTTATACAACCGTAAGCTTTTGTGGAGAGTTATCACAATCTGAAAAAATTGATTTAGAAGGTTAGCCGAGTTAGTCTGTAACTGGAAAAATTTAAAAAAACAACAAATAGTTTTGTAGCATCTTAAAGACTAACAAAACTTTAGTTAGTTACTAAAACATGTAGATGGTATCAGGAGAACAACTCACTTCTTCAGATGAAACAATTGAGATAGATTCTAATTTCATTTACAGTAACTAGAATTTACAGTATCTAGAATGATTCCATTGACATCAACAGAATTACTCTAAATATACATATTAAAAGAAGAGCAGAATCTGTCCCAAATGGTGGATTAAAAAAAAAAATCTATACAGCATGACAAGTTCATTTTTTCCCCAAAATATTGCAAATATATAAATGAATATAATCACTTTTACAAATGCTGCACTGGATTTACACACAAATTAGGCAGTTGAATAGCAAACACTACATTGGGTGTGTAATTAAATATTCAATCAACATCAGAGGCTAAAACTTGTAGTTTTTATTCTGTCAATCCACTGAAGTCAAAGAAATCTTCACTTAGGATCACTTTAGGTTCACTAAATTAATCCAGTCTTCTGGTTTGTGGTACCAACATCCATATGGATGAGTTACCGCAAGTCCAGTGTTTATAGCGTGCTTTTTCATGCAATATAAAAATTTCAGAAGTGAGTCAGTTTTTAAAAGTGATAATTTATCTGAAGGAAAGTCTACGGTCTATATTAGGCACAGCAGACTATTTACCCAAACTCTGGATTTCCAAAACGAAGTGGGCTACTTTACTGTATTTCTCTTTTGCTGTCCCTTTTCACAATCAGTCCCAAGATGAATGTAAATTAATTTTTGAGATGCTCATACAAGGAAAGAATTAACAAAAAATGAATATGCATTACAAATAGGAAAATTCAAGTGCCTGGCAATGACCATAATTAACAGAGCATCCAGGCTTAAAGGGAAAGAATGTTTTTGCGGTTAAGGCACTGAATTGGGACTCTGAAATTTGGATTTAGTTTCTGACTCAGATCTTAGGCAAATCACATTCTTTCTTTATCCCAGATCCCATTTGCAAAATGTAAACATTTCCCTTTTCCCTCTGTGTTTATCTTGTCCATTTAGATGGTGAGCTCTGTGGGTCAGAAACCATCTCGTACTATAGAATGTCCGCACTCTAAAACTAGAGATATGATGTCCAGCCCAGGTAGATTGACCTGTGTTATATCTTATTGAGCTAATGTGCTTAAAAGCAACCATATAGCCATGGCACAAGGTAGTGGCTGTGACAGACTGGCTGCCCCAAGTACATATCGAGTTCCAGATGGTATTAAACGTAAGGCTGTGCTACTATTTTTAGCAATCGATTGGAAGTAGAGGGAACATATGTACGATCTGGAAACTACTCTTCCAATTCTAGTGTAGACATACCCTATGTGGATTTATAGGGACTTTCACAATGAAACCCTAGTCTGACTGCGTCCTGTGAGGATTACACAGATTGCTCTTGGGGCCAGTTAAAAAAAATGGGGTAGATAATCCTCATTGCAGTTGGCCCTAACTGAGCAAAGAATCGGTGGAGAGCCATGTATCTGATCCTTTGGGATTGCTAGAATTTTTTATATGAAGAACAAAATTTTCAGTAATCCTCATATTTGACGTCACTGTCTTGGGAGGGAGAGCTGTGTTTTTGGCTTGTGGGTAATCAGTAAGGTTTTTGGGGGACATTCTATTTGGGGAAGCTGTTTTGTGGCTGGCTTGGTAAATCTAAGTGAGAATAGCCACCAGCTTCCTGGATTATCTGCCCCATTCTTCTCAGTTTGCCCTAACTGAGGAATCTCAAGGTGGCCCTTTCTTAATGTTGTTGATGGCCCTGCTGTTTCAGACTCTTGTTTTCATTTTTTTTCCATTCAGTTTAGCACTTTCTATGTGTTCTACAATTGTCTGCCTTTGCAAATAATCTATAGCCTTGCTATAATACAGTATAAAAAAGCACATTGCAATCAGCATAACATTTGTCCTCACCCGACTCAATGAGAATTGTAGGAGTGATTTTTAAAAGTTTTCAGCATCTTTTCATAACTTTAATTACGCACATCTGGAGGCTCAAGTGAAGTTTGGAAGACATTAAAATACAAACTTCCCTATGCCAGAAGCAGTTTATTCAACCATATTTAGCTATGTAAATTTAAAGCACGTTAAAAAAACCCAACCAAAAAGGGAGGCGTACACACTGAATAAATGACACTGGTGCGTTCAGTAAGATTTAGTTAATACAGTATATGATTTTATTTTCACAAAATGTAAAAAAACTAAAGATTCTCTGTAAAAAATGCAAAAATATTGTTTTTCCATGACAAATGAATTTCTAGGATCCCTAATTTGATGTATTCTAGTTACACCATCTCACGCACTGATTTCCTAGCACATTCCGGTCTCATTTAGTGTTCAGGATGTACAGAGCACACTGAATGTGTAGCTTTTCAATATCTTTTTTTATCCTCATTCAGTGTGAGGCTCCAAGTCTTATTACCACATCTGAAACCCCGCTCTGATTACAGAATTCAGAATTTCTTCCTAGGATTTTCTATGGTGCTTGCTACTAGAATGCCTTATTGTGAAGATAAATTCATTATGTTTGTAAAGCACTCCCACAGTGAGGTGAGGTAATAGTATCCCATTATACATATGTGGAACAGAAGCAGAATGAATCAAGTCAAAACCATCAAAAAGTATCGAATACATTTGGGTGCTTACCATGTGACTTAGGGCCTCATTTCTGAATATTGCTTTAAAAATAGGACTCCAGATATTCAAAGCACAGTTTGAAATAATTTCAGTTGAAGTTGTGAAAGCATACTACAGGTTGAATCTCTCTAATTTGGAACCCTCGGGACCTGAATGGTGTCGAACCACGGGAGGTCAATATTGTCTAGAAGTATGACCTACACTTTCACTGCTTACAGCGATCTTAGAAGACATTTAGGTATAAATTAGAGTTAAATATCAGCACAGAACACTGAGAGCCAGGATTGGTGGCTATAAACAAATTTTGTGAAATCACAGAAATTTAGCCCCACCCATGATTAGTGAACATCCGGGTAACTAAAGACATGCCAGACCACAATGTTGCCAGGCCACAGAGTGCTGGACTAGAGGGCTGTGTCTAGACTGGCGTGATCTTGCGCTAGACCTATGCAAATGAGGCTCAGCGTTGGAATATCACCGAGCCTCATTTGCATGGCTAATGAGCCGCCATTTTCGCGGAAGAGGTTTTTGCGCAAGACGGGGTGTCTACACTGCCCCTTCTTGCGCAAGAAAAACCCTCTTGCGCAAAGCCGTTATGCTGATTATTTTCAGGCATAGAAAATGAGTAAGGTTAATGGCCACCGGTGAAAAGTTTGGTTTCTAGGACTTGCCCAGAATGACACAGGAGCTCTATGGGAAAAACAGAATTTGGTTTTCAGGTGGCATTCAACTTTCTTTAAGCATGAAACAATCCTTTGTCTTCCTGAAACCCCCTGCCTCATTCAGTACTTATTTTCCAAATTTTGCAGAAATCAAAGGGTGCCCTAAGACAACAGCCTTATTTACTACAGAGTTCTGGTTCTTTCCCTGAAGCGGTCTAGTTTCTGCACTAATAGTCACAGTTCCCATGGGGAATAGAGGGCAAAGTATATGATCATGTAATTTAAGACCTCTCCATAAGGCTTATGACTAAGGGGACCAAATTAAAGTTGCCAGAATTAAGACAGCCTGTGCACCTCCTAACTTTTGAGTGCTCGACTTTGAAGTCTTAATGAAAAAAAAAGGAATTTATAACAAAACTAATTAAAAAGCAGAAATTACATTTTGTGGGATTGAGCCTCAGCAGCAGGAGCAGAGAACCTTTTGATCTAGAGCACTGATGAAGTGGCAGAATGGGAGATAGCAGAGGTTTCTTTATATGTATATGTGGTTACCAGAGTGGGAGGGGAGAACACACTCTTTGCCACTGAGTTTCACGGGTATTTGCTAAATAGCAAAACATTATTGAAACTCAAGAATTATGTATTAAGTTGCAAGTTCCAGAGCGAAATGTGATCTAGTGGTTTTAAATTATTCTGCCCTCTCCCTTCATTCTCCACCCCAGCTGTTAGAAACCATAGAAGATTAGGGCAGGAAGAGACCCCAGGAGGTTATCTACTCCAACCTCTGCTCAAAGCAGGATCAACCCTAACTAAATCAAGATGGGTCTTAAAAAAATCTCTATGGATGGAGATTCCACCAACTCCCTACGCAACCCATTCCAATGCTTCACCACCCTCCTAGTAAATTAGTTTTTCCTAATATCCAGAATAGAGCTCCTTCACTACAGCTTGAGACCATTGCTCCTTGTTCTTTCATCTGTCACCACTGAGAATAACCCAGCTCCATTTTCTTTTGAAACCCCTTCAGGTAGCTGAAGGCTGCTATCAAGTCCTCCCCACTCCTCCTTCTCTTCTGAAGACTACATAAGCCCAGCTCCTTCAGCCACTCATGAGTCACGTGCCCCAGCCCCATAATCATTTTTGTTGTCCTCTGCTGGATTCTCTCCAATTTGTACTATTTCTGTAGCAGGAGGCACAAAACTGGACACAGTACTCCAGATGTGGCCACACTGGTTCTGAACTGAGTGGAATAAACAGTTCCCTCAATCTGCTGGCAATTCTCCTACTAATTGAACCCAACATTTTGTTAGCCTTCTTGGCAATAGTGGCACACTGTTGACTCATGCCTAGCTTCTTGTCTACTGTAAACTCTGGATCTTATTCTGCAGAACTGCTGCTTATTCAGTTGGTCCCCAGTATGTAGCAGTGCATAGGATTCTTCCATCCTAGAGTGCAGGACTCTGCACTTGTCCTTGTTGATCATCATCAGATTTCTTTTAGCCCACTCCTCCAATGTGTCGAGGTCATTCTGGACTTTATCCCTATTCTCCAGTATATCTACATCTACCTGCAAGCTTAGCATTATCTGCAAACTTGCTGAGGTTGCAATCCATTCCACCATTCAAATAATTAATGAAGAACTGACCTCTGGAGAACTCCACTTGATACTGTTAAGCTGTTGATCTCCACTCATTGAGCCAAATGATCTAGCCAGCTTTCTACCCACCTTAGAGTCCGCTAATCCAAGCCATACTACTTTAACTTGAAAGCAAGAATACTGTGGGAAACCATATCAAAAGTTTTGCTGACGTCAAGGTAGATCACATCCACAACTTTCTCCATATCCAGAGCCATTCATTTCATCACAGAAGGCAATCACATTGATCAGGCATGACTTGCCCTTGGTAAATCCATGTTGACTGTTCCTGATCACTTTCCTTTCCTACAAGTCCTTCAAAGTGGATTCCTTGGAGACCTGCTCTACTGTTTTTCTGGGAGCTATGTGGAGGTTGAGGGTCTTCCTTCCCTTTTGTAAAGATGGGCAATATATATCATTTGCCTTTTTCCAATCATCTGGGACCATCCCCGATTTCTACATGTTTTCAAAGATAATGGCCATTCCTAGTTTTCCCATCCTCCATCTACCTAGCTCCTTAACCCTCTGGGCATCAGTATGACAGTATAAGAGTATGGAAAGAATTGGATAGTCATTCTGCCCCCAGCTCTGGCACCCTTGCTGTGTCTAGAAGCCAGGTAGAATGGCTGAAGTAAAGCTCTGCTTGGCCTCTGCAGCCCCAGTTTGGAGTATGGTCAAAGCTGGCAAAGTCTTCAGAGTTTTGCTGCCAAATAAACAAACCTCTGGCAAGAATGCACAAAGCATTGTGCAGAGGCTTAACTTTCTGCCAAATAGAGGTGGATTCCTATGGGGACAGGAAAAGGCTCCTCTGATTCCCATGGAGATTCTTCCTTTCCCCTACCTTACCTAATTTCAAATCCTTGCTTTAAAATATGGACGCCTTAGAGATTAACTTGGAAGTCTCGTGTATATGTAAAGAAAGTGCCAGTAAATGGCACTCAATAATAGATAACACAGTCTGTGGAATTTTTATGACCCATAAAGCTTGAAGCCATCTGCAGAGTAAGATGTGCATATAGCTCTTTACATGCAGCTCTTAATAGCAGTAATATTTTCTAGTGTTCAAAGTGTTTACCTTGCATCCTTTTCAGAAGTGGCAGAACTATTTTTACTGAACATTTCAAAAAAATTGAACATGTAGCAGATGCCCAACATGAAAAATTTCAGATTGAACAGTTAGAATGTGGGAAAGTGACAGACAAGAGGGCTTTACAATAAAAAAGTATGAGGCAACATTAACTAAGGCAGAGCTAGCGTCGCAGACTATAGTGCATGTAAGCTAAAGTTATGTTGTGTTCCTTCTGGTTTCAGTCACCTCTGGAACCACAATCACACCATTCATTAATGAGTTGTTCTTGGTCTTGAAATCAAACTAAGTTTAAACACAAAATATTTATCGCACAGTCAAAAGTCTGCAGTAAGCAGAAGCTTAAAAAAACAAAAGTGTCAGAGTTTAGGGGGACATTCAGCATGTTTTTTAAGTAAATGCCTGTCAAGCACAGAGTCACTCCTAGATCTGACATTATACCTTGTTCAAACAGTATCTAAATCAAGAGACTCGAGTTTTGACAAAAAAGATGAATTTGATTTTATAGATTTGAACATAGGAAGTTTGACACAAAACGATCTGATTCTGCAAGGCCTTACTTATTCAAGTGCAGTAGTTGTATTGACTTCGGTATGACTTCTTGAATGACTAACAGCTTGACCAACTAAAGACTTGCAGGATTTGGCCAAAAGATTCTTCTTGATTATTATTAGCATAGGTTATAATGTTATGCTTAAAAGAAGCACATGGGGCCTTTTTCAAAGGGGATAAGGCAACACATCACATTTATTGATAATATAACAAAGTAGCATATGCACTGACAGACACACGTCCTGCTGATGGAATAGCTACAAGTCTGTTGCTCGAGCCAACCTATTGGCCAGATAGGTTGAGTATGAGGGGCTGCTCCAGGACAGCAGGGATGGATGGTGATGGTTTGGCTGTTGTTACCTGCACGGAGTGTGCCATGTTTGTCTTTCTCCCATGAGAAAGAATGGATTTCATGTGTACTAAGTGCAAGCTGGTCGCCATTTTAGAAGAAAAAATTAGAGGGCTGGAGGCCCAGGTGTCGACCCTACGCTCGATCAAGAGGATGAAGATTTCCTCGATAGAAGACAGCATTTAATCCTTCAAACACGACAGGCGGAAGAGCCGGAGAGGGAAGTGCTTGACCAGGAAGAGAACTGACAGCATGTAACTTCTAGAAGGGGAAAAAGGCCAGCATGGGAATCCCCCAATGCTACAGAGGTAAGTAATCGCTTTCAGGCTCTCTCCACAGGCTCTGCGGTGCTGAATGCTTTGGAAGAGATCTCATAAGGAAGAAACCGGAAGGGAACACCATCTACTGGAAGGCATGGAATGCGTAGTCCTAGGGATGGGGGTTCCACGGCCACCACCCCCAAAAGAAAACGATGGGTGGTGGTGGTTGGGGACTCCCTCCCAAGAGGGACTGAGCCATCCCTCTGCCATCTGGACCTGGAATCTTGAGAGGTGTGCTGCTTACCGGGAGCTCAAATTCAGGATGTGACTGAAAAGCTTACCAAACTGATCAAACCTTTGGATCGCTACCCCTTCCTGCTTCTCCACGTGGGAACTAACGATACGGCCAAGAATGACCTTGAGCGGGTTACTGCGGATTATGTAGAGCTGGGAAGAAGAATCCAAGAACTCGGAGCGCAAGTGGTGTTCTCGTCCATCCTTCCTGTTGAAGGGAAAGGACTGGGCAGGGATCGTCGAATTGAGGAAGTAAATGCGTGGTTGCGCAGGTGGTGTCGCAGAGAGGGCTTTGGTTTCTTCGACCATGGGACTCTGTTCCGGGCACGAGGATTGTTAGGAAGAGATGGGATCCTCCTAACCAAGAGAGGAAGAAGCATCTTTGCAGGCAGGCTTGCAAACCTAGTGAGGAGGGCTTTAAACTAGGTTCGTCTGGGGACGGTGACCAAAACCCTGATGGGAGTGGGAAAGTCGGATACCGGGAAGAAATGCAGAGAGGAACAAGCAAGAAAGGAGGGCCCCTGTTTCGAATGGAGAAGATAGGGCAATCAATTGGTTACTTGAGGTGTTTGTACACTAATGTGAGAAGCCTGGGCAACAAACAGGAAGAACTG
>CM057846.1:67553251-67564060 GCA_030068395.1 Apalone spinifera
TATCTATTACAAGGCCTTGCCTAATATTAACATCACTATGTATTACAATATTCTGTCTCTTCACTTCAATATGCTAACATCAAACAGAGCCAGAGCTAAGTTAACAAAGCTGCCTGTCCTGTCTGAGGCCTACATCATGTGTTTAAGTTTAATCCAAACCTTTTGCTATAACATACATACATTATAACTGACTTATTAGTTACAAAATTCCAGGGCTACAATAATATGGTGTCACTATATGGATAGTGGATCCCCAGGGCTACTAGAGATCATGTACAAATGGATCACAAGTTCTAAGGACTGAACAGAGTAGGAAATAAAGAGGTAGAGTTATGCAGAGAAAGGGAAATACTTTTCAGAGGACTTAGAAATATCTTAATCTTAGTTTTATTATAGGTAGAATCCTAAGATCTCCAACTGTGATGCAGTCTGCTGGCAAGGATCTGGACCAGTGAGCTGACAGGTAACCAGCTGGTTTTGAAATTTGCCTGGTAGACATTGGAACCCTGCCTGATTTCCTTTGGAACTTTTTTGAAATTGAACCTTCTCCATAAAATGATTAGATTTTGACAAAAGCAAGCCTGTTTTCTTATAATTTTACCAGCCAGATCTAGAGAGATGTGAAGTAACTAGCACAAGGTGTCAGAGCTGGCGAGTAGCAAAAGCAAAGACTAGATCCAAGGTTTCTTGGCTCCCAATCCAAAAAATCAGTGACAAAATAATGATATTTTGAAGATACATAATCTTAATCAATACCAGAGTCTTAAAATGCTACTTACTCTGCAGGGTAAATCTATTAAACATGAGGTTCCTGCAATTCACTACATGTACTCCACAAAAGGAGAACTGTAATATTCTATGATTTCTGATTAGTAAAATCATTTTTGCATCAAATTCAAAACAGTTTGTGGCCCAGTTTCACTATAACCACTTTAAAGTTTAAACAATTTTTCTAGCTCTAATTAACTCTGTTTTGTGGTGTCAGTTGCATTTTTAATATAATCTTGTTTATGCATTTTATTTTTACTCATAATTTCTACCAGTTTAAGTCTATATAATTAGTAACAGTAATACTTCTACCTACAATTAGCATTTTACTGCAGTGTAAGAGCTGATGTGTATATTACACTTAATTGCATTCTGTAAGCTTAGCTAATTTTGTGAGAAATAATTCCAATTAATTTGCTTTTCTCAGTAGTTATTAAATTTACCAAAAATAATAAAAGGCAAAAAAACCCAAACCAAACGAAACAACAAAAAACAAAGAGGAGAACTGTGGGAAATTGGAGACAGACTACAAACTTAAAAAAAAACACATAGGAAACTGTTTGCAACTGTAAAAAAAAGTCAACTCAACTTTGTTCTCCACTATGGCTTATATAGGCAAGAGAAAAAGCTTCAAAAATCTGTTATTCTTCATGTTATTCTTTGGAAACACTGTCAGACAAAATTAACTTTGATCTATTTAAATAGTCATTAATCATAACCCTGCAGTAGTTCCAAAGCCTCTCCCATTCAAGAGGGATGGTCCAAACTAGAAAGAGTGAGGTCACTGTAACAAGGAAAAAATAATGGTAACACCAATAATGAGGCAGACAGAAATTTGACTTTGTTCTGAAGATCGTGAGTGATGAAAAGAATACAAAAGAAATGAAAACTTGTGCGAAATAAGTCACAAAGGAGAAACGCAACTACAACAATTTCAAACAACATTTCAGGTTTGTTGTCATTTAACCTAATGGAATTAGTCTTTTAAGTGAGAATCTGTTTCATGAAAAACAAAAAAGTTTGTCTGAGCTGGTCAGTAGCCCAAAACAATCAATTCAAAAAGGCAAGGAAGTGGCAGAGAATAGCTGTAAAGCCATCATAGCCAGACATCAGAAGATCCTGTCTCTAGTGCATGAGTCCTCATGACAGTGCTTATGCAGTTTCCCTTCTATTTGCTACTGCCTGAGGGGATGTAGCTGAAGCAGTGCTCCTATGTTCATCCCTACCTAGCATTTCTCCTTTGAGACTGCTAATAACAAATACTATATAATATTATAATTTAGAGCAGCCTTCAAGTTGTTCTAACATATGGCAGGACTGACACACAGGCAGCCCATGATAGAGACCTGCAAAGGACACCTTTTCACCCTATTTTTAGCTTCACTTTGAGCTCTCCAGCTGCAGCAGAGATTTGGAGTCGCAACTCTAGAACAGGAAATCGCAATCACAAACAGCCATTTCAATTCCAAATAGATTTGATTCCAGCACGTTTGGGCCCCATGTTATTCTCTGTTCAGGAACTGAGACCGTGCATTCCTGTCATCACGAGACTTCAGAAGAGGACCAGCACACTGGAGGAAATAACCTGCTCCACTCTATCAAATGGAGCAGGGCCCATGTGCAAGAGGGGTCAGCCCATGAGATTACATACGAGGACTAGTCCCTGGTTTTCCTCTGGGATTGTACAACTTTGAATTGCCCTGTATGCGGGGGTGGGGTTTAAAACCTGTCATGCAGATTAGGGTGAAGGAAGCTTATAGCTGTATTTTTTAACACCCGATGGATTCTTTTTTCGTCATAGACACCCTTAACATAAGGACTTTCATATTTAATTAGAATTCTCCCATAATAAGTTAAACAGCTCCACTGACTTGTCCTTCCATTGTTCTACCTCACCCAACAATTCTTTGCTCTCAGGAACTGGAAGCCCACAGAGCTGTGCTCATGGTGCACAGGGGATGTAGACCCTTTTTTGCAGAAGACTCCCCTTGTCACAGAATCCCACCATGCGGCCTGCATGATGGCCCCTATGAGGAGGAGTCTCCATTCCCAAAGAGTGGAAGTAACAAGTGCTGGTGCATTCAATGTTATCCTCCACTACTCATTCTCCAGAGTAACCTCCCCATTCTCAGACTGGCAATTGTTGCCCAGTCATTATGCAAAATGGGAGTTGCCTCATTTTTGCATGAAGAGCTGGTTTATTTTAATCTAAGAAAGAGAGGCTCCCTTCATAGCATTTTATTTTCACAAAGATATGTAATTTTACATATTTACACATGTAATATTAAAATTGTCTTCGGTAGGATGAGTTGCTTTTCAGTCAGGAATGGACCATGAAGGATCTCTATATAAAATAATTCAAATATTTGAACAAACCACAAAACTTTTTTAAATGGAACACACGATAGGGCAAAGACAAAGTTAGATCAGAGTGCTCTGAAATAGAATGGAGTCTTTTGGTTTTATGCTACTGTCAGTTAGGTCAGAATTAGGCTTTTGCCTTTATTCAAGTAGAAGTCATTTTCTCAACCCATGTTAGTGAACTGTGTTTTGCTAACTTGGACTAGTAGGCGGCAGTAACTATCAGTGTTAGAACTCATCCTTAGATAGAAAAACCCTCACTCTCAAATCTGGATTTGCTTACCAATCTTACACTAATTGTATAGGTTGAACCTCTCTAGTCTCGCACCCCTGGTACCTGATTGATGCTGAACCAGAGTATTTCCTGGACCATGGGAGGTTAGTATTCTCTAGCAGTATTCCTAACACTTCCACAGTTTACTGGGCTCTTGGAAGAAGTTTAGGGGTAAATTAGAGCTAAATAAATATCAGAGAACACTGAAAGCCAGGACTGGTGGCTGTAAACAAACTTTATGGGACCATGGGAAACTTGACCACTTCCATGATAAATGATCATCTTGCTAACTAAAATCATGCTGGTCCATGGATACTGCTGAACCATAGTGTGCCAGACTAGTGAGGTTCAACTGATAGCAGCTTTTTTTTTTTGAACACACATTTTTTACTAAAATTTGTTGATACAAATCTACTAGCCTTATTGCTTTCTTAAAAATATGAGTCTTATTAGGAGATCTCCCTCTCCTTTTCAAGGATTTAAAGTTTTGTTAATATTGTAGGATGAAAGAGTTATGCTTATGTGACAGAGGCTAAACTAAAATAAGGGAGGTGAAATAATATCACTTATAGAACCACCTTTTGAGCTTGTTTTTCGCCAAGGGCTGGATTTAGTGACAGGCCACCTAGAGGCTATTCACACAACCACCTGGGGTGCTGGACTTGGGATGCTGTTTTTGTTGTTAGCAACAAAAGGGGAAATAGAATGTTTGAAGTAAAATGGTTCATGTATTCCATATGGATTCATTTTTTCCACTAGCCTTCTAGAATTTCTGGACCTTTGTAGAATCTGATGGAACATTCCAGATTTTCAGAGAATTAATTTTTCCTTGAACATCTTTGACTGACTGACATCCTGCACAGGTATGTAAAGGGCAGGATGTCAATTCAGAAATAAGAACAAAGTAAAGCAAAGTGACTGCCCAGTTATGATATAGTGAATCTTGCATTATTGAGCAATTGTGAAAGTATACTTGTGTTTTAAAACATTAAGAGTGTGAGCAGTGACTAATGAAGGACATATTTATTGAGATGGCAGAGCTATCTATCAAGCCTCGATGTGTGCAATATAAAAATAACACTTACTACTTTTGCCATTTTTAACATTTAGTATTTGATAATTTTGTAACACTAAGGAACAGATCAATATAGATCAACCCTATGTAGTGATCATCCTGGTGCAGAAGAAATTCAGGAGTGAAGAATAAATGATGGAAGTCTTATTACTAAGAAATTGGCAGATTTAAAGAATATAAAAGTGAGGAAAGTGATGGAGAATTGTCCTGTGTTCCTGGTGGCATAAAGGAGAATGATGATAATGAAGAATGCAGCTCACATAAAAAGGAGATTAAGGACAAAAATAATCTGGTTTGCATGAAAAAGGGAGAAAAATGATAAAGAAGAATCAACCTAGCATGATGACAAACAGCAGTGAGAAAAATTGCACATCACAAATTGATACATCAGATCCTGCTTTTTAGCCAGTGATCTTAGCTGGTGATCCTAAATTCTGACAATATTGATCGTAAAATTTTGGATGAGCAGGGCAAATTTGAGAATATGAGATTTCCAGTAAGTAAGCAGAAGTGACATCTCAAAGTCACATTTCAAAAGTATGCTTGAGAATGGTGAGAAACTGAATGGGTTTGGCTAATTTACACCAAATTAACTGACATAGTGTTGCAAATATACATCAAGAATGCCAAATTATTGCTTGCCTTTTCTGGGTACAATTGCTGGCATAACTCAGCTGATGCTCTGAAGCTATATGAAAAGTCAACCAGCTATTTTATTTACACAAAATGGATAGAGGTGAGTCCAGGCTCAAGCTGAATAAATGCTTAGATGCAGAAAACCAGAGCATTATTAACGCAGAAACCCAGCATTGGAGGAACATGCTGTAGCATCTGATCTCGATTACCCTCTTTGTTGCAAAGAATAATTTTGCTTTCCAGGACTCTTGCATAAGTTTAACATAATGGTAATTTCCTCAGCTGGCTAGAGGTCCTTGGGTAATATGCTGATGTCATCTGTGAACATCTATGTCAAGTAGTTCATAAAGAAGCTATAAACTAATGTTTCCACAAAACAATTGAAAATGAATTGATTGACCCAACAACAAGGAAAGTGCTTAATAACAGGTTGATATGGCTCAGGAAAGCAAAGAACCGCACCATAATAATGGACTGTGCTTCCAATATTAGTTACAGTGAAAAGGTGTCATTTACAGTAAAGTTTGTTGATGGGGATGGCATATCCAAATAAAGGAATGCTTCATCTGTTTCCAATCTATGGATGACTCTACTGGAAAAGGCCCAACACAATTGTTTATGAAGGAGAATAAAAGAAAGCTTCAAGACTGGTGTGCCCAAGACTATGACGAGGCAATGAAGGGAAGTGATGTCCTTGTGACGAGCTGTCTTCGTACCTTGTCACTGCCATTCCCTCAGACTAGTTGTGTCAAATGAAGCGTCATCTTCTTTAAATTCAGTCTCTCTCCTGCTAGTACTGCAAAGTACATACATCCTGTTTTCAACATCAGATAGAAGATTCTCACATAAAATGTTACAAATCTGACTGTGAAATGACTCAGCGATGCTCTCTGGGAAAGCTGTATTTACAGTGTAAGGCTAGTAAGGTATCAGGTGACTGAGGTTTAGAACACCATAAGGGAAGTGGTGTGTTTAAGCAAAGCACAAGCCAGAATTTGACATGAGATGCAAAACCTAATCAGTTCCTTCAAATTTCTGGTCTTAGTTGTTGTTTGGCATGACATTCTGTTCCAAGTAAATGTTGTAAGCCAGGCATTACAAATTCACTCAGAGGACTTTGCAACACCTACTACTTTGATGGAAGCTGCCTTGATTTTGTTGTAGAGAGAAAACAGATTTGAAGAGGTTAAAGAAAACTTAGGAGTTTAGTTTGGTCTTCAAGGAAACTTATATTCACTGGAAGAGGAGGCAGTTTGACTATGTAAACAGAAAGCAAGTGATAGAAATACAGAAGAAAATTTCAAGAGGGAATTTTTTCCTCACTTTTTGACACTGCTCAAATGTCCATCGAAGAATGGTTTGGACAAATGAGGCATCACAAAAAGACTTGGTTCTCACTATGGCCTTGATGAACTGCTGGAGGTCAGGAAAACACTCTCAAACAATAGTATGGACTGACATGAGATGCTAACAATTGGGGAATGTTTGAATGTCAATGATAAAGGCCTGTCAAACTGGACAACATCTGTTACATTTTGCAAGATGGGAAGCACTCCCCACACATAATTCTCTAGTTCATTTGTGATGCACAGCTGAAGGACACTTTTATTAATGTGTGAATAGCTTTGAGAATTCTGTTCACCCTGCCAGTCACAGTTCTGAGTGGCAAGTGCAGCTTTTCTGAAGCCCAGACTCATTAAAACGTATCTTAAATCAATGGTGTCCAATGAGAAACTGACATTGCTCACTTTTTTAATCACTTAAATGCCGTTGGCCAATCTGAGAGTCTCTCTGATGCTATGCTTCAGTTCATGAGAGCAAAGGTGAGAAAATGGACCTTCTGAACTAAAGGACCATGGTTAATATTCTAAGGCTGTCACCTACTGGTCCACCCAAAGTTGGTGCACAGTTCAGTTCCTTGTTGATTTCATTAAAATTTCAAAAAAGTTTCTATAAGCTTAGAGGAAATTTTATTTACAGAAACTAACATGCAAATTAATTTTCTTATATGACAGGGCTAAATCATGCATGCAAATTGTGCTTCAAATCATGATAAAGGCTAAAATGTAATGAAAACAAGTTATTCAAGAGTTTAACAAAAGGGAGAGGTATCAAAGTCATCCACCTGGGGCATCTTTTGTTCAAGGGCCAGCCCTACATACTCTTTTCCCACAAACTGTTTGGAATTTCTGGTTGAGAGCCCAAGTTTTTTAGCTTTTAAAATGCTTCAGTAGCTAGTCATATTGTTTTCATCTTTTATGAGGTAGGTTTCTTCATTAATGTATGTTTACATAAGTCTTTTTAGTTTCTGAAACAACCTTTTCTGAAGAGGGCACCATGGGATAACACTCTCCTTAAAGGGTATATCCAACAGAGTATTGGCCACCTTCCTTATGAACCGCTAATCACTGTTGTAAGCCCTCAGAACCTCACAGGAAACAGCCCTCAAAACTGCAGGTGTGTAATTATAACTTGTGATCTGTGAAACTTGTGATCTGTGAAACCTTACACTGCAGCAGGTAATCCTGGGATAGCTGTGATGTTCCCTGAATCCTGTCATGTGGTGAACAGTGTACTGTATGGTACTGTGTGTGATATTCCAGATAGATACCAATCAATTTAGAATCCCATCCAACCTGTAAAGACAAAAGGTACATATAGGTGAACTACTTCACAACTATCCCAAATCTTATTCCCTCCTCCCCCTGAATTGAACTTGACTTTTAAGATGGGAGTACATTCATTTCCTTATAAACTCACTATGACCATGGTCACTGGAGGGGCCTCTTTGAGATTGCAATTTGCCTTGGTTGAGCAAAGAATAAGGCAGATAACTCTGTATATGGTAGTCATCAGAGGCAGCAGGTATCAAGAGCAGAGGAAGGCTAAGTCTACCCAAACTGTTTGCATTTGTCCTTATTAAATTTCACCCTACATACCTCAGACCATTTCTCCAGTTTGTCCAGATCATTTTAAATTATGACCCTATCGTCCAAAGCACTTGCAACCCCTCCCAGCGTGGTATCATCTGCAAACTTAATAATCGTGCTCTCTATGCCATTATCTAAATCACTGATGAAAATATTGAACAGAACCAATCTCAAAACAGACCCTGGAGGAACCCCTCTTGTTATGCCCTTCCAGCATAATCCAATAGGCAGTCCACAGGGAAAATCTGTATAAATCCTCTCAAAAAAACCAAAAACGCTCATCCAGACTGGAACTGGAAATCCCAGTTTTGTGACTCAAAACCTTCCAGATAAGGTTCAAACAGACTTATGATGAAAAAAAGGATTAGATTCTCCTGACTCAGATAGCAGTGAGCATTCCTTGAGTGACAAATGTCAATTCTTATTTCCTATATACACACATGGATTAGCATAAGGCCATTTACCACTGAATGGTTCATAGCGGGTTTACTAAAAACTTCAAAGACCATGATATTATTACACCAGATGTTTCAATCTAATTGCTAATATTCCCTTTTGATCTCTGAATCAGTAGAATATAGTAACAGACAGGAACTGAAGTTTAGCGTCTACAAGCTAATCTGGTTACATTGTTAACATCTAATAAGATATAAGTAAACAGACAAATACAATCACTATCTTCTTCTAATTCTCTAGTAGTTTAGACAGAGTAGAGCTTTAAATGCAGAGTGGCTTTGTTAACTATTTACAAGGAATGCCCCTAATTACCATTTACATATATTTTAAATATGTCTTTAAATGTTAAATTTAGGTAATTTTTAGCCTGTTTCTTTCTAAACCCTTTCTGGCTCAATGTCATACTTTGTACCATCAAAACATCTCTGGGTTTTACCGTCCTCTTTCTAATAGTATGATATTCTTGTCAGATGTGCTCCTCTGTTGATTATGCTTCATGGCATTCTTCCTTTAATAATACGCTGAGAGCTGTAGGCTGCATTAAGTTACCAAGAATATGTCCTAGGGCAGTTCAGTCAAACTAGGGGCCATGCAGGTGCACTTTACAGCTTATAGAACTGAATATAAATTTACCTTTGTATGGGAAGATTGGACTAAAAACAAACAACACAACCCACCCCAAAACACGTACAGAATTCAAACCTCTTTCATTATAATTTGGCTTGGTTCATATAAATATAATCATCTTACAGTCCAGCTGGCCTTCTATAAGAACCATTTGCTGGGTCTTAATAAATATAGTACTTAATGGACTATTGCTTACAAGTCTCATTGATGAAGGTGCAGGAAACCTAGTAGTAGACAGATGTGTGATAATCTCCCCACAAAGTTTTCATCCTAATCCCTAGTAGAGATGGTTTTAAAGTATGAAGTATGACATTTTATCTTGTTTCTAGACTTCTGTATCAACTATTTAAACTGTAAATATTCTTATTATCTGTACTTGGTTCCAAATTCCATTTCAATCTTATTAAATTCTTGGCCTCAATAACATGCTGTGGCAGTGAGTTATACTGCCCTATTAATGTAGAATGAAAAAGTATTTTCTGTTGCCAATTTTAAGACTGACACCTTTCAATTTCATTGGTTATGTTTACAATTCCCATTTGAAGTGCAAAAAGTCCTTTATTGCATAAAACCCAGAAGGAAGCATCTACGCTTGCAAATTACTTTTTGGGGTGAAACTCAGACGTTTCACCATAAACAGAAAGCCACCTCCAAGAGAGAAGTACAGTCCTTGCATGTCAATGTAAAAGCATCACTGGTAAGTGAAAACACGTTGTTTCTGTTTACAAAATTTTTGACCTCCAGGGGATATCCCATAGTGCCTAGGGGACCACACTGGGGAGCAGGTCTACTGCTCTGATGCCAGGTAAACAGAAGTCCACTCCTCCCTTGGTAAATCCCTCGGAAAGGGAGTTTCAAAGTTCCTGTTTTCTTGGCAAGTGCTCACTTATCTGGCCAGGTGATAATGGCTGCTCCATGGAGTAAATTATCTGCTTCTTATAGCAATGCTGAGCTATTGGAGCTGATCAGTATTTGAGAAGAGGGACTATGCAGGGACTCAGGTTGTCCCACAATCAGCCCCCTCTTCCCACAAGATCTATCATGAAAATGGAGAGAGCTAACTGAGGTAGCTGCCCTCAGGGCACTGGCTTTTATCAGCAATGGAAGTGCTGCAAACATGAACACAATCTGCAAGACCTGGCCATCGAGAGTCCCTTTTGTTCTTACGTTGTGAGACAGATTAGAAGCTGTCACTCTCCTTACTCTAGATATTCATTATTTTATATAGTCTTGTTTTTCCTCTTTCCAAAAGACAGTACTTCCAAAAGTAAAAACAATCCCAATATTTTCATATGCTTTCCTCATAGGAATAAATGCAGAACCTAATATGGACTTGGTAGGCCTATGGACCTACAATTAATCTGCAGCCACAATAAAAGTTGACATTTTATACCCTGTCTTTGCTTGGCATTCTCTTAACCAGCTTTTGGCCCATGCCAATACTTTTACAGCCCTGAAACTATTATAGAAACTAGACAGTGATAGGCAAAGACCTTTTGAAGTTTTCTTTACCTACTGTTTTACTGAAACAAAACATTCTGGTAGATTAGTGAGACATGATTGTCCTTTTCTGAAATGGTTATGTTTTGTTAAGTGCAAACACTCTAAATGTTCGCATCTGCCATTATGGTCCTAATATACAAGGGTATGTCTACCCTAGCCCCCTAGTTCGAACTAGGGAG
>CM057846.1:67566197-67580102 GCA_030068395.1 Apalone spinifera
CCCTTAGATGAGCAGAGTGGAAAGAAAAGGGGAGCAAGATCCAAGAGTTCTGCATGTATTTGGAGTGACTAAACTCATGCAAACAGTATGGCATCATTTAAAACATAAATTTAAAAGGTGTAATATTATAAATTAAATTAAATAAAGAAAAGTTTAGAAGAAAGGTTTGATTGAAATACATTCTAAATGAAAAATGAAGAGAAACTTAAGATGGGGGTAGGGGTGCTCCTTCCCCATTGTCTGACAGCAGTTAGCCAAAAGGATTTTTTTCTGACCTTTGTAAATATATTAAATGCTGTGGCTACTGTCCAAATGCTAAACTGAGCCACTGAACCCAGCATATTTGCATTATAAACCAGTTTCCTGTACAACACCTTTATTTACTATGGCTAAGAAATTTGGTCATATAAATGAATATTTAATACTTGTGTGTTTTATGCTTCAGCTTTAGACAGATCAGTTTTCCTTGTATTACATGAATTTCAGTGTTAAACAAATCAGTGATCTGAGAAAAAGTGAAGTGATTCAATTTCTGGAGCCCACATCTGTCAGCACAAAGGGTCTTAGGTAGGTTTGGTCATTAGACTAGTAAAATATTATTGGCCTCTGGATCATTCAAATATTGATCAAAATATCAAATATTTTGAAGCACTAATTTAACATAACAGTAACCAAAAAAAGTAGTAAGATTTCATTTTCTCCAATAAGCTTAGCCTTAGAAACTGATGCCAAATTACAAAATATATAAATAAATAAAAACAACCCACCTTCAACAACAAAATAATCCCCATCGCCATGTGGGTAATTTTAACTCAAAAAAGTGTGGCAATGAAATAAAGTTCTAAAAATGAGGAAATGGCACCCTGGTGCAGTCAAAAATGTAGGTTGCTGCCTATATCTAGATATATGTGCTGGAATATTTTAAAACATTTGACTGTGGACAAAGCATAGGTAGCCCATTGATTGGGTGGCTAAACCATAGTGTAAAGGGCTAATATTGTTGATGCTATTTATGATTAGCCTTGTGACATAAGTCCAGATCTTTGCGATTTTCACCCAGGGTACATCTACACTGCAAGGCTATTTCGGGATACTAGTGTATCCCGAAATAGCTATCCCATGGCTTCACAGCAAACCTGTTATTTCGGGCTCGCTATTCCGATGTCCCTGCAAATCTCATTCTACGAGGAGTAAAGGACATTTCGGGATAGTGCTTTATTTCGAAATTTGGCACTGTGTAGACAGCTGCAAATGAAATAAGAAATTTCTAAATAGCATTGAAATAAGATACACAATTTATAGCTCCTTAAACATATAGCTAAATTCAGAAAAAAAAATGCTATTGAGGCAATGGAGGTGGTTTTAGGAATCTGGTTATTTGTCTCGAATCATCATTTGGTGTCAAGGGTTGTTCAAGAAAAAAAAATCCTAACAGAGACAAAAAGCAAAGGACAAAATTCAATCTTGATGTAATTGAGTGCAACTCCATTGTACAAGTTCTCTGGGATCATACTGTACTATCCTATTTGTGTAGCATCTACACATTTTGAACACTATGGGAATTAAAATCTTCATATTGCTACTGTGTAGGGGGGAGGAAAAAGGAGAAATCAAGAGCTATAAGCTTCCCTTTACTAATCAAAGTCAGTTCTTATACCTTATTAGGTCAATGTCAACCTGGCTCTGGTTCTAGGGATTTAAGATTAATTTGTAGTAACCATGACCTTAATTCGGCAAGCTTCCATCTCCATAAAGGAAAACACAGACATGTTAAGCTTTTAAAAATCAGGGATAATGTGCAAAAGGGTTTCACACTAGCAAACATTAAGACAAAACAAACAAACAGCTAATAGGCCAGGTATCAGTCTTAGGTCAGCATGTACTCAATCACTGCAGTGAGAGAATATAAGAAAGCTCTCTTCCTCTTCTGAATCACACCCAGATGAGGCTAGGCACAATTCTTCTTTTACTCCTGGGCCAACACTGTTGCCTCTGTTGGCTGTCTGACTGAAAAGCAGCAAGAAAAGGTGGGAAGGGGATGGGACTATGGCCAGAGTTTTTTTTGATCCACCTGTATTATCCAGCTAAACAGGCCTGGATTAGAAGGGAATATTGTACTCTCCTGGAACTTTGAGGATAGATGCATCTGGCAAAGGTACAATTCTTGCCATATTACTAAGCACTGCTTCCATGGATTTGAATGATATTGTTTCCCTAGGAAGAGGATTATGCCCTTAAGACCCAATCCAACACAATGTAGTCTTTCCTTGTGGTACAAGTACAAGTGCTAAATGCACAACTGTGCCCTTAACCTTGCAGAGGTTCTCCTTTGAAGTGCTGAAGTACCAGGGAGGCTGGTTTGCAGATTCTTACTATTGGGAAGGTGAAAGTATTTGAACCTGTAATTCTATCAGAAACTCAACTTCAGAGGAAAACAAACCTAGAAGAGCAAGTTTCCAACCCTTTCCCTATAATGGAATGTTTCTGTGATGTTACCCACTGGGTACAAATATCAATTCTAGAGTACTTAAAAAACATGTACAGGAAGATTAACATAGTTGTTGAATTTAGAGACATTCAGCTGGATTTGGCTATGACCGTGACAAATGTATTTTCTGCATGAGTGCAATGGGCTTTTTTCCCCTTATTTTGAAGGACAAAGGCCATAACTCCATTTCTAAGATGTTCAGAAATGGATGCATTATTTTACCAACATTTTGCAGCTCTCTAAGCTTTAATGTAAATAACAAACTGTCAAATGTACAGCTAGGCTATTACTTGTTTAACAGCTTTAATTACTGAGTGCTTCCAACATTCCTGTGTTATGCCATCTGGTGCACAGGAACCTTAATGAATTTATAAACTTAATAGAATATGTCCTGCCTTCGGAATGTTTGAAAATGAGTTGCTAACCACTAGTAAATGACAGTTTTATCAACACACAGAAAAATCAGTTCTTCCCTTTGGATCATTAAGGAGGCAATCAATTGTTAGATGCTGATAATTATTGCTTAAATGTGTAGTTTGAAGCATTAAAGTTTATAAATATAATACAATTTATCCTACATTCCCCAGTTCTAAGGATGTCTCATGTCAGCTCCAGCTGTACTAATGAAAGCCATTTTGAATGAAAATTTGCTGTTAAAATTTTCTATTTTCAGCCTCTGTTTTTTTATTCCAAATCCAACCTTTTCTAAGATTTATCCGTACTTATTGATTTTAGAATTTGAAAATAAACTATTGTAGACTTGACTTACACCAGGAAGTACTGAAAATACTATGATCATTTTCTCTTTTCATGTTTTTTATGGCTAGGAGCCTACTCCTGCTCTCACTGAAATAGGTTTGGATAATAAAGTAAATTTTACTCAGTAAAATTTGCTTATTCATGTTAGCCATTTCTTTGGAAAAAAGTCTCAAGTGTATTCATTTTTTCAGAATTATATTCTTGGCGTATAGCTCATCTATGAGCTGCTAATTGTAAGAATTTGAGATTCAAAATTAGAGATCACTTTGACTGCTCATGTTTCTATAATTGGTTGACTCTCACTGTTATAGAAGTTAGCAGTATGAACACTCATGTCTAAGACTTTAAAATTCACTCTTAAATCATGCTGTTTCATGAGCACTACTGTCAGCAAGTTGTTTGATTTACATTTTCAATAATTTCTCAAAAGGAATTGATATCAAATGTATCTGAAAATACTGGCTTTTTAAAATAATTTATCTGTATGTAGCCACCTGTATATCAAAGAGTTTTCCCATTAACATTACATAAAATGCACCGTGATGATTTTGACAGAACCACCATGACCAGGGAGGAAGAAAGGAAACTAGATTTGCGACAACGGAACTAACTGCACATGAGGATTATCTATATAACTCACGCAATGGGTATCCATCAGTTATAAGTACTTTCAATTCAGTGCAAGTTGAGTCCATTGAAGATAAAGCTTGTAGTCTACTTTGAGGAACACAGAAGAAAGCAACCTCCATAGTATGACTATGTGGGAATATACATATCATATTGAGCAAAGGCCAAAATGTAGGACAGGAAAATTATCCTTCAAAACATATTTCTGGGAAATCTGCCATAAAAGAGGCCTTAACACAACAGTCTGGACACTCAGACTACACAGAGAACGGATGTAATGTGAGCCAGAAGCCAAGGCAAGAAAGGAGAGCATCCTTGAATAGTCCATTATGCCCTCAGATGCATTATAGCATTTCCCTGGAAATGCAATAGGAGCTGTAGACTCCTCTCACTGGCATATCTTGGTGAAGTATTAACTCAGCTGAAAACCAGCAGGACTTGATTTGCAAGAGGAGATAGGCAGGACCTAAAGTTGTCAGAAAGGCAAAGTAAAAATTCTGAGCAACGCAAAAATGAGGTCAGCCATGCAAAAAACAGATTATTGAAGGAATAAGGATACAGTCTCTTATAAGACACTCATATCAGGACAAAAAGAAAAAAGAAAAGACTGAAAAAGCAAAGAATGGGCAAATCAAAATGGAAATCTGTTTAAACTGAGCAAGACTGAGGAAGCAGGTTGGCAGTTTTCAGTGGAAAACTCTTTATACAAGAGCCATAGCATGCAATTTAGCTATACTGACTTCAGTGGTGCTACACTAATTGAAAATATGGTCCCATTTGTCTATCATGCCAGAAGAACCGAGAACAAAGAATTCAGTTTCATAATAGATAAGCTGAGGTAAGAGACCATCCAGCCTGATCTCAATTTCGCCTACTGTAAAAATATTGAGGATTTTGATCTCTGTGTGCATCTCCCTGCCCTGTCCACCCCTTCAGATGTATCCCTTGATTTTCAGGGAGAGGTGTCAGTAATTTAAATATCAGGACCCCTCTACTTAAAACTTAGTCTATGGACTAACTTCCAAAGTTTTGGCCCTGCTAAATCATCCCTTTGTACATGCCCATTAGGTATTTGAGAATGAACATTTAACCCATGCACTCAAAGGCACTAACTTTAAAAGTCTGGTTCTAAATCCACCATGAGAAGTAGAAATGGAAAGTTTGTAAGTTTTGCAAATCTTGCATTAAGTTTTCAATTCCACCGCAGCCCCAGGGAATGTATGTAAAGTTTAGGCCAAATTATGTTGACTCATTTTTACCCATGTGATCTTGCAAAGATTCTGCTGTCTGACCTTCTATTCACCTAGCACAAATAATAATAAAATAAACATCATAGCCTTGCAATCTTTCACTAATATGATCACTAGTCCATGCCTACATGGTGTATAGAGTCAGAAATGAGCTAGAAACATGACTCTTTTGTTTGACCAAAGAAAAGTGATCAGATAAGTACTTTTAATTTGCCCTATCGTGAACATACGATGGGGAAGGGATTTTATAAGCAATACGCCAAATAATTAGCTTAAATATAGCAAACTTTTTTTTAATTTCTTGAAATACAAATCAATGTCAACCGATTAAAAGTTCAAAAGCATTATCACGTAGTCTACATTTCTGAGTCATATTTAGGTACTAAATGGTAAATTATCTGCCTAAATATTTCTCAGAAGTTCAAGCACACTTTGCTACCCTAGCTACTCCGAAGATTTAGGAGATTCCTTCAAAACAGGCTGATATCAACAAGAACCACAAATGTGATCAGGAAAAACTGGGATTATGGAGTGTTTGTGGCATGCAGGAATGAATGATGGCTTATAAGGGAAATTATATTTATACTGAAATGAGTTATTGTTTTGACTTGAGACAATATATCCAGCTGGTGGCTTTTTCTTGTTTCTGACCTAAGTCTCTCAAATTTTAAAAGCCACCAACATAGAAGTGAAATTAATGCAATGTAGCCAATAGATAATTTCACAAGATTGGGTCATGTCACGTGCCAATGTTATATTTAAACTATATCCCTGATCTGTCTCCCAGAATACACTTTGGGTTATGAAACCAGAATACTTTTATCATAAGAACATTGCAGCTAGGTGGTGCCAGCTCTCTTTCATAAGTATTAAACACTATCTAGTGTCCTGGATTTGGAAAGATAAGCTATTGTTATCAAAATAGGAATAGTTCTAGGAAAAATAATTGCATACTCTAGTAATGCTTGAGCTATGCACTACAATGGCCTAGCAGCAGTAAGGGATAAAGGAAGGGATAATAGTTTCAATGCTTTGGAACACACCTTTTTATGTTTTAATGGTGGCAGCAAAGGAGCTGTCTTCAATCTCTAAGAGAAACTAATAAAAGCTGCAATTTCTTCCCCTCTGAAGTCAGCTTAGACTCGGAGACAAATCCAACCTTTGAGCTTCAAATAAAGCTGATTCCTCTCTCTCCCCCTTCAATACTTTCAGCAATCCTCAACTCACAATAAGTAGCACAGCAAGCATAACAAATTTCCCTACAGCGATTTTTGGTAACAGTAAATTTTAGTTCCACTCTCAATGCAAAAGTAATTAATGATAAATCATAGAATGCTTCCATTAGCAGTCCCACCTCATCTCCTGATTTTAGGAACAAGAGGATTAGAACACGGATGCTTCCAATTTATTTGCATTTTCAGAGGCTATTATATCTCCAAGTTTAAATTTAAAGTACTTCAGAAGAAACTTACCTAAAAAGAAACTAAATTCAACCCCAAACAGATTCTGTCACCAGCGATATTTTAACACATATCAAATGCTGGAGAATTGTACAGCTCACTTGTCACTCTTCAATCGTAGTGGAAAAATTGGACCAAGGAACTACAAGAAAACATTGAACAAAATGTGGTTCACCAAATGATACAAGGAGAGATCTAGTCAAGATGTATGTTACAGAAAACAAGAAAATGTTTTTCCAATATTATATCACAAGTTGAGAAAGAAATTTTAAAAAATCCAATACTTTGATCTTTCAAGGATAATACAACCAACAATATTTGCACAGCTCTCCCTATGATCTTCTAAAATGGTACATATTTCCTTGGTAACTATCAAGCTGATGATTAGCAGTATTTTTTCCACTCTAAATGAATGACCTCTTTCTCTCAGGGCGAAAAAAAACCCCCCAAGAACAAACCCCCCATGTTTTTAAAGCTTCAGAACTTTCTAGAAAATTTGTGTTTGTAATTCCATCAGTTGTACCAGCAATAATTTAAGAATAATGTAGGACAGCAATTTTTTATAGAGTCCCTCCTTTGCGCATAAATAATAACTAGACCATTATTTTCCAGCTAACTTTCCTTTGACATCTCATTTATTTTTTTCTGATTATCTTTAAAGAACTAATGCAGGTTTCCTTCCGGTCTAGACTATGTTAGTCTATTATTGCATGGTATTGGGAATAACCTAGAAATCAAGAAATAGCGGTTCTTTATTACAAACCTGAGACCACCTCTAGGGCTTAACTACTGGAAACATAACTACTTGGTAATTGAGGCTTTGTCTATATTGCCAATTGAGTGACAAAGCTTTTGCTGTTCATAGGTGCTTAGAACTGCTTCCCCCAAGAACAACAAAAACTGTGCCAGAGCAAGTATTAGTGTAAACAGTGCTTTGTGGGCAAGAGTGCTCTCCTGCCCACAAAGCAAATGCTGCCACTAGGAGGTAGAAGAGTCTGCTTTATGAGTGCAAATAACTGGGCCACAGTTTGTGTGTGGTTATATATATGGATAAACAGACAGATAGGTCTTATCGTTCTAGCATTACTTTTCAGTTTCCACAACTTCCTCAGTTTTGTTGCATTTTGCCATAAGTTCCCTTCTTATACAATGTGGTTGACTCTTCCAGTGAGAACATTCTTCCATCATCAGCACAAATAAAAGCCCAAACCTCAAAACAAGCCTTTAGATCTCCTGAGGCTCAATAGTACTTCAGCCATATTGAAGCAGATCTGTGCACTATTAATCATGATTTACCCTCCCTCTGTACAGTTGCTTCCTTCACCCTTCCTAGGCCACAGGGCTGGTACACACTTGACATCCCCAGCCTAAACAGTTTCTTCATCTTTTCCTGACTCTCAGTCTTGAACCTCATTAAAAAAGGGTTTCAATAATCATGTAGCTTACCTGAAGTTAAACAGATTTTTTTAGTGAAATGGTTTGATATTACTTAGTCTGCACACAGCTACGCTTTTCTGCTTCTTGATACAGGAGAACAAAAGGAAATTTTCTTCTTCCCTCTCTGAAACCACTGGACTTTGGCCCTTAATTAAGGACAGGTGTAACCATTAATTTAAAACCCACAGCATTACTTCAATTGCCCCAGACCTTTTTCTTCAGTTGCTTTACCCCTTCCAGATTCTCTATGCTTGGGCTTCTCCAGAAGCCATTTTTCATAACCTTTCTGAGGTAGCTCCTCCATTCGTCTTATAGAGAGCCTTAACTGTTTAATGGGTCTCTAGCCTTTTTAAATTTTGGGAAGTTCTTTTACAATTCTGTTGTCAGTCCCTGTAGATATACTATCTTTAATTAGGAATTAGGGAAGTCTAGAAGTCAGGTATGTCCAACTTCAATTTGAAGGGCAAGTGTACACCCCATTATAAGATGAAAATGATAGCATCTTCCAGGCTTACTGTGTCCTCCAAACAGCTTTATTACCTACCTTAATTAAAAAATCATATGAGTCAGACCACAGCAAAACATTAGTGCCCCCAAAACGATGCATTTAAATTAATAATTTGTTGTTTATGATTTGAGTTTTGATATTTGGATTCTCCTCCTCCAGTCTACCCACAATGTGCTTGATATTTAGCTTGTCAGCTCTCCGAAATGTATACAAGCAGGTGAGTCTGGTACTTGCAGCTGGACTACCTGAGGGTAAGAAGTTTCCAGCTTCCCCCCCATTCCCAAACTCTTTTTAACTAACTCTGTGTTCCTCCCCATAACTGCCTATTCCTTAGCCCATCAATTAATTATGTACTCCTCAATCCCTACATCAACTTTATAACCTCAGCTACATATCTGCCTGCCTCCTAAACTATCCATTAATTCTACTCCTCCTGTCTGACCTATCCCCCAGCCCATTAGTTAATTATTCACCTCCAGCCTGCACATCAACTTTGCACCTTCAAGCTTCTCCTTTGCAGCTCCATGTGGAGGTTCTATGGTGCAGACACCTTCACTTTAAGTTGCCCCAGTTTACAAACATCCAAATTAGACTGTTACATGAAATTGTTTGTAAAAAAAAGATAATAATAATAAAAGTCAGATATAAATGCATCAGTGAAATCCCCAAAATTCTGCTCAGCTGCTATTAATATCCAATGGCACCCACATTTCTGCTAGTGAACACAAGCATATCTGTTTCAATCTAGGTGTCTAACTCATATCTACATCCCAGCAAGGTCATCAAGCTAGCTGAGTTCCTATCTTGTCTGCAGAGCCCACAACAAGGATAGAAGAGGATGACTTTCTTATATCCTTTCATCTATGAGGGCACTCACCAGAGAGGCAGGTAACCCAGGTATAATTCCTCCTCTGTACGAAGTGGAGAAGGACTGTGAACTGGAGCTTTCATTTCACACCTATATGCCCTTTCACAGCTTTGGGCAAGTCAGGTATAGACCTCTCTCAGATGCTCCTGTGAAGCTGTTCCATTTTGTGTAACTAATTAAATACATACTGAGTGAGGAAAGACTGTGAGAATGACTATAGTTTTGTGGCTAGGTTGCTCAGATAATCAGTGACAATGAAGAGAGGGAAGAGAATGTCTGTCTACCACATCCCAGGTGAATGTCCTACCAGTGGGAAAAAGGCTGTAACAGACCTCTTCCACAGTGTTTTAGGTAAAAATATGGCTTAGGTGTCTGACTCCTGGCAAGAGCTTACAGCTGTGGGTCCCAAGCAGCCATAAATGCCTAATAAGTCCATGAAAAGACTGGGGCTTATATCTCTCTTTGCTATTTCTTATAGCACTCTACTCAAAATTCCATTTGTATACCCCATTCTTAGGTCAGAGTCCTTTCCCGTGCATCGTATAGGTAGCCTAAATGCCCCCCCACATCCCTCCCAAACTTCACCAGACTTATGTAGATGACCTTAACTTCACTAGAGAAATGAGCATAGAGCCTATGTCCTAAAGAAATCGGGGGCTGTATGCCAAAACTAAACCCACAGTGACTGCATGCCATGTTGTCACACTGGAAACATTAACTCATGAATCACATTTCAGTGGTTACCCAAAAATATATTCTTAAAGATCTGTGGTTACTAGAACACCAGGGCAGCTGTAAGTATGCCTGGCCTGAACCTTTATTCCTAAAGAATACATTACATTTAGCGGTATTTAAAATATATAGTGTTTGCTTGTAGCCAGTTTAGCAAGCGATCCCAAACTGCTTTGTATCAGTGACTTGTCCTCTTCATTATTTGTCACTCCCCCAATAGAAACAGAACTGCTAGATGAAGATTCCCTGATAACAATTACATTTTGCAAGCTAGCTAGTTTTTAATTCATTTAATATGTGCCGTGTTTTAGCTCTCATTCTAGGTTTTCAGCCATGTTATAGCTCTCATTCAAGGTTTTTAATCAAAATATTGTGAGGTACCAAGTCAATCAAAGTCTAGCGTACTATCAAAAAGACAAAAGATATTTCCTAATTCACAAAATGCTGGGAATATGAATATATTAGAGATAGTAAGTTGCTCAGGTACCATGATAATAGGGTCCCGAAGTGCCTATAATAAATAGATAATGAATGAGGGGGAAAGTCTATAACTGAGGTGGGTAACCCCTAGCATTCCAGCGATACACAATTTGTTGGGGTTAGCCATTGGTGGGCCACTGGGAGTTTTGTTTACCTGAGTATCCACAGCCATAGAGCCCCAGAGATCCCAGTGGCCACGGTTCAACATCCCCAGCCAAAGGGAGCTGTGGGAAGTGGCGTGGGCCAGTTCACCACTTCCTGAAGCTCCCATAAGCTGGGAATGGTGAACTACAGGCACTGAGAACAGCCATGTGTGTGGAAGCTCAGGTAAACAAACCATCTGGCGGCCTACCAGCATCTAGCCCTGATGAATCACATATAGCCTGTGTGCTAGAGGTTCTCCACCTCTGGTCTATAACATAGAAGTAAAGTGAGCAGGGTAATGAAAAGAACGTATTTTATTATTAACATGTTTGTTCCATTTTGTTTAACTGAAACACCTCAAATTCTCTTTCCTCACTTGTCCTCCACAGTTCAGCCCTCTCATCATTCCCCTATCCAGATTCCCAACTTTCCTCCCAATTTATAAATGTTTCTCTCCATTTAAATGAGCTATTCACTCACAAGATAAATAGGAAAAAAAATGTACCTTACGGTGTACTTTTTCTTGTCACCAATAAAGTGCATGGGTTACAATGACAATAAAATAAATAATGAAAAAAGTATAAAGTTCTGGGAATAATCACCTAGATTTCTGATTCAAAAGAACTAAAAAACCTCTTCCTTTCCCGAAAAGCTCTTTCTTTAAATCTAAACTGAGTGCAACACAGGACTTCAGAGTGTAGTCTGAGTTGTACATCTAGTCTTGGTACTCTTTAATAAAGCTCATAGATATGTAACATATTATCATGTCTCAGCATAAATTTAAGGTGCAACTAGTAACCCGAGTCTCAGATTACAGTGAATACAGATTTGTATGTCATGAACCATACCAATAGTGAGATAAACCAAATAATAAAAAATACAGAATTCTAAAGAGAAAGCTATTGTCTCTGTAGGTCAAATAAGGTCAGTATGGTGAACATTCACAGTCAGTTAGAGGTATTTTAGCCACAGTGTTCTTTCATAGTGTGAGATAAAGGGAAACTAGGTTGTGAGATATCAGTGATACATATCTCTTTTTTCTAGATAAGTAATAAAAATACGACTTGATTGCTATAGTACAACTCAATATTTTGCCCTTTATTTATAGACCTTCAGCCAGTTTTCAGTCTAAGTGTTTATTTTCAAATTGACTTGAATGAATGTTTAATGTAAGGTTTTTGTGGCACTTTCAAATATCTTATCTGATATATTCCAACTACTGTGCTTCTTTGTAGAGCTGTTTGGAAAAGTTTCAACTGAATGTTTTTTTCAGTCAAAAAAGGCCAGTTAGTCAACAGCTAATCATTTTTCCAAATAAAGTCAATTTTGACAAAACTTATGTTTGAAACATCCTCCCAACACCTCGACATGAAGCATTTCAATAATGTTGGAAGTGTTTTTTCTCCTCATTTTCACAATGATGAATTTTGATTTCAAAATTACTAAATTTTGACTTTTTTTGGCTTATATTATTTTTAAAAATTAAACTATATAAAAATTGAATGAAACACTTCAATTTCATCAAAATGAAACCATGAAATAAATCCTTTCCCCCTAAAATTTTGTTTCGTGGGAAATTTTGAACTTTTTATTTCAAATGAAAAAAAAATTTCCAAACTCATGTAATTTTCCATGAGCATATAATCCATCAGACATTTCCTATCTCCAGTTTTACTTCTCTCCTCTGCTAATTTTGATTATCTATGAAATAAAGCAACCAGCTTTCTCTGGCAAAGTCTTTTCTTCTTCATTGCTTTCTAATTGCAGTTTTTGTCACCATTATTCTCTTCAATGTTAGTGATATTAATTCATAGGAGTCTAGATTAATTTCCACTGGGCCAGTCCTCAGGCCTTCACTTACATTTAGCTCAGTGCTTATTCACGTACAGCAGTCTCTCTCAAAATGGTCCGCAAAACCACTTTGAGAAACTTGCTAACTGGCCGTGCAGGTTTGTTTACTTACCAGTGCTGCCGTCACAGAGACTCGTATCTCCCATTGGCTCCAGTTGACCATTTTCAGCCAAGAAGAACTGCGGCCCAGCCCGCACCACTTCCTGCAGCTCCCCTTGACTCCAAATGGTGAACTGGAGTCAATGGGAGCTGTGAGTCTCCATATCTGTGGCGCTGGTAAGTAAACAAACCAGCACGACCAGCTAGCATATTTCTCAAAGTGGTTTCATGGACCACTTTGAGAAACTGTTGTACACCCACATTGAAGTAAACAGGAATTGGCGTATATGAGAACTTTAGTACTTCAGTACTCCACATCTTTAAATAAAATAAGTCAGTGTCCAAAAAATCATGCGTCTGAGTTATAAACTGAGATATTTGGGGTCTTTTTATTTGTCCTTCTGGGTTTTCAGCTTTCAGGGTGTATGTTAGTTATTTTCAAGCTTTTCTCCATAACCAACATACATTTCTTAAAGAAATATGAGCTCTAGGAACATATGCTTTAGGAAACACAGACATCATGACTGCGTCTAGACTGGCAAGTTTTTGCGCAAAAACTTGCCAGCTGTCTACACTGGCTGCTTGAATTTGCGCAAGAGCACTGATTTGTAACGTACAAAATCAGTGCTTCTTGCGCAAATACAATGACGCTCCCACTTGGGCAAAAGCCCTCTTGTGCAAATGCTTTTGCGCAAGAGGGCCAGTGTAGACAACCCAGAACTGTTTTGCACAAAAAAGCCCCAATGGCTAAAATGGCAATCGGGGCTTTCTTGCGCAAAACCGCATCTAGATTGGCATGGATGCTTTTGCACAAAAGCGCTTTTTGCACAAAAGCATCCATGCCACTCTAGACGCTCTTTTCCAAAAATACTTTTAACGGAAAAACTTTTCCTTTAAAAGCATTTGTGGAAAATCATGCCCATCTAGACGCAGCCCATGAGAGTTACCAAATGAGAAGGAACTGGAACTAAAAAACCTGAGTAAGGGGCCTCATGATTTGGCAGTGCCAACCACATCTTCCAGATGTCAGTTGTGACCATAACTGATTTAATCTTTGTTACTATAACTCTTGCTGTGGTTTAATTAGGTTTTTTTTAATAATAAAAATCCTCCAATTTATTAGTTAATTCTAATGGTAATTGAGGTAGTTTGTAGGTTGTAAAGATTTATTGTATGACATTTTATTTTCAAATATGTATCTT
>CM057846.1:67598387-67608412 GCA_030068395.1 Apalone spinifera
ATATAGTCTAGACACACCCAACATGAATACTGAGTTCAATCATAAAACATATTTATTTTTAAAAGTTATGCATCAAATCCAGCTGCTGTTTGAATTTCTGAACGGTATGGGGTTTCCCCCTTATACTCAATAAGCAGCACGGATCCGGAGAATGCATGCATAATTCCTCATCCGGCTCTGAACCAACTTGCTGAATGAATCATTTAATCTTTGTGGGGGGAAAATAAATTTAAATGCAATATGGTGTAGTGTCCAGTTAAGAAGCAATTTTCCCCACTTCACAATTCAGGGAAAATCTTTGTTCAGGAAAAGCAGGATTTTGACACAAGCTGTTTTTTTTCCCACCAGGTGACTCTCTCTAGGGGTCAATTGCGGAAGAACTCTGTACGTGTGATGTATAAGGGTGGTGAGACCTGAATTCTCCCTCCTTTCCTATTCCACCCCCCTTTCCCTACTACTGATGAGCCAGAAGCAAGCCTCTAGGAACATACACCATTGTAGCAAGAACGAATTGTAGATAAAAGCGGGAACATAACAATCTTTTTTACCTAAATGTACTGATCATGTAAACAACGTCAAAGGACAAGCAATACAGCTGAGCTATACTGTAACAATCAATGAGTAATCCCTGGAAATTTCCAAACTGCCAAACTAGGTAGAGACACTGTATTTAAAGCTGCACCAGAGCACAGCAATTTGGACCTCACCGATGGGCTTTGGTACCTGCACCTCAGAAACCTAGATGATCCCCCACTTCATCCGCAGCTGAAATGGGGTCTCCAGCTTGCAGAAGGGATATAAGATTTCACTTTTCCTATCATGTTGTTCTTTAGTTAAGGGGTGCAGCTTGATAGCTGTCAGAAAATAAACTACTTGTGTTTGACAGATACCTGTCTAACGTGTTTTTGTACTTTGAGAACCCAATGTCGGACCTGAGACTTACTCTTGCTGGCAAAACTCTCCTACTTTTTATTTCAGTAGAATTGCACCCACTCCTGACAGCTATGAATGTGGCCCTTTTTACATAGTACTCGTTAAGAAAAGGGAATGGATCTGACTGTGTTCTCACACTGTTTCTATAACATTGTAAATGCACACACTTCATTCCTGATTTACATTTGTGGGAATGAAATCAGCGTCGGGAGCACTAAAATTTGTACTAAAGACATATTGAAAATTTTCTAAATTAAAAACTTTGGTTCCATGTTTTAATACCAGAGTCAGGGACCATTCAAATTAAAAGAAGGCTTATGTAGTGTAGAGATGACAGTCCCTTTGTTGATCTATATTTCTTGCATTTGGTATGTGCAATAAAATCCTTTAAAATGAAAGCCAATGAAGAATTACACCCATTAAAAGCATACAAATCTAGTATACCTCCACCTAGTGAAATTTTTAATGACAACTTGCCTGTTGGAGCCTGTTCAGCAAATAAATCTGAACTGCACCAATTATGCAAAGGCAATACACATAGCGAAACTTTTTAAAAGAAGTACATGGAGAAACAGATTTTTTTTTTTTTTAGTTTCTTGTATGCATGAATGAACTAGGTCTGAAATTTTTCACAGTGTATAGGTTAAGAGGCTATTATTACAATTGATTACATCTATATAAACTTTTAATCACATAAATTGTGTCTGTGACCATGTGGAAAAGGAATATCACACAAATTAATGCTTTGTGGCTATGAACAAAATGGAAAAGACCCTCAAATGATATAAATTGGCATATCTCCATTGAATTCACTGAAATCGGTGGAGCTGTACTGATTAACGTCAGGTGACGATTTGGTCTACAAAGGACAAGTGTTATTCTCCTCATGTAAAATGAATAATCATTCTCAGCATTCATTCATATTTGATCTTCATCCTGTCTATAGCACTGTGCATGACTATATTTCTGGTTAATACAGCTCACATTTCCATCTGTCTAACTGCCAATGTCTCCCTTGGGGAAAAATAGACCAAGTTCTTCTCTCAGGCTATGTCTACCCTACAAGATCTTTGTGCAAAAACTGGCGGAGCATCCACACCTCAGGTGCGTTTTTGTGCAAGAAAATTGACAGAACAGAGGACTTTTGCTGGTAGAGTTATTCCTCTCCCCACGAGGAATAACTCCTTTTTGCGCTACAGCTCTTGCGCAAAAAGGCAGGTGTGAACGCTCCGGAGTGGTTTTTGCACAAGAAACCCCTATCAGAAGAAGCACAGATGCTCTGATGGCAATTCTGTGAATGGCAACCAGAGCTTTCTTGCACAAGAGTATCCATGCAGTGCGGACGCTCGTTTGTACAAAAGCATATTGCTTATGCAATGTGCTTTGATGTGTGGACCCGCTTTTGCACAAGAAGTTTTTGTGCAAGAACTCTTCTGCAAAAGGCTTCTTGCACAAAAACCCTGCAGTGTAGACAAAGCCTCAGGGTACGTCTACATAGCCGTGTTATTTCGGAATAGCTAACATTATTCCAAAATAACATAGTTTGCATCTACACTACAAGCCGTTATTTTCACATAATGTTAAAATAATGTTGAGTTGGAGGACTTCTTCCTCCTACTCCTGTAACCCTCATTTTACAAGGATTAAGGGGAGTTGAAGGAAGAGTGCTCTGCCTTGGATTTCCTGCTGTGTAGGCAGCACCAAAATCCAAAATAAGCTATTTTGACTAAACCTATGCAATTGACGTAGCTCAAGTTGTGTCACTTATTTTGGCTTTAGCTCTGCTATGTAGATGCACCCTCAAATCAAATCCCTTTGACTTTGCCAACATGCTTTGACATAAAAAAAGGAAACAATACTCCACAATTTTTTTGTTGGGAGTTTCTATTGTTTTGGTCAGTTCTAAAGATAATACAACTAGCTAATGTCGCAACATTTAGAAGTCAGAACTATCCAAAGGCAAACAGCCGGCATCTGAGTTGATAGCTCTGTCGGCACAGAGGATGGTAAAATATATTACCTTTTCTTTTTTTGAATTATTATTGAAAGCCTTATGTGCTTTAAGAGAAATTTCTTTGTAGGTCTGATTTCATTGATTTCAGTTACTTATTCGGGTTCCTATTCAGCTATCAGTGAAGCCACTGTCAAACTCCCTTCTCCCACAGACTTTAATAAGAGCATTTTATCAGGGTCATTATATTAGCCATTCTAATACTGAAAGGGCTTGTTTTCCACAGTATAATAGGTAATGCCCCAGTTACTTTAACAATGTGTAGCATTAAGATTCTATGACAATTCAGACCTCTAGACATCCTAGAATAAGCTTATTGACTCAGCAACTCCTAAGTGTAAAACTTCAGTGATAAAAGAAAATAGCTGCTGTATGTATGCTAATTACACAGGCATGTTTAAGTATCTTAAATGCAGGGCCTGATTCTTCATTAAAGGGCTTGATGTGTAATCATCAGTGCAAAGTTAATAAAAATTGGCACAAAACCCCACCAAGTCCAAAAGGTAGCAATTTAGATCTATTTTTCATGCATTTTGCACAGGTAAAAATGACTATTGATAGTGCAGGGCAACAAAGAATAAGACCCTGAACAGTGAGCAGGAATAGGAATAGAGGAATACTTGAAGCATCAAAAACCATGCAAATACTAGCTTGCAAAGATCCTTAAAACTATGGCACCACTGAGCCTTAAACAGTAGGCATTCTCTGGTGGTTCCAGTCCTAACCTAGCACTTAGAAAACACAGGTTCAGTTCCTTGCTCTATCCCATGTCACCAATTCTCTATGGCTACATCTAGACTACATGGCTCCGTCAATGGAGGCATGTAAAATAGTTTATTCGGCATAGGCAAAGAAGTAGGGATTTAAATAATCCCTGCTTTATTAAAATAAACATGGCTGCCGCACTGTGCCGACAATCAGCTGATCCGGCACAGAGTGGCAGTCTAGACGCACCATGGTTGACAAGGGAAGCCTTTGTCGACCGCTCTGGTATGCCTCGTGAAACGAGGTTTACTGGAGTAGTCAACAAAGGCTTCCCTTGTTGACTGCGGCGCATCTAGACTGCCCTGCTCTGCCAGATCAGTTGATCATCGGCATAGCATGGCAACCATTCCGAATAAACTATTTTACCTATTCCGAATAAACTATTCCGAATAAACTATTCCGAATAAACTATTTTACATGGCTCCGTTGACGGAGCCATGTAGTCTAGACATAGCCCCACTTCCCTATAGATAATATGGAAATAATATTTTCCTACCTCAGGGATGTTGTGAGAATACCCTGAAGATTGTGAATTCTCAGATATTACATTCATATGGGCTGTAAGGGGGAACACTCCTGTATTCTTCTGCATACACAGACCAGTTGGAGAATCTGCTTATAAACACCATGCATACTTTGCTTACAGCATTCCTATCACTATCACCAACTGTGCAGTATTGTCCAGCACCTTATTTACAGCAGCCTCAGGCCCCTATGTCAAGGATCAGAATAGTAGGATCTCTCTCGTGGAACTAGCCACATGGCCCTCAAGTCTCTCCTCCTAACAGTTACTTTCAGGGCCTTTTCTACTTTCTGGGCGATTAATTAATCTATTAACTCTCTTCAGCCTATACCCAATATGTCAACTAGGCACAGCTATCATAATCAGTTGTATCCCCAGGCAACTAACTGAAGTTGTAGTGACAAGAAGGCTGGTTCAGCTTCTGTTGCCCATCCCTCTGATACAGAGGCCATACAAGTACTTCTCATAAATTACATTGACCTACAGCTGTACATGTACTCAACACATACTATGTTTCGGTTGCATTCTTTGTTGTTGCAATTGCCTCTTGAATCTTCTCAGCACTAAATCAAATAGATGATAGTCTAGTCTCAGTATTTGAATGAAAATTAGTTATTATGGCTGGAAATAGAAATTTGCCAAACAACATGATGTTAAAGAACAAAAAACAAACCTGTACTGCTAAACACCCTATTAGTAAGCCTAGGAAACAGATGAATATCTCACTGTTAATGCTAATGCTAATGCTAACCTGCTGTGAGTAATGGATATTTGTGATATCTTTTGAAACTCTGGAAGTAAGATTACAGTTTCAACGATCCTTCTAACAAATATAGCTAAATGACAATTTTAGAATTTTCAAAAATCCTACAAACTTTTTTGCTCTTTCAAAATGATTTACAATAGTATTTTTGTTTCTTAACCAGTTTGGGCTTCTGCAAAATATAAAATATCAACAAAAATGTTCTGATGAGTTCTCCAAAAGCACTCACTTCTGGAGTTGGCATTCCAAGGATTGCAGTGGTGGATTTCAGACATGATAACCACTAGATAGGAAAATGGAATGAGTTCCAACCTGAATATGGATCTGATACTGAAGTTAATGAGTATGCTAGAGATGCTTCCACACACTTCTGCAGGGGCTGAGAATCCATTTGATTCCTATGTTGATGCTGGTATCACAAGTAATTTCTGTTTTCCATACTTAAGAGAACTACAACTGCATATTGAAGCAAAAAAATGTTGGACTTCAGAAGAAGGGGAAAGACAATGAAATCAGATGTTTTCTCCACTCAACTTCACTGTTCAGCTTGTGGAATGTGTTACTGTGACCTTGCATAAAACTAGAATGTTTTTAAAACAAGGACATTATTTTGAAAGTGTTATGTTGAATTCAGGAGTTGAGTTGACTTTGAATTTTTCAACAAAATGTTTGGGTTTATTTTTATTTTTGCCAGAAAAAGCTAATTCCTGAAAATGTTTTGAGGAAACAATATTTTTGATTAAAATTTTATGGGGAAGTCTTTGGGGGCCCCCAATAGAATAGTGGAAGAAATGTGCCCCAGAGTAGCCAAGAATCTAGGGGCTAGACCAGCTCAACTGGGTTGAGTCAGAACAGAGATGTGAAAATAGGTGTCCCATGTCCCAGGTGCGTCCCCTACAAAGTAGGGGTAGAGAAAGCATGATCTCACTCTTTTATACGTGCATTTTTGGTTTTCACTGAGGGCACGTCTACACAGCAAGGCTAGTCGAATTAAGCTGCGCAACTTCAGCTAAATTGTGTAGCTGAAGTTGAAATAGCTTAATTTGGCTTTTGGCGCTGTCTACGTAACAGGAAGTTGAAGGAAGAACACTCTTTTTTTACTTCTCTTACTCCTTGTGAAATGAGGGTTACCATGAGTTGGAATAAGAAGTCCTCTAACTCGACATTATTTCGAAATAAAGGCTTGTAGTGTAGATTCGCTCTTTGTTATTTTGGAATAATTTCAGTTATTCCAAAATAAAGCTGCTGTGTAGACATAGCCTAAATGCTTTTAAAGGTCTTGTTTGTAATCTTTTTTGGAATAAAAACAAATGTGAAAACCTCAACATATTTGGCAAAATGGAATTCTTGTGTTCTGGACAGCCATATTCAGGAGTGCTTAGACACCAGACAAAATCTGCAAATCTAATTTTAAGCATTATCTGCTGATTTAGAGGCACTGACAGGCCTCTGCTTCAAGATAGCTTTCATGTAAGAAATAAGGTAACTGTGATGGCAAAAAGAAAAAAAAACCCTCTGACAAATCAAAAGAGACAAGAACTTCCACACCTTTAATGGATGCCCAAAGTCCCTTTTGCCCTTGGAAAGAAGTGATGGGTGTGTTTGTTTGCTGATTCTCAGAGGTGAAGAACTCAGAGGTGAAGGACCATTGCTTCACTAGTGAGACAAACATAAAAGATTTTTCATCACTAAGAAACAGGCCATATTTTACAGCAGAACCAGATACAGAAACCTTGATAGGGAAGTACAGTAACTTGATGTAACAGAGAGAGACAGGTAGAGGTCAGATAGCATGTCGAACTCAAGTAAACTTCTCTAATACTTGTCAGCACAGGTGCGAGAAAATTGATGTGTTCATTTATCCCACATTAACATCTGTTGCCACAGTCCTTGGACAAAAATAAAATCAGCATAAGAAGCTGTGTGATTGTATGTGACAACTTAGAAAATATTTGTCAACTTTAGTCATTGTCCTGTAGAGAGCATGAAATCTACAGAGCAGAAGTTAAAGCATCAAATTGCTGCTGATTCTGCTCTGTGTATTTGCTGTAGCAAAGAGCGAAACAAAGCATCTGGGCAACAGAACAGCAAACAAAGAGAATGAAAATGAGAGACAAAGGGCATTTCATTCAAATTGGGCCCTGGGTAGCTATTTTAATGGCACTATTCACTTTTTTGATGAGTATGCTGGTGATCTTCAGAGTCAGAAAGTTATCTCTGTCTGCTTAGTTACATTTTTAAGTTGTGGGGTTGATAATTTATGTTTGAGGGCCTGGCATGCTTTGGACATGATTCACTTGTTTGCTATTCTTAGAACAAGTCTAGATAAAATACCCATTAGATGACAAAATTATAGATAACAGGCACTTTCAGCATCAGTGGAATTGAAAGCCATTTAAGAGCTAGAATAGAGGCCTATTTCATTCCAACACCAGACATGGTGGGGCCCTCACTTTGGTTTCTGAACCCCGGCCTCATAGACTTTATCAGTGAGAGACGATAAAAGAGAACATGGGGGGAAAAACAAGACAGAACAAACTGACCTTGGCTGAACTGAACACATACACTTGACAGATCTCTGAACACTGTTCAGAACACTTCACTTTTTCCCATTCTTCCTGCCTCTACAGAACTCTTCGTGCAAAATTGGTGGTCATTCGTTTAGAAACATTGCCAGACACTGACTCAGAACACTTGGTGTTAAATCTGTCTAAACAAACGAGAGGCTGTGTGAGAGACAAGGGTGACTATTTTTCTATGTTTGAGGATACTTTGTGATATGATAATGAGATATTCTATTTCGAAAAAAGCCAAAGTGTTATGTAGGTATGAGGATTTCACACACCAGCAACATTCAAAGAACTGTTGTCAGTATGTCAGGAAATTAAATGATACAACATAGCTTTTTACTCAGTGTGCATTCTCTGCCCCCCATACTGTATACCTCTAATGCAATTTACCAGTGAATTAAGCATAAGATGTGATTTATTCCACCAACCTAATATTTCATGTTAGTCAGTAGGGTGACTGCTTTTATTGCTTAGCTTTATAATGCCATTATAGCTGAACACAGTCCTGCCTCAGCAGTATGCTTAAGGGAGTTTGCTTTTGATATGTGCATGTAGTTCCTATTAATGTTAAGGGACAAATTCAGCCTTTGTGCAAGCCCAATGTATTCAGTGGAGTTACACCAGGTCTAACTGGCCCTAGTATTAAAACTTTCACCATCAGATCCTTAAAGGCATAGTGCATCCTGTAGCGCATACATTTACATACGCATGGCCTAATTCTAAGAGGCGTTGCACACCCACCACTGATCTCAGTGAGAGATACGGTGATTAGCACAATACAGGATGAAGGCCTCAGATTTTGCCTACTGCACTGTTCATTGGCATTGTAGGAATATAACCAAACACCAAATGTAGCTCCACATAAAATGGATTTTGTTTAGGACGAGTACAATGAAGCTTATATACATTAGAGGTGGCACAACACTATAGCCTGCTCTTATCATAAAGACAAACATATTTTGTACTATAGATAATTTTATGACATTGGTGTTCATAAATGCAGAGTTTACCTGTATAGCAACTGGGTTTTTAAGAAGTATTTTCCCCCCTCTCCTTCACAGGCCTAGAAGAAGAACTGGATTTTTATAATTTTCTCTGCTGCTGCTACTTGCTTATCTGCCCAAATGTCTCTCCACTACCACCTCTGCCTGCATATAGACAGCCTACATCATCTTCTGATCTTTCATGCACCATGACATTTTACATTGTTTGGTAAAGGTAATACATTTTGTAGATTACTAAAATATTGAGGCTGGGAACCTGACTTCGGCACACCGTTGACATTCAAGAAGGATGGAAAGTTTCCACACCCGCCATGCTCAAGTCATTTTTTAATCATTACCTCAGCCCTGTCTCCCTTTGGGGGGGGGGGGGGGGGGGGGGGGGGGGGGGGAGGAGGAAGGGAGTGATGTAAAAACTATCTATAGTACATAGAAATGGGATGAAAAGTAACATTGGTCTAATTATGAATTTCCTATGGCTCTGAATGATCTTGTAGAAGCTGTTTGGAATACTAATTTTAAGAGACTACTTTGAGGTCATATCTTAAAGAATTCAAAAGCATCTATAAATGCCTTATTACATGCAGATGGTCACTTTAGACAGTCATGTGGCCCATCATAAGCAAGTGACTATGACCAAGGAGTTGAACATGAGAAGCCATATTTTCAAAGGAGCTCAGCTTCCATTTGGGCATCTCAGTAGGGAGGTCAGACTTTCAAATATGCTCAGCACCCAGCAGCTCTTATTGAATATAATAGTAGATGCTAAGTGCTGGAACAATTGAGAAAATCTGTGCATTCTTTTAGCTGTTTAAATGGAGCAGGTTAGAACCCAGTTTGAGTTTCCAAACCCAGACTGAGTTTGCATGGCTGATAGATGAGCACATACAAAATTGAATAAAAGCAAGGTAATAAACATGAACTCTACAATGCCTTTTCACAGGATCATTTAATACTTGGCACACAGCTTCTTATTGTGATGCTGGATTAAAAAAAACACCAAACAGGGAAGAAAATGTATACTTACAAACAAACTGAGAGAGAAAGAAAGGAAAGATGAAAGAAAAGAGCTTGGGAGAGGGGGGGACAATGAGTGGGGATGGCATGCTAAAGGGAACAAAAGAAAATGGGGAAAGACACAAGAAAGAAATTGGTGAGGAAGAGTTAAAACATGAGGAGAGGGGGAGGGAAGAAAAGGAAAGAAAAAATAAAAGAGACAATAAGACCACACAAAGAAGAAAACTAGAAGAGAGTGGGGAGAAAGGAAGAAAGAAAAGCAAAGACAGAAGCAAAAAATACAATAGAAAGTAATAACAATAGGCAAGATCTTCCTGCCTGCCTTCTGTGTAAGCTATCTGCATCGCAGCTCACAACATAGCAGGGAGAGAGATTCTGTAGGGCTGCTATTACTGGTTCTGTGCAAGTGGCAGGGAGCGGGTACTCAGAGATGTTTGATTCT
>CM057846.1:67610181-67649623 GCA_030068395.1 Apalone spinifera
ATGTTTTTTTAGACTTTTAATCATTTTTGTTGTTCTCCTCTGGACCTTCTGCAATTTGTCCACATCTTTCCTAAAATGTGGCATCCAAAACTGGACACAATGCTCCAGTTAAGGCCTAATCTGTGCATAGTAGAAAGGAAGAATTATCTCTAATATTACCTGACTATGGCATTTGACAAGACATATACAGCAGTGTTTCTCAACCTTTTTTTATAAAGTACCCATTTAAAAAAAAAATTATAAGTTCGCCCCGTACCTACAGTTTTCAGACACACAAAATGTTTTCTACCATTGCAACTCATTTGTTTAAACAACTTAATCGTAGCCAGGTGGGCAATGAAATTTTTGGGTGTGAAAATATTAAAATAATAAAGCTCTGTAAAACTTAAAACAAAAATCCAGTTTTCTCCAAATTTCAGTTGTTTTGACGTACCTCCCAGACTTCTCTCAAGTGCCCCTAAGGGTACTCGTACCACTGGTTGAGAAACACTGATATACAGTACACATTAGGGTAAGGGTATGTTCATAACCAAAAAGCTATCAGCTATGTAGATTAAAAGCTTTTAAAAAATGTAAATGTGTTAACACTGACGGACCTTGCCCAGAGAGAATAATTGTGCTGGAAGCCTTACAAAGATGTTATTTTCAAAGGAATCTAAGAAAGTTAGCTGCCCATTGGATACCAAAGAGAGCTGGCTTGGGATCTATCTCCTTCAGGCTCTTTGAAATAAAAAGAAGTGCAAATAAAGCTATATTGGTTATGTAGCAAATCACACACCCCCCCCAAAACAAAACAAAACAAAAAAAGCCATTTTGGAACAAAGCAAAAACTTTTCCAAACATTGAAAAATTAATAAAAACAGAAAAAATCATGGTGAAAAAAAGTGTTTTCTGAAATATTTATTATAGTTTCAAAAATAATATTGAAGAACATGTTGAACAAAAAAAAAAAAGTTGTGTCCAAAGCACTGAAATTAAATATTGTGGATTTTTTGCTATTTGTAATTGTCTCCTACCTCCCAAATCAGTGCAATTCAGCAAAACATTTTAGAGTCACTGCTTGGGACTTCTCACTTCTCCCACAGTAGAGCAAGTGTTCTGACAAGTCTGTTTCAGTTCCCCCATTGTTCAGCTAAGCCCCATGTGTGATATTTCTTACTATGACTCCAGCTCTCTCTTTTCAGGGTGGGCTCTAGTGGGTCAGGAGGCTGGTAACCATAGTGACAGATTGATAGTCTCTAGCATCTTGCAACTCCATACTCCAAAAGGCTTCAATAACCCCACTACAGGAGCTAGTTGGAGAACTCCGGTGCACCCACTTTTCTCGGTTACAATTAGTAGATCCTATATGCAACCTGTTACTTCCAATCCTTGATTGTTTCCAACCACACCCCTGTACTAAGCTGTCACCAACTCTCCTGCTCTATGCTCCTATACTTCTGGAGGTTTACCTACCAGCAGCTACTCCACAAGGTTGCAATTTTCTAATTGCTTAAAACTAAACACCCCGTCTCATCCATGTGCTCAGCCCCAACTCTGCCCTACCTCTTCTCTAATGCCCCACCTCCCTACTATATCCCTCCCTGCCACCATCGCTTGCTGTCCCCCATCCTCACTTACTTTCACAGAATTGGGACAGGGGATTGCATGCAGGAGGGTGTGCCGGCTACAGTTGGGGGAGGGGTAGTTGGGCAATTTACTACATGCAATGTGGCAGAAGTGAGATTACACATGTAAAGATTATATACTAGAAGATTGACCCAGCATCGCTCAGGTCCTTAACTCAAATAATTTTTGTTGTACACTCTCAAATGTATGGGCTCATCTAGACTACGCTAAAGTCTCGAAAGAGGATATGCAAAAATTCTGTGGGAATTTGCATATCTTCTTCCGATCTCACTTTCAAAAGCAGAGCTTTCCAAAATGAAAGTAGTTTGGATGCGGCTTTTTTGGCAAACCCCCCCCTTTTTCAAAAAGCCGCTCTTCCTCAAAAAATGAGGTTTATGCAGCTTTTCAAAAAGGGGGGTGGAGGTTGCCAAAAAAGCCACATCCAAACTACTTTCACTTTGGAAAGCCTTGCTTTCGAAAGTGAGATCGGAAGAAGATGTGCAAATTCAGGGGAATTTGCATATCCTCTTTCGACACTTTAGCGTAGTCTAGATGAGACCTTAAGTAGATATTTTGTGAATTAAGGCACCATCCTGCAACATAAGATCCCCATTCCTTGGGGCCTTAACTCAATTTTTGTTTTTCTTCATTTAAATCATTGCTCTGGGGTGGGGCTGGGGATGAAGGGTTCAGTATGTAGGCTACCCCGGGGAAAGAGGACTCTCCGAGCCCTCTCTCACCACAGAAGCTTGGGGCAGTTGAGAAGCACCTCTCCATGAATACTGAAGCTTCAGTGGGCACAGCTGGGTGAATGGCGCATATCTCCTGGCTGAGGTTAGTCCAGGTTCATCCTTCCCCTGTGCTCCTCAGCCAGAGTGAGAGATGCAGCAAACTGTGCACTTTCCCCTGGCTCCCTAATGAAGGGGAACAGCCAGCAATGCCCTAGTATGAATAGTGGGTGGGGAAGCCGCCCTTCCTAAAGGATGCGTAGGGGTGGGAGGCTCAAAGCTGATGTAGTCCCAGCCAGCTCCTTTCACCTGCCTGGTGATTGTGTCTCTTTTCTGTATGGTTTTATGAGATGCAATCCCATTCCAGGCACATCCCATTGTCCTGGCACAACCAAATCCTGACCTTGGTTTAAGTTACGATAAGAGGGAGCAGCATACTCCTCTTACCAGTTAGGAGGAGTACTTAAACAAACCATCAGATAATAGATAGAAAGTCTCGCTATGCTTTGCATACTTTTTTTACTTGAGTTTTTAACTTAGAATATTTTTAATTCTCTTTCATTGTGTGTCCTTTGTAAACAACAACAAAAATTTCGAAGTACCTCGAGGATATATCAGTCCCTGAGGGCGTCTCACAGTTTGTGGCAATGACTCTCAGAATCCAAGTCAACAGATAGCTAAAATAGCTGTGTAGTAACTGCAGGGTGCCTGGCCCACAGTGATATATATATATAAGCCCTTCATAAACTTTAGTGCAAGATAGTGCCCAAAGATATTTCAGAGGGCTGCAATATGTACAATGCCATGGTGGGCCAAGACCCAAAATTGTCATCACCAATGTGATTTGTGGATACTGAGGAAGGACTGGGCCCAATAACCATTTCTAAGGTGAAATTTTATCCCCCTCTCTATGGGTGCATCTACACTGCACCCGTCACTTGAGCTACGCAAATTGCATAGCTTATTTCAAGTTAATTTATAAATAGAGAGCTATTCCGAAAATTCCCTTAATCCCAATGGAACACGGTTTACAGTGATGTCGGAATAGCATGCCCATTATTTTAAAAGTTATTTGGAAATAACAGGCACACTGTCAAGACACGGAAAACGCTATTTCAGGATGCCAGAAGTATCCCAAAATAGTACCGCTGTCTAGATGTACCCTATGAGACTAGTTCTGCTGTCATTATTTGTGAGTGAGAGGAGGCTACAAAGGGTGCATCTGCAGTGCATCTTTACCTCGAAATAAAGCACTATTCCAAAATGTCCCTTATCCCTCATGGAACAAGGGTTACAGAGACACCAGAGTAGTGTGCCCATTATTTCAAAAGATATTTTGAAGTAACGGGCTTCTTTAAAGATGAAGAATAGCTATTTCAGAATACTTCTGGGATCCTGAAAGCTCCGTTACCTAGACATAGCCAAAGGGTGCACAAATCCCTTGCATGATGCAGAACTCAGCTCCGTTGGGAAGGTGGGCACTCTACTTGGCACAGGAATAATGTGGTTGGGGAAATAATCTCCAGAGAGAGCAGGATTGGGGCTGAACAGTTAACCACTATGCATCTCATTCTTCCCTGCAGAGAGCAGCTGTAAGACTGCAGTTTTGATCCAGAAATTAATTTGGAATAGGTACTTCACAACAGCTCTGCTGCAGCTTTACAGTCTACAGGAAATATTACTCTGTCCTTTCCCCTATACAGTCTCACGCTTCCAGTAAAAGTACTGGGCATTAGAGGGTAAATTTCTCTCTTTAGTCACCCCTGTATGGAGGGCTCTTATATTCTCTATGCACTATTCAAGTCTCACTGAAGGCGTACTTTGAGGATTTCAGTGGGATTAAATGGTATATCGTTCTTCTTGGACCTCTCTACACAAAGGTGAATTTCAATCTTAGTGCATACTGCTGATCCATGCTATACCAGTTCTTACTGGCAACTTAATACTCGAAGACTTCGTGTTACTGTAAGATTTGCAGATTTGCTAATACAATAAACCTTTTAGAAAACCTGAGAATTCTAGAAATCATAGATAGCAGCGCCACAGGTCTTTACACTTTCCAAAGTGATAAGAAATGTTTACATATTGCCAATGCCACTTATAACTATGACCCATGTACATGGTGAAAAATAAACAAGTGATCAGACTAGCTAGAAAATAAACAGCTTCAGGGTTAAAAAAAGTGAAAAACAAAGCATGTGTGAAAAACACTTTAGGAATAGGTGATGAAAGCTCCAAGTGAAACGGGGACATTTCAACACCTGTGTAATTTATACCTCCCCCATTTCAGAAGGTTCTGAACTTCAGGAATATGGTTATCACATCTTCCCAATGGTATAACACCCAACTATGCACAAAAAATAGTGAGATGACTCTCATAGGTTAATCTTCATGATATTTATCTATTTATAGGACCAAGGTATTTCACTGTACTACGCAGAAGGGAATTAACATTGTGTTAAGATTACCCAAAGTCCTTCTTTTAAAACAATCAATTTTGCCAATCTCCTTTAAATCAGGCACCAAAGTATCAACATGGGAACAAATGTGCCACTAACATCAACTGAAGCAGAAAGTGCATTCATATTTCAGTTGTATAGCTATGTGGCCAGATTTCCAAAATTCAACTTGCACTCACCTAATTTATGAAAGCTAATACTCACTCTCCACCTGTAAATCAGTTATCAGCACATACAAGTAGGTAGGTAGGCACAGTTAATATTTTCATGCATAGTTTAGGACCGTTCCCATGAACATACATCTGTTTCGAAAATATGATCCAAGCATCACAGAAGATTTGGTGCATGTGTACCTATGATTCATTCTGCTGTAATAAATCAGCCGGCCTGTCTACTAAAGGACTATCTGCCTGCAAGTCTGTGAGGCAATCCAAAATTGAAGATCTTACAGAGTAAGCCACTTTTCTTTCCCTCTCATGGAGATTTTATATTTGTTATTTGTATTCTTTAATCCAAAATAAAAGTAATCTATAATGAAATGTACATGTTTTCAGAAGAAATGAAAAACCAGATTAAAAAAGCCTTGCAGCTATAAATTTTATTTGAAATACTTGTGACCACAATTCCTGCAGGAGGCAGGGCATGTGTTACCCCCATTTGGGCAGTGTATTTTTTCTCTGGTATTATGCCACTATTGTAAGTTGAAGTAATCAGAAGTTACCATGGGAGGACCACTGACAGTGAGAAAAGGGAAAATAGAAACACTGTTGATCTAGCTAAGCAAGTACAAAACATAGGCCCATGTGGTTAACAGAGAGAGGGGGCAATAGGTTTAGAAAGGGTATGCTTTCATCTTTGTAAACTCTTTCAGAAAGAGACTGCCTCATCCTTTGTGTAATCTCAGTGCTTCTGGGCGACACGTACTGCAGTATTTCTCAGCCTTTGCAGATTGACTAAGAAATCACCAAAATAAATATTTTTCATGACTTTTAGTAGAAATGCAAGAGTAAAATGCATATTGGTGATAACAAAATATACATATTTATTTGTGGGTGTGTTTCAAGACACTATTTCGCCTTTAAGAGTAAGGATGGACACGTAAGAGGGAGATTTTCTTTGGTTTTGACCTCCCTGATTGCTTTTGTGAACACACAACACCAGAGGTCATGACCCACCATTTGAAAACATTTTGCTGTAGCGCGAATGTAAAAAAATAAGGTATCTTTTCTGTTGATCTGTGTATTTTTAATGTTTCAAGCAACATGCTATTTAATAAAACTCTTTTTCCTTTTAACCTCACTGATTATTTTGGTGATATACAGAATGATACTGATGCAGGGTCAGGTGCTAATCACAATAGTTGCCAAAAAGCAATGTTCTCTATAGGATTTGCAAGGTTATAGTATTCTTTGGGGCTTTGCAAATCAAGTTGAAATATGCCATAGTAAATGCTTTTTTGTCTTTTCATGCATATCTTAAAAGTAACTTCTGAGAGAATGCTTGTCAAATAGGTGATACAATAAACAGCGCAGAGAAGAGAACTGCTTTGGATAAAATAGAACACTTCTCTTCCTGTTACAAATCTTTTCCGCAAACTCAGTCACACCTCAACAAACACTTTGGCTTTGAAAAACAAGCAAAGAGATCACAAATGTGCATTTAGCTGTTTTCCTAAAAGGAATGGAATCAGATGACCCAGTGGTGCTTTTCCATATGCCTGAGGAAATAAGGGGGAAAGGTACTACATGATTATCCTGTATTATGGTCAACTGTACCCTACCAGTGAAAAAAATTGGTTGCAGAGGTGACTACTGGAATTGTTTTGCTAAGAGCTGAGGTGCTGACTGTTCATAATGGATTTCTGGCCAGCTTTCTGGATACAAAAGATTTAGAACTGGCATGTGCTATACTCAGATTATACACTTTTCCATTTCATAAGGAGAAAGAGCTTTGTTAAAGTCAAAAAGAAGATTTGAAAATTAGGTTTCATTCCTTTGATCCTATCTATTTCACAACTGTGGGCAATGGTTGACAGGTGAGCATGTAATGTAGCAAGTACAAAACCCCCTGGACATGGTCAGACCTGCAGACAGTTTTAGATATATTAAGAAGAGAAATAACATACGCTAATATAAATATTTGGGGGGAAGATTCCACTCAGCGTAGAAGAGTGTAGGTATGATGAGAGACCATAAGATGGTTACGAAAAATGTAGGTTGATGTATGATTGTCCCAGCATAAATTAGACCAGTTTTTGGGGCTTCAGTAACTTATGCCAGCTGATTATGAATTGCAAGCAAACAACAATTACCATGACTGTTCATAGGAAATAAAAATGGTTGTGAAGACTGACATACAATCCACTGTTTTTATTTAAACAAATGTTTGTGAATACTTTTTGGAAAAAAAATCACTCAAATGTATTTTTTAATTAAATGGTATCCAGAGAAAATATCAGATGTTCCAAAAGACACTCTTTTGGAAGACCCGCAGGTTTACAGTCTGAGAGCATTAGATATTATAGGTACCTCTTCTTAGCACAACTATTTGACATAAAAGTGAATTTGTAATTGGTGCTGTTTACTGCTTTCATTACAATTTTTGTCATGAGACGGAGGTATAACTTTTTCTGCTTCATCTGTTCTGTGAAAGGTAATATAAATGGTACTACTGTGACCTTTTTAGCATTCTGTAATTTGATTCGCTTGCCATTCCTATCCTCTCCTGTTTACAACCTCAGCAACTTGTGACTGGAATGGACATAGTCAAAACACAGACTACTGAAAAGGTCAGCACAATAGTATTTGCTACATAGTCTTTTCCGGACACATGGAGTCATGGAGTATTTAAGTCTTGATACCTGATTCTGGAGACAGATTGTCATGAGGTGAGGAAAAATAGACAACCTTGTTGCCTTCTTATGACAACAGTTGTGGCAGGAAAAGAAAACAATGGAAAATGTATGTGTGCATATATGTGAGTTATCTTCATCAGAGACTGGATGTAATGTAGTTGTGAACAAAAAGCAAGGCACATAGCACTCCTTTAATTTGATTCTATTTAAAATTACAATAAATTCAATAAAGCATGTTTTCAAAGTCTACTAGCCTTTAAATTATTTTTCATCTTCACTTCAGTTGAGTAGATGAGGTAGGAGCTGTGCAGTATATTAAACCAAGTTTGTTGGGATGGAAAATCATTATGCTGTTAATGCAAAACATTTGCAATGGGCAGAGAATTCATAATAAGGGTTTACATATTTGTCAAGCTGTGCAGAATATTTCACAAAATAATCTGTTATTTACATTTTGTGTTTGTGTACATACATCTGAGCTAAAACAGTGCTTGCTGCTTTTCATCGAGGATTTTTCAGTATAAGAATCAAGAAGTCTTTTTCCTATAGAATATACCAAAAACGGAAAATCCATGCATAAAGACTGGGCTAGGAATCTCTCAATAGGGTATCAAAACATCCCCGTTATCTGCAAGCACCTTTTGTTCTTTATGGGCTGCAACTGTTGTGATGGCAGAGTATCTCTGAGAAAGGAAAGGGCTCACTACAAGTTGGGCCAAAATCCAAAGACTGCTCAAGTCAACATATTTAGTTCAAAAGCTGGCAGTCTACTAACATAGTTAGCAAACTCTCAGTGATAAAGAATATAAATGTTTTGGATTTATCCTAAATTGATTACTTAGTTCAAAAACATATATTATGCAGAGCCCACACCCATCAAAGATCTTAATTTGTATAGTTAACATTTTGATTACATGAAATTAAAAGTATCCGCAAATCAGCTCTTGAGCTCATTGTAAAATCAAAAGCATGTATCTTTCACCAACAAAAGATGGTCCAGTAAAAGACATTACCTCACATACTTTGCCTCTCTAATATCCTGGGAACAACATGGCTATAGAAACACTGCAGAAAACAAATATGTTCAATATCTAAAAAAAGTATGAGTCACCTTTATGTATTTACTACCCCGTTCCCCTCTCTTACTCATTATAACAGTACGGGCCTGCTTGTGGGATAAGGGATTATTCAACACAAAGATAGAAGAATCTGGAGAGAAATCCTGGGGTGAAGTCAATGGAGTAAGAATTTCACTGTGGTTCATACTTATTTTGTGCAATTAAATTCATCCAACAGAACTCTGAATGCACACAGAAACTTTTGTAACTGCAAATGCTAATTAGGATCATAGGTCCAAAATTAAAAGCTTCCCAGAGTCTCTCCTGACAATGTTTCACTCACGCTGTTTTTCCTCAGCTAGATTGTTTTCATTATTCTATTATATTTATTTACTCATCCCCAGGGAATTCCTGGAAGAACAAATAGGTTTTGCAGCTTGACCTGAAGGTCCACAAATTTTAAAATATAGGCCTCAGAGTCAAGGACTCACCACTGAAAATGACCTGCCTCGAGGCCCTACTCATGTAGTTCTGGTTGCAAACAGCTTGGACCCTTTGAATAGGAAATCCTTGACAGTAGACTAGGTATTTCCCAAAGGGTACAGAGATGAAGCGAGGAAACTTGTTTCACTGCTACAGCTATGGTGAAGGAACATGCAGCTATGTCTGCAGAGTCCAATGAGGCTTGTAATTGTCCCGGGGGTGGGACTCACTTCTGAGACATTTCCTATTGGCCATCCTGGGAATTAGCTGTCCAACAATGTGCCTTCCTCTAGTGGTGTGTCTGCCATCACTTCTCTATCTCTACAACTTTAAGACCCATGCCACACTCTGTGCCCTTGTGTCCCTTCCAGAGAACTGACAGCCCTCAGTCCTGCCACTTGTCCCAGTGCCCAGCTGCAGTCTAAAGTCTAGCCCCTTGTCTCAAGAGCAAATTGCAGCCTGGATTGGTCTCTCTCCTCATTAGCAAGTGGGATGTCATGGTGGTGTGGCAGGCCCATTACTTTTTGTTCTCTGATATATGTTCACTAAATCCAGACACTTTTGAATAGATGGATTTGCATTTGGCCTGTAAGGCTTCAAAATTTGCACTCCTGTTCTATAAGGTTGCAGAAAAGTAAGAGTTAAAATAAAAAAGATCCAGTCTCTTCTAGTCCCTCTCACATCGGATGGATCTGTAATGCTGTGGTCTGCTTCACTCATTCATGACTTCAACCACCATAGAGTTTAGAATACAGACATAGTATTGTTTATCTGCTGTTTTGCCAGTGGACAGAATTGTCACTGAGAGTTCTGCCAGATGGTTGTGGTTGGGTCCATGAGAGCCAAATTTATTGGGAGGGCGATCTTGGAAGAGGTTGAAGTCTGGACTCATTGGACTCTGCAGACATAGCTGCATGTTCCTTCACCACAGCTGTAGCAGTGAAGAGGTTGAAGTCACAACTAACGTTTGGACTTTGCAACTTCTGCCAGTGTTATCACCAACAAATCTGATTATTTAAGCTATTTTTTGCAACTGTTTAAAGTCATCCCAATCATGGGTGGTGGAGACATGATACTATAGTGCCATCCAGGGAGGAGGATGAAAAGTTAGAACCTGCGGTGATTTCTTCTCCAGTTCATTGATTGCCTTGGTACACAGCCCATGGAGTCCAATAGGGCCACTGTGATAGGAATGGCACTGGTGGCAGCATCCATAAGTATCTGTACCATCTTTGATTTTCAGATCTGAGGTGGTACTGATGTTGTTCTAGTGGACCTGGTCTGTTAGCTGCCTGTATAGACAAGGCATGATTGGAGAAGTAGCTTTCCCCTTCTTCATCATCATCATCACTACATAAAGTAGAAGCCGATCTGATCTGTGTTGTAACAAGCATGTTGGCATAATGTTGGTACTGAGGAGTGGAGATTCCATTACTGGTGAGACTAAAAGACTTTATGCTGGAAAAACTGGCATAGTACAGAGAGAACTGGTACTGAGGTGAGAAGGGTGATGTCAGCAGTACTGGTGCCTTTACAGCAGCTATTGGTGTCAAGGCTCATGTGTTGTGTGATGTGGTGGCAGGAGGTGGTACCATAGATTTTAGCACTTCCAGCTGCTCGGTACCACCTGTTTGTGAGGCTCCATGGGTTCTGAGGCAGGGATTGTAGGTTTCCCTTTTGTGCCTTTGTCCAAGCCTGTCTGCCTGGGTTCTTTAACTTGTGCAGTACCTACAATACTGAACAGATAATCTTAGTGCAGTCAATACTGACAGGAGGGGGAACACTTCTTTCTGGCAGGCTCCCAAGAAGGGGAGGTTGAAACCTCTTTTTGTTGTCTTTTTGGAGGAGTGCTCCTGCCTCTGAGAGGGTGATGAGGAACATCAGTCAGATGCCTCCATTGCAGGGGTGAAAGTAAGTACCAGGACTTACTGGTCCAGAGCCTGGGTTTGCTTGGGGTCCTGGGAAATGTGGGGGGCAGTTTTCAGCCCCAGATGGAATGGGGCCTCAGGCAGAAGGGAGGGAGCTACAGGCTGGACTCCCCCAGCCAATCCTTCGTTGCCACTGCTACATCACCTCTGGAGTTCCTGCTGGAGCTCCAATTACTGCTGTTTCAGTAGCAGCAACCAGTAGCTCTAGACACTTTTAAATTACCACGCCCTAGGGCAACTGCTTTTTTTATTCTCCTGCCACCCTGCTGGCAGCCGGCAGGGGAACATCAAAGAGGCAGTGACTGGCAGCCACTTCTTGTCAATATGCTGTACCAACCCACTTTCATCTCTGCTCCATTGGAGAGTAGTGCCCAACAAGGATCCATGATTGCAGATTGCATGTTGGGCACAGAGACTTCATCATGAGGAGTGTAGCTGTAAGTCCCTTGCAGTATTTGTGCAAACCTTCAGAGAATGGCATTTGGAGCATGCTCATGGGATGTGAGTTTTGCAGTGGCAGCAGACACACTGTGAAAATTCATCAGAAACTGGATAACTGGCATATAAGGCAATATTTGAAATCCAAGGAGCCAGCCATGCCCATTAGAATTGGGTTTCTCTCATGAGGGAGGTAACTATAGAATACTAAGGGGTATACCAATAATTAAAGCTTAAAATGCTAAGCAGAGAAAAAATGTTTTTTAGATAAATGGGGGAGAAATAGGGTTGTTGACTGTTAATTAAGTTACTAACTGGGTTCTAAGAACTAGTATTCTGCAGTTAAAATTTAGGCTAAAGCTATAATGCAGAAGTGCTGTTGATTTTTGTGAGTCTAGCCAAGGTCAATGGAGAAAGAATTGACTGGGGGTGGAGGGTTGGCCACACAGCGCAATGTAACCACTAGAGACAACACAAGACTGGAACAGCACATGTGCGACCCAGACACTGCTATGGAAATTTTCTGATTGAAAATGCAGGGGCACAGATTCACCTAAATTAAAACACCCACAGGGACATTCCTCAAAAAAATCACCTTTATTTACCACCTCAAGTCACCCTCGTCCTACACTGTGTGACAACGGCTTTTGCCCTGACACCAAACTCTTTCCTTTCTCTTAAGGAAGACCAAGACAGTAGTATTGGACAACTGTCTTTCTGCCCCAAAGGGATCTCTTATGTAAAGCACTGAAAGGAGTCTTATTCAGTCACCTTATAAGGCTTTAGCAAAGCTGAGGTCATTGTCTGCTGAGATATTGTCAGTATGCTGGTGACATCCAGTTTTATATGGTTACTGTCAAATGCATTTCCCTGTGACAGTACATGAGTAGGTAATGGATGAGAACAAGCAGGCCAAAGGTCTGTTGTGAGGTGATGGTGATGGGTTGGCTGAAGTTATCACAGCCCTTTTGAAGACACACATCTAACATTTGTGAAAAAGGCCTGTGACTTTGAGGTCAGGCTGGATTCCCTGCTGCATGCAGATGATCAAACAAGGTTAGTAACCAAAATGGCTCTCTTTCATCTGTGTCTGGTAAAGAGGTCATGGCTTTTCTTTTAGGATAAAGACTTTTCCACTGTAATTCATGCCTTTGTCACCTCCATACTGGGCTACTGCAGCGTGCAGTTTATGGAGCTACATCTTCCTTCAGGACTTGTTTCTAGTGCAACATACCTCACATTGATTGGCACATGAATATGCTACTGGGTCTGCACTCTCTGCCTATTCATTATTGGGTAGTATAAGGTAGTGATTTTAACATCTATATCAGTGATGGACAAATTATGTCCCATCTGGGTCCTATGTGTTGTCCAAGAGACATTTTTTTTACTGTAGCCCACGCACAGGGTTGCCAGATTATGCTGGTTTATGACCCGTGTCGTTTTTTTCCCCTCTACAGTATTACTAAAGTGATATGCATGTAAAGCAAGGGCATGTGAAGTAAGGTGCATGTTGACTGTGTTACCTACCCACCTATTGGGTGTGTTTCACTGTCCCATGTAGTGACGCTTGGACTGCGTACAGACGGAAAAAAATGAGTGTGCTCTACAGCATTAGCTGAAAGCCAGCTCCCTTTGTAACTCAAGCTGTAGAGGCTCATGCACTAAGCTCCAGAGGTTCCAGATATGGTTCAGCTTATCAGCATTACCACTGCACACAACATTGACTGTGATGGCCATGCACTCCCTCTGCATCCAGTCAAAGCACTGCTAAGTTTCAGTCAGCACACCTTGCAAATGTTAGGTACACATGTGTAGTTAGCAAAACTACCTTATTCCAGGAGATTGTCTTGGTTATGACAATCTTGCAGCCAGCTAAGATAAAGGAGGGCCACTCATGCAGCCCGCTCACTAGTTGAGGTTGCCCAATTGCTGGTATGAATGGCCTGGGATCTTCCTACTTGAAAGACTGCCTCTCACCCTTTTCCATAAGCATGTTACTGTGAGTAACAGATACTCTCAAGCTGAATCACCCTTATTATAAAAAGGGAGGGGCGGCTGTCAACCTTGTTGTATTAGGACTCTTTTCCGTTCGATTGCTCTGGAATAAAGCTTGAATGTATTGGCTTCCCAGGCAGGGAGCAGAGTCCATTTGTTTCAGTGTTCAATTCTGAACTTAGAAATTGTGATTAATGACAAAGTGTAGTGCAACTGGTAGGGGTTTTTAAATCATATTGTTCTACTATCTGTCAATTAGGGAGCTGGACATTGAAAAACTTTCCCATAGACTTCAGTGGAAGCTACATGAGGCCTTTAATGTGGTATGGTAGGTTTTGGGGGAAGACACAGCTCTGATATTCTGTAGAGTTGATCAAAATATTTTTTCCAGAACAATGTTCCTCTGGAAAATGCAGCTTTGCAAAAATGAAACATTTCATAGGACTTTGTCAGTTTTAGAGGGGAAAAGTCTAAACAAATAGTTCTGTTTCTACAGTATCAAAAATATTTGGCTTCAGTACTGCCTAATTTGTTCTGATAAAAGCTAACCAAAACAGTTTTTCTTTATCAATACATTTGTTTTATTTTCACTTTCATATTTACAATAAAATAACAATATCACATTCAATGTATATGTAACATAAAGTTAACATTTTATATTATATCCTGATTATTATATTTTGAGATTTAAACAAAACATTTTTCCCCCATGGATTTTCAAAATGTACATATTTAGGAATTTCTGGTTCATTAAAAATGTTGACTTTTCATTCCAATTCAGAATAGCAACTAAATTTGAAATGTTGATATTTTCTAGGGGATAGACATTCCATCTTCTGACCAATTTTACTACTTTGGATCACATACATTTTATAATTCTCATGGTATTGTGTTTTTAAATATATGTTTAGGACTCCAGGGGTGTCATTAGTGTGGTGGAAGTTGTTGTTGTTGTTGTTGTTGTTTTTTAAAGACTGAAATTGACAGAAACCAACCAATTAACCAATCTGACTATAGGAATGAGAGTCTGATTGTAGAAGACCAAGTACAGATTAGAGATTTTCTGCTCTTGTACTGACAAAATTGCCTTCCTTTCTAAGATGTCATTGATTCATAAAACTCCTTTTCCCCACATCTTCAAGTGGATCTGAGCTCACAAAAGCATTTAACAAATAATATTTAAGCTCCCAGAAATGAATGCCAAATAGGCATTACTGTTATAATTCATTGTTAGGATCTCAGACTAACTTTGTTTATGCAGATTTATATTAATTTACCTGACTTTTCATCAGCTAATTCTCAGGGTATGTGTACATTACAGAGTTTTGTCTGAAAAAACGGCCATTTTTCCGACAAAACTTAAGGAACATCCATGCTGCAATTGCGTTCTTCTGCAAGAAAATCGAAAGAACAGAGGGAGTTTTCTGGCATTGGTAATCCTCATTCTACGAGTGAAGAAGACTTTTTGTGAAAGGTGTGTGTGGACGGGGAAGAGGGAGTTCTTTCGGAAGAAGAGGAAAGAGGAAAAAGCACAGGTGCCCTGGTGGCCATTCTGTTCGTAGCAATCACAGCTTACATGCAAGAGAGCATCCATTCAGTATGGATGCTCTCTCTCAAAAAAGCAGATCACTTTTTCGATGCACTTTTGCAGTCTGGACGCTCTCTTTCAGAAGAAGTTTTTCAGGAAGATCTCTTCCGAAAAAAGCTTCTTCCAAAAGAAATCTGTAGTCTGGATTAGCCTCAGTGTCTAGTGATGGGAAGACGCTGCAGAGCAGTTGCAGAAACTTTTGGATGGAAGTGACTGAAAACTTTAAAATTGAAAATGAAAGCTGACCTTTCCCTTCTCTCTGGAGTATTGGAAAGAAATGAAGTGTCCTAGGAAGACTGTGAACCCTTGAGTTACACCATTAAAAAATACATGTGTCAGTAAAATCTGCCTCTTCAAGGAAGTTTCCAGGAGGCCAATTTTTCCTTAGTCTGTCAAATTCTTTTCAGTTCATATGAGTTTGAAGGAGATGAATATTATGACTACCAGTACTACTGGTAATAATCTACATGTATAATATATTATAGCTCCCATACACAAATCTCAAAATGCTCAAAAATATAGACCCATTAAATAAACGCAAAGATTCTCATTTACTTCATTGGATTGAGAGTGTTGATCCTAAATGATAGGTTATCCCCATTTTACAATGGAATTAAGACATAGAGGTTAGATATAAAATTTTCAGAAATGGGTGTCTTAGGTCTCCAAAATACATATTTAAGCACGTATAATATTGGAAATTGGGCTTGCATACCCAACTATAGTGCTTAATCGTGAACACTTTGCCTAATGTGACATGTACAAGATAACACAGAAGCATAACAAAAAGCCTTGACATTTATAGTATGTTGTTACTTGCGTATGTTGAAAGTTTGTTGTCTGTACAGTAGGGACATGTTCTCGTTCCAGTGTCTGTACAGAACTTCCATTGAAGTTATTGGGAAATGGGTGAACCAAGCATCTGCCGCAGAATGCTGCACTCTAGCAATGGCCCTAGGAGATAATAATTAGGATTGCTGTTTCATCCTGATTATTTTTAGCGGTCTGTATCTAAAAGGAAGCTAAAAAAGAGAAATACATTATCTAAGTTTTATTTACAGAAAGAATTGATTAGCACTGACAATGTGAAAGTGCTCGTCCTTTACTTCACAAATGCTCCTGTGCTAGCAAAATGTCAATTATAATTGATTGTCTGGCAAGTGTATCCCACTGCCATTAAAGCAGAGAAAGCTACATGTTTTGCCTCAAGCTAAGAAAGATGACATTTTGACAGTTCTTTATATATTTGACCAGAGCAAAATGCGTAGGTTCCTCCCTTAACAAATATTGTGTATTATTCCCTCTTTCTTAATTTAACATATGCTTTCATCTTTTTTTAATAATCAATTTGTCTGAAATGCACCATTATGAAGAGTGTTATTGATTAATAGTTCATAAAGAACACAGACAACTGCTAGAGTAAATATGGTTACCCTAAACACTGATTTATCTTGCTGGCTTCAGACTCAAACTGGAAAACAGAAAAAATAACTTTTGTTGAAGTTCTTTGGTATTGCATTAAGAATCAGCATTTTAGGGGTAGCGTTTCAATCTAAGGCATTAAGGCAATATGGTTTTGTCTTCTATTTATGAACTGAGAACACAACGTAAATACAATCTCCATGCAAACTAGGTCTATTATGCCACAAAATTTCTTTTTAATGTATTATTTTATTTTTTTCTGTTTTGCCTGATATGAAAATTAGACATTATACTTCAGAGAGTATTTAAACTTTCTAAAATGTCTAAAAGTTCTGCAAATTTGGTTCTTTCTCTAGCATATCTTTTAAGTAATTGGCAAAGAGAAGACATTTTTAAAGCCATTCCATCCAGATTGCCACTTGTAACCTGATTAGTTATTCTGTATCTGCACTGATGGGAGAGGAAGTAATATATCCCCAGCCATCCCACTATCACAGAAATTATTTTCAATGGAATTACATTTTAACTGAAATCAGATCTTGAGGAATACATTGCAATGGCTGGTTATTCATTGTCCACAAGTCATACCAGACTTCTTTATAGACATCCAGAAAACAAACAACTTTGAGTATGTTTCTCAGCTGCTGTAGCTCTATTAGCTTGAATCAAACTACATAAGAACATAAGAATAGTCATAATGGGTCAGACCAAAGGTCCTTCCAGCCCAGATGCCTCAGAGGGAGTGAACTGAACAGATAATTATCAAGCAATCTCTCTCCTGCCATCCATCTCCACCCTCTGACAGACAGAGGCTGGGGACACTTGACATGGAGTCTTGGTGGCTTGGAGTCTTGGTGGCTTCCCAGCAGGAGGCTTTTACATTCAACTGCTCTCCTCTGGAATTAGCCTGGACTAATTGATCTGCTCCCTTTTGAATGCTCCCTCCACTGGGAGCATGTGCAGCATGGGCAAGGGGATGTGGCTTCTTGTATCTAGAGCAGTTTGTTAACCCTTGCTTCCAGTGCAGGGCTGGTACACCCTGCACAGAGCAAAGTGTGGTCAAGCAATTGAGTACAATTTCTCAACATATGCGTTATAGGGCTAGTACTTGTGGGTCCCAATATCCACTGAGAAAAACGGTAAGCGAAAGGATATTTTACTAGGGTTGCAGAAAAAGGAGCATTTGTAAATACACTAGTCACAGAAGCATAAACACCTAACAATTCAAAGAGAACAGCAACAATCCTTGTTTGGCCTCCTAGGGTAGAGCAATAAAGAGTAAAGGTTCTTCATGATTAGTGCCTGGGATGCCCTCTCTAGTCCTGTCTCTGTTCAAGTAAATAGGAATTTGTGTGTTTCCAGGGCCAGGGACTCCTTGGTACTGGCTCCTGCCCAACCACTGCTGCTCCCTTAACACAGGCTGGTACCCAGCTGTCATGTCCAACACTCACAGAAAGTTCTACATGTGGCTCTACATACAGTTCCCTCTACATTCATTTTTTTCTGCAGTTCCAAGCTCAACATGAGGCCACTGCTCCCCAATGGACCACAGACACATCCTGGTTCAGACTTTCCCCTCTAACCTTATCAGGGGAAAGAGAAATGGAATAGACAGGTGGTTGAAGAGATCTGTAGTCCCCTGCTTAGCAGCTCCATAACTCTATTCTGTTCACAGGCTCTATTGTTGCCATAGAGGGCAGAGCAATTATCTTTTCAGAGTTTAATTGGATTATAATGGAAAGTAATGGAAACAATCCAAAACCCAACTGCTAATATTTTTATTTTCTCATCTGAACTGCTGACAATTTGCTTACTTCCTCTTCTAATAGCTGCACTATTTTATAAAATAATAGGATATTAAGTTTTCACGCACTATTATAAAATGGATGTATATGATACCCCAAATAGATTGTGTATTGCTATAGAATCACTTCTCAATTCATACACCACAGTAATTATTATTTAACATAGATGAGAGCTACATTTGCATGATCTTGGCGAAATCTCGAGCCCATTGAATGAAAAGGCAAAGCTCACATTCGTATCAGTAGGGCCAGGTTCCTGCCTCTCTCCCCCACTCAAAAGAGTTGAACATGCTTCTTTGCAGTGAGAATCAAGTATTGTTAAATAGAAAACTACAGAAATATTTCACATTGCAGTGCATTTTGGGGAAGTACCATTTTCTTTTGGGGCATTTCAGAAAACTCAAAATATAACAGAATTGACTATCTGTGGTACAGATGGGGTTTGGATGGAAAAATGCAAGACATTTTACTGGTCTTTAAGGCACCCATGATAAAGTCTCCAGTTGTTTCTGAAGCTCATCAGCCTCATTTCGATCCCATCCCTATCTGCTTTCAATTTTTTATATTCTTAAACTCATTTATTGTGTGCTCTGGATTTCACAAAGCACACAATAATGGAAACGTTTACAATCAGATAACTTTTTACAAACAAACAGACACACATTTATATATTTCTCAAATATTCACTGAATCCATTTGAGATAATAATATGTTTGTCTTTTTTTTCTCATTACATGTATAATAATGACAGAAATAATTCAGCGTGACAGTATCTCTTTGTACTTTGCAGTGGCCATATACTTCCCTAATAGCCTGGAATACAAAAGTTCATTTAAAACTCTTTTTATAATTAATTTAGATCTCCATTAAACAAGTAATTCAGGCAATTAAGAGTCTCATGCTGGCCATTAAATATTCTTGTGTTGAGATTGTTAGTTTCTTTTTCTCCTCCCTAGTAAACTTGTCATCTCCACTGAAAATAGCACTGATACTGGTAGTTAGTGTGGAAATTAAATCTGGAAATAACTTTTAGCATCTATGGGTCATCTGGTTTTTTACCCAGCAGTCTGACGGGAATGAGACCCAAGATGTAAATTTTTTTGATGAAATAGTAAAAAAAGCTTGGTTGTGTTTGTTATGGGTGAGATTATACCTGACCTTCCCATTCAGACTATCGTGCATGGAACAGGAACAACTGGAGACTCTGGGCTCTCTCTCTTGCTCAGGGTTTTCAACGAATCAAAGGGATGAGATGGGCTCTCTTCCCCCATCCACCATACTGGCCTGAAGAGCTAACTGTCTGTGAAGAAGAAAGTATGCTGCACCCCACTCTGCTGATGTATGTATACAACATTGCCCGGAGTGCCCCTCCGGGCTGTGAAGTCCCACAATGCCCCACAAGCTGGACTAATAAGCACAATCTGATCCTATGTATATTGGATATAATGTCTTTAACTTGAGGTGGCCCAAAATTAAACCACATCCAACAGGGTATTTGCATTTGACCTTTTAACAAACACCCAGTGGCTTTTGCACTGGCTGACTTTTGTCAGGTGCCGTTATATTATGTTACAAGAGTGTACAATGAATCTTTTTGTTTCCTCACATATATAAATAATTGAAAGAAATGTGATCATTTCACTCTCCCTTTTCTTTTGTGCACCTGTCACCTGTCAGAGGCTCCAGGATCTATCAGTAGATCCTGATCTACTGGCTGGTGACCACTGCCTTAGAGGATAAGTTCTCTTAGGAGGATGTTTTCTCAGAACATAGTTGTCACTGGTAGCCTACGTTCCCATCTGCTGCTTCCTAATGTAGCAGTAATTAAATTATTTCCTTTTCTGTGTCTCAATTAAATTTAAAATGTGCATTACTGCTGTTTGTATAATAAATGCAACCTTAAAATATGGTAATATTGCCATGTGGCAAGTTAATATTGCAGGAGAAACCTTATTTGGAATTTTATTACTTTTGAGGCCTTTATTTTGCAAGCTTGACATTGAATAAACACAAATGTTGCTGGTGGATTTCTTGGCTTTCATTTCAATAAACATTGAACCACTTAAGCGTTCCCTTGAATGAACATTCTATCAAATTTTAATACACTGCTACTGATCCTATTGAAAAAAATATTTTATAAAATGTCAATTTGGGAGAAATATATAGTACTGTCACCAAGTGATGATGTAGGTTAGTGAATAATGAACATTTACTCTGAACTCAGGTCTGACTTCCTTTTCAAAGGTGAGATTTTAAAGGTCAGTAACACAATGTATTTATCACCTGTAGTTCTAGTTTCAATGAATTCAACATCTCCAGCAATCTGTTAAGAACATCTTGCTAAATTTCTATTTCACATTGTTTTATAGCTTCTGAAGGGGTCACAGAGTTGTCCTGTAGTTTCTATCAAGCACAAAACTCACATACCTTGTATTTTTCCAGGTGCATCTATGTTTATATTGTCATTCATCATGGGAGGGATATGTGGAAATAGCCCCATATTTCATTTTGTTGTATCAGTGCAGTAGTAATGGGAACATCTTTGACTCAATTCTCTACTTTAATGGAATTGTGGTTACCACCCTCTATCTTGAGGTTTCAAATTTGTTGTTTTTTAAGTTTTTCTTGTTACAGACTAATGTGGCTACCCCCTCTGAATCTTTTCATGTTCACAATAACTCTTAGGCTTGATGACGCCAGCTATTGTTTATTATGCTATTCAACATAAAATACTGCTACAAAAGATACACTATTAATACTGTGCATATCACCCACAGCCTGGATAATTTTGGTTCTGGAGTTCTTTATCATCTTTACACATTGACCTGAGATAGGCCAGTAATGCGACACAAAGAAAAGATTCTGATTTTAAAACAAATAACGTAATTAAATATATGAACTGCATACTAGGATTTAATAATTATTTAAATAACATCAAATACAGGTGAATCTGAAATTTCAGAATAAAAAAGAATGTTATTCAGGAGTTACAACAGAACCACTCTAGTTTGTTTTACTGAAAGGCAACAAAACCAAAAAGCTGTTAGTTTTGTTGCAATTACAGAATGACAAATATACTCTAAAAAGACTATTGTTATATGTTCACAGTCATTTTTAAATGCTGCAGATACAGTTGTGATTTTTAATACTTTAATTGTCCACTAAAAGGAAAAAAAACCCCAAACATTTAAAGGAGGATTTATTTGTAAATCCTACCTGGAATAAACAGCCTATATATATATATATATATATATATATATATATATCCAATCTGTAATCATCCACAGGCTTCTCTTAAGGGGAAGAGTTTTGTGCTTGTGTGTTAAATTCACAAAGCTCAGTAGAATGGCTCAGGAATTTGCCAACGGCTACCAACAAGGAAGAACCTAAAACAAAAAGTATTCACCGGATTCCGAGCGCAGAAGAGCATCACTTGTTCTGAAGGCCTTATTCCTCGCAGAGAATTTGTTTGGTTGACTCTCCTGAAGTACTTTAAAAATCCCAAACATTGTTATTGCATGGAATAGCTTGCATTCGAGGGTCCCCAAAAGCATTAATCAGGCTTTAATTGTCCATCATTTCAGTGTAGAAAAGCTCCTGATTTAGCAGAAGTCTCATAAGAAATCATTTGTCACTTTTACTAGGTGTGATTCATAAAAATCACATTAAATATTTATTCAGGGCGCTATAAGAAAAGAAACAGCTCATTCTCATCCCAAATCACTGGGCCAGACTCATTATTCTAATAATGAGTCTCCCACTCTCTCCTTTGTTCCCATTAATCACTCACCACTGCCTCAAGTTTTACAGCAGTCCTGGGAGGCCTGGGGAGCTATGGCTTCCCAAAGCAAAACAAAATAGCGGAGTGACACAGGTTTCTCACTCAAGACCAATGTGAAGAGGAGTGAATAGACCACGAGGCAACTTCTGCACACAGGCTGTTATATGTAACGTGGAGGACTTGACAGACTTCTTGATTTGGCACAAGATAGTCTGTAGCACTTGTGATCCCCACCTGCGGGAGTGGCTGCTCCAAGAAGAGGATCTTACAATCAACAGAGGCTTAGACATGGGGCAAATAGAAGAAGCTACAACACCACCCCCAAGTACATAAAGAGAGATAACAGGGAGGGAGCGTAGGTAAGCAGAGTTCCATACCCATTTCCTCTGGCAGGCAGTATTAGAGGGTAAAGGAAATGTGCATGAGCTAGGATAGCAGGAAGGTGAGACGTTGAACCATTTTAGCAGCATGTAAGAGCAGAGCAGGCCCCAGAAAGTTTCAGTCAGACTTGTACAAAGGTGAATGGCACTTGACACAGAAGTGATGACAGCTTGACTCTCTCCTTTAGTCTGAAAGCATATCATGTTGATACTGCTGGGTTAGCTCACTCTGTATCAGTGTCCCTGAGTTCGTTATTTATCACTCCCCCAATTTTTGTGTCATCTTCAAAATGTATTAGTGATGATTTTACGTTTTCTTTCAGATCACTAATAAACATGTTAAATAGCATAGGATAAAGAATTGATCCCTGGAACCCCACTAGGAACACACCCACTCAGCGATAATTCTCCTTTTATAATTAGATGTTGACACCTTTCATTTAGCCAGCTTTTAATCCTTTCAATATGTGCCATGTTAATTTTACATCTCTCTAGTTTTTAATCAAAATGTCATGAAGTACCCAGTCAAAGTCTAAGTCTGTTATATTAACACTCTTACCTTTATCAACCAAACTTGCAATCCCATCAAAAATATATCAAGTTCTTTTGACAGGATCTATTTTCCATAAATCCAAGTTGAATGGCATTAGTTATATTACCTTCCTTTAATTCTTCATTAATCAAGTCCCATATCAGCCTCTCTATTATCTTGCCTGGAGATCAGTGTTAGGCTGACAGGTCTATCATTATCTGGGTCATCCCATTTGCCCTTTTTATATATTGGTACAACATTAGCTTTCTTCCAGTCTTCTAGAATATCCCTGGTGTTCCAAGACTTACAGGATAGAGGGTACTTTTTGCAGTGTGATTCCTTAGGGTGTTTTGGATTTGAGCACTCCCATTACAGAGAGCAGGTGAAATCTAACACTGTACAATAAGGTTGTGGTGCGTCATGGTAAGCATCACAGACTTCTCTTGGATTGATACTATCCGAATTTTATAGCTCTAGTGAGAAAAGCAAAAAGGGGGAATCTCATGGACAACAGAGACTATTTTACAAGCACAATAGGGAGTTTTAAAAAGAGACAGGTGTCTCAAAGGAAAGCTGTGACACAAAGTCGACCCTTCAGTGGAAATTGCATGCTTGCCACAAAGGAAAATTCCAGTGGCTCCATGTAATTCAGTATGCAAAGAACTTTATCTGCGGTGTAGGCTATCATAGCACTTGTTCAGGCCAGTGCAGCTGGGGTAAGCAGTAAAGTCACCCTCAGGAAGATAGACCTAAAGCCTCTAAATTGATTATTGTCCACTGCCCACAACTGATGACATCTTTCCAAAACATTCCAAAGCCAGAGTGTTTTACACTGTGATTTGAGGAATGGGGTTTGGCACATAAGCATGGATAAGAAGTCCTGCATGCCGACAACTTTTGCCACACGGTTTGTTTGCTACAGATGGCTATCTATTCTGCTAGCATAAGCTCAGCAGAAAGATGTTCTAGAGAAGATTCACTGAAGAGCTGAAAGGACAGCCTACAATGAAACTAATTGCACATGAAATCCTCATTGTAAGTGAAGGGAACAATGATATGAAAGCTAAGGTAGAACATGACTGAAAACTACAAGCTTGTGTACAAAAGTTTCTGAGGGATGGCTGTGTTAGTCTGTAACTAGAAAAACTTAAAAAATAACAGTCTTGTAGCACCTTAGAGGCTAACAAAACATGTAGATGGTATCATGAGCTTTTGTGGGCACAACCCACTTGTGTACAGACATCCAGGGACAAGAACTTAAAGTTCAATTCCGAAAAAAACATGTGACCCAAATGGTGTGAGGTGACATACAGTGCACATCTACTCACAACGGATTAACTGAAAGCCGAACCCAGAAGCAGCAAGGCAGTCAGGCTTGGCAGATCCAGTCGACATGAAAAAGCTGAGTGTTTCATAAGTATGATACATTTTCTGTGCAAGTTCTGTCCACACCTGGCTGCAGAAGTGGAATGTCAACTTGGAAGGTAGGATGTGGAGTGTGATTGGGCAGATCAGACATGTTGAAAGAAATGATAATGGATGATCTTGTCCTGAAGTACTAGCAGCCAAGAGAGCTACTGACACTTCATTGTGATGCATTGGAGAAAGGCTCTTTTTCAGGAGCAGCAGATCACTCATGCCAACAGAGCCCTGTCAGACTGATCAGAGATACGTCAAAATAGAAAAAAAAGGGGAGGGGGGATTTGTTGGAGTGGAGCGATTCCATCAGTACATTTATGACCACCTGTGGCAGCATATGCACACTCCGTCACAGGAGTGAGACTATTCTGGGGTGAGGAAGCTGCCCAATCGGCCACAGGGTCGTCGGCCATCTCTCTAGTCTGTAAATATCCCCTTGTCTCTGGGTAACACAGATCCATAAGCAGCCCTGCTCACGGGACAGAATGGCCCAATGGCCAGAGTCTGTGAGCAGCCCTTGTCACAGGATATTATGGGCTAGTAGCTGCTCTTGGCTCAGAGCACTATGGCCTAGTAGCCAGAGTCAGTAGGATTGGTGGCTAGCACACTGGTAGGGGAACCCAGGTCCACCCTGCTCCACTGGGTCCCAGCCCAGGGCCCTGTGAGTGGTAAATTGATCTACCACTCCCTTGGTGGGAAATCCAGCCAAAATACGCTAAGTGTACCTGGGCAGGAGAGGCCGCTTCTGCCCCCTCCCTGGGTCACTTCCTACCAGTGCTGCTGAGGCATCGTCCCATGTAGCGGCCGGGTCTCCTGGATCCCTAGCAGTGGCTTCCCCCTGGGGCTCCACTGGGGCTGAGTAGTGTCAGCCTTCTGGAACTTTGGTTCCCACTGTCTGGATCACTGACCATTGCAGCTCCGGAGCTCTGACTGGAGGCCCTTCCCCTTAGCTGGCCAGCCCAGACTGAGCTGCTCTCTTGCCTTTTATGCTGCCCCAGCACTTGGAGCATTCCCAGCCTGGTTGAAAGGGTAGGACTTCCTCTGCCCACAAGGTTTTCATCCCTCCTGTTCTAGTGCAGGGTATCTCCACCCTGTCACACAACTCTGTCATAGTGCAATGAGACTACAAAACTTTAGAGGTAGTCCTAGCAAATCCCCTTCTCAGTGCTTCAAAGAGATCACAGTGCTTTTTGGTGCAAGTCCATCACTGCCAGAAAGAGAATAAATATTATCCAGGATGACTACTGGTGTTTGAAGATACCCTGAGCAGGGCATACAGATACCCAGCATCACTGTGTTGTGGGAAGGGGACCAGTCACTGACTACATTAACATGTTGCACTATCTTCCTATTTCAACAATGAAGCTCATGAAAATCAAAGAGACAATGAAAAAGGTTCAACTACAGGTAACTCAGAGAACTACTAGTGTGTTCAGCAGACAAAAACCATCTCCCAGTAGAAGCAGAACCACAGTTTCAAAACACAAGATGACTAAGTACAGAGAATCATAGTTTGAGGGCAGAGAGTTGCTGTTCCCACTTGATTATATAGTGATGTTATGCAAAGAAATATATGTCTCACAGGTGGGCATTAGCAGCTTCCATAGATGGTTTCAAGAATGTGTTTACTAGCTGGGAAAGGATACATACCTCCACTGACACCTGCTAGTCATGCGATAACCACCAGCAGAAAAAGATTAGGAAAAGATAGGATTTTGTGTTTTAACTTTGAGGAAAAGCAGCATTTGTGTACAGTGGACAGCAATCAAAATTTTGAGAGGTTGATATTCTATTGTACAAGAAGCAAATCAGAATCTGCAATACTGAAGGCCTGGCATTCAAGACACTGTCCTCAATAACAGGAGAGCCCAATTTGCAAGGGTGTGTCTACACTGCACCTGGAGCTCAAAATAGCTTATTTTGAAATTGAGCGCTGTCTACACAGCACCCAGTTTCGAAATAGAGTGCTATTCTGATACACCCCTTACTCCTAGTGGATATTTCAAAGTAACAGGCTTGCTTAAAAGATGCAGAATAGATATTTCGGGATACCAACATTATCCTGAAATAGGTCCACGGTATAGACATAGCCCAAGAGAAAAGTCAAGAAATTTGCTATTAAATGGGAGTTTAACCACAACATCTCCACTCCAGCATATTCACAGAGTAGTGGTGGCCTGCAATCCGTTGTGAAGACAGCTAAAAAGACTGTTACAAAAGACTGTGTCTTATGATTCAAACCGCCCATTAGCAATTTTGTCCCAGTGATACTCCTGCATAGCAAGTCCAGCATAGGACTGATGGGGTGAAGGACTTAGATACTGATACCAGGATAGGCAGACCTCTTGCCACCAAGAGAAGAGATACTGCTGAGAGGAAATTGCCAACAGTGGGTGCATCTGCTCTGCACCCATAGCTCAAAATAAGCTACACAATTTGAGCTACCCAAATTGCGTAGCTTATTTCGAGTCAATTTTGAAATAACTTAGTTCATAATTTGGCACTGTCTACACAGCACAAAATTTCAAAATAGAGTGCTATTCTGAAACGTCCCTTACTCCTCAAGGAACAAGGTTTATAGGGACGTCGGAATAGCGAGCCCATTATATTTCAAAATAACGGGCACACTATTAAGATGCAGGGTAGCTATTTCGGGATACCAGTGTAGATGTAGTCAGTCAGAGAAAGCAGGCAATAAAGTACACCAGGTCAGTTAAGGAACCACCAGTCCCGGAGACAGGCTATGTGGATCTAGTCTTTACAGAGACACCAGAAGGAATGGACTAAAGGAGTACTGAGCGGTGATGAGTGCACCTTAGTCATAGGAGTTGACAACATAAAAGAGACAAGTGATCTGAAGGGAGAGGAGGCATTTATGAGCCATTAGACACAATAGCCAAAAAGACCTTGCAGTGATACTGGGATAATCACAGAATGAAGAGACAGTAAGCCATCCGGATGCCAACCCTATAGGGAGGGAGGAATCTTCCTATAAAGATCATTTTGCTAGACTTGGAGACAGGTGACAGGGAGCCAGAAATAAATCACTCCCAGTATGATCATCTCTTGAGGACTCCCACCTATCTCACAGACTATATAACTGTCTATATCTCCAATTCAGCTGTGTGTTAATATCTCTGACTAAGGTGGGAATCTGGCCATCAGTTATTTGTTTCTAACGTACACATTAAAATGTTTGCAAAATAGATGTAATGGCCAATATGTCATCCCCTAAGGGTATAATCTAGACCATTGAACAGCAGTGTCCCCTTAACTCTCTACCTTGGTGTGTCTTTTATACCGCTTTGTTAACATAACAGCCACGCCTGGCCTTCTCTCACATCCTTCAGCATGCAAAGTCACTCCTGGTTAAATGTACGAGCACTGTGACCAATCAATCACCCATGAATTACATACAGGGTGACACCCACAAATTCTTAGTCTCAGCCTTATTCTCTCAGAAATACATAGTTTATACTGCTCGGTAACCCTCTGAATAATAAAAGCGACTAGAAAGTTCATCATTTCATCAAAGGAAAATGATAATATCCCAATCTTGTTACCCTAAATGGACTTTCCTGTACATTCTAATGCAAACACACTGGTTAAACAATAATATATGTTTGTTTACTACATAAAGATAGATTTAACTGATTAAAAGTTATGCATAAAAGTCAGGATTGGTTGCTTAAAAAAAGAAAAGGCGTAAAATGCAAGCTAATACCTAACTTAAGCTAAATGAACTTAAAAGCAAAAGGTTTAGTCCCAGTATACAGTGCAGTCATTTTAAAGGCTTTCTTTCTGCCTGGAACCTTTGCCCCTAGTTCAGCTCTTCAGGAGTTATTGATGTCATGAGCAGAAAGGAAGGAGGAGAGAGGTGAGTTGGAGGCCACTGTCTCTCATGCCTGTACTACTGTCTACTCTTGAAGGTGGTGATGTCAACAAGAAGTCTCTTATGAGGGTTGATCCCCCTTGTGATTAAATGTAAATTTCTCATTTGTAACTTCCCATTACTGGAGAATAGCAGCTAAAGTTGGTGGATGATCTTTAACGTCTTGCTGGGGAACATGTGTCTTTATCTCTTAAAATGGTCTGGGTCTGCTTTTCTTAGCCTTGATGCATGTTATAACAATGCTATCTTATAACTTCACATATGTTGTTGATACACATACTTTACCAGGACAGTAATATTCAACAGATTATGAGTTTTCAAATGATACCTCACAAGGATTACTTTGTACAAATTTAACCATAGGCTTGTAAAAGTGGTGAACATAATTGTAGAGACAAGGACAATAGGGAAGATATATCATAAGCAGTGTAACTTGAGTCTGAGGTACAATCTTCCCTGGAGGGACTGTTATTGATGGGACACTAGTGAAATGGGGAACACAGGGAGTCAGGCTGGAAGTAGCTTAGCCACATGGACAGAGCAGTGGTTTAATAACATTTCATGTGTTCTACTTAAACTGTATTGTGCTTCGTTTTTTGTGAATGAACCACACATAATTGCACACCAAAGAAGTGAAAGTGGAAAAGCAGCCATTTATAATAGAAAACAGGAATATTCTCAATCCACAAATTCAAATCTCCACAACAGTATTATGTGTTGATTAACTGTTGTTAGAGAAGTGATGAGTTATTAATACTATACAAAAGAACTTGTATGATATTATGGCTCAGAACAAATCAATATATGCTGAATATTAGAGTCTAGATATGACTATAGATAATAGTTTAGTTTCCTGAAAACAAAAGTATTGATATCCTGTCCCCATTGAAATCACCGACAAAATTCTCATTGAGATCAACAGGGCCAAAACGTCATCTAATGTGCCAGTTGCACCCAAGTTAAGCTAAAAATTCCTCTATCACTGAGAATAAATGGAAAATAGAAATGGGTTAACATGTGATGCAATGAAGTCATTCTACTGAGACTTTTTTTGACATAATAGAGCTTCATTAAGTTGCTTAAGTGATTTATGTTGTCAGTGACACCATGAAAAAAACCAAATGACACTTAAAGAGAATCTCATAAATATTTGTGACAAAGTGGTCTGTCTTTCTATGTAAGGTTGCTCCTGCTCCTGATAGTTGTTGGCCCTTCTAAAGTGGTTATTCAAGCTCCTGGGTCCACAAGTATCATATACGTACAAACCTATGGCCCCTTTATGGTACATCTACGCTGCAGAGGAAGATCAAAGCTGCTGCTGTCGATCTTCTAGGGTTTGAATTAGCTGTCTAGACAGCTAATTTGAAGTGAGAGGGGCACTCCAGTAACACCACCTGGAATGAGGTGTAACAGTTAATTTTTAGTTCGAATTGCCGTTTCACTGCTGCGTGTAGCCGCGGGCAGTTACTTCAGGCTAGTGGAATTTCAAAATGGCGACCGGATGGGAACATGCAAATAAAGCCCAGGATATTTAAATCCTGGGCTTCATCTGCAACTTCGAATGCCTACATTAGCCTCCCTAGTTCTAACTAGGGGGCTAGTGTAGACATACCCTAAGAGCTTCAGGATTTAGCCTATTGTTTATGTAACATTGTTAAAAGGCGAAAAGAGAGAAAGGGGACTTCATGAATTTCAAAAAAATCCAGATTGTGTGCTCAGTTTATCTTCTGTTTTGATATGAATCTTTAACCCCACTTAGTAGTAGGGGACATCGCATCGACCTAACTTTTATCCCACCATAAAGTAAAGTTTATTAAACAGGAAGTAGGGCTGAGCCTATTTTATTAAATTTAGAGCCTATATTTTTCTTCTGGATAGTCCAATGCTGTGCAGAGGCACTCATTTTATTTCCTCTGTTGACTCAGAGAGAAGCTAAACCCACATTAAGTATGGCTAGTGCATCACCAGCCTATTGGGCCTCCCATAATGTACTAACATAAATACTGGATCAGCCAGGAAACAAGGCAACATGTTTTCTTGCTTTTTACTGAAGTGCTGTGATTGTAATGTGCTTGAAATGACAATTTCCATTGTACACAAAGAGACCAAAAGAAAAAAAAACACCCTGGGTAATTCAGACAGATGGTCCTGAGGGCTAGTCTGGAAGCCTTCAAAATTAGTTTTTCATGTGGCTCAGTAAGACCTGACAGATTTTGGAAGGGCAGCATGAGGGCAAGTGAGGAAGAAAGACTTTCCCAAACTTGAGACAAATTGAACAGTAGGCAAGATATCTTCACCTTCTCCAGAAGGTTGTCTTATTTCTCAGCTCTCTTGTCTAGTTCCCCAGAGATTCTTAGGCTACGTCTAGACTGCAAGCCTCTTTCGAAAGATCATTTAGACTACAACCGGTACTTCCGAAAAAGCACAGTTTGCATTACATAGAACCTTTTTTTTGAAAAAAGGCATTCTTTCTTGTAAAACGAAGTTTTCTACGGTCAAAAAAACTGCTGCATTCTTTCAATTTACTTTCAAAACAATGCGGCTGCAGTCCAGACACATGGGAAGTTTTTTCGAAAAAAAGGCCACTATTTTTGAAAAAACCCTGTAGTTTAGACACACCCTTAGGCTGTGACTACATTGGCAAGATTTTGCGCAAAATCTTGCCGCCTGTCTACACTGGCTGCAAGTATTTGCGCAAGAACACTGACGTTGTAATGTACAAAATCAGTGCTTCTTGTGCAAATACTCCGACACTCCCACTCAGGGATAAGCCCTCTTGCGCAAGTATTCTTGCACAGAAGGCCAGTGTAGACAGCAACGTTAATTTCTTGTGCAAGAAAGCCCGATGGCTAAAATGGCCATTGGAGCTTTCTTGCGCAAGAGAGCATCTACACTGGCACGGATGCTTTTGCACAAAAGCACATCTTTTGCGCAAAGGCACATGCCAGTATAGACGCTCTCTTGCACAAATACTTTCAACAGAAAAACTCTTCTGTTAAAAGTATTTGCACAAATCATGCCAGTGTAGATGCAGCCATAGTGTTTAAGATTCTGGATTTAAAATGACAGGATAAAGAGCTTGGGCCAGATCCTGAGATGCATCTGAATTGTACAGATGGCAGTGTGCATGCAAAGGTAGCATTAAGCTCACTTGTGTTATTCTGCCACAGCTGTAAGACCAGGGCTGCTTCCCCTGGACTGGGTGCAAGCAGCCTCAGGGTGGCCTCAGGGCTGTTGTAATATATGATGACTGTGAATGGAACTAAGGGGGTTTTAAATGCAGCTAAAGACCAGGACAGCACTGGGATTTCGGAAGCGATGCAAGTGTCTCCATGTTAGCTCTACAACATCAGAAGATTCCACTTACACCATGGATACCTTCTTTGGGGTGGGAATTTTCCTTTGCTTTCTGGTCTTTCAACCTTTAGGGTGCAGTTGGTTCCAACATTTCCCTACCACTATGAGGGCTAAAACATTCTTAAATGACAGCAGAGAGTCTCATGTAGTCGCTTGACTCCTGGCACTGGGGTGTTAAGGACCACATGAGATATTGTGAAACTCATGATAAGATGCAGTGCTTTTTTAGTTAAAAAAAAAAAAAAAGGTGCCGGTACTCCAGGGGAAAAGTTTTTGAGCTGTGACTGGAGGTGCTGGTACTGCATCTGGAGGTGCCAGTACTGTGTTCCAAGCAGTACCATTACAAGAAAAGCACTGATAAGATGTCATATGTTGGCAAATGTTTAGAGACAATTTATTGAATTGCACAGCACTCATACTGCACTTGGAAATAAGGCCAGCAAGAGCAAAATCTGAAGAAAAAAATCCAGGTTCTTCTGCTCTGCCATGTAGAATATGCTTATTTATCACCCCAAAACAAAGTGAACAACAAGCCTGACAATAAGACCTCCTTCCTCAGCAGTTGCTGCATTTGAGCCCTCTTTTCAAAGATAAAGATTGGAAAAATATTTTAGTTTAGGGATTATTTTATCAGTGCATATGGAATATCAGTACTGGCTAGAATTCTTCATATTCGGATTATGCTTCTAATTCATCAGGTTTTGTAATTTTATTCTACCCTCTTTTGTTACATTATAGACATTTTTTAAGGCCCGGGAACATGCAATTTTTTAATAATGTATATTTAATGTCAGGAAGTTATCCTTTTGTTATTTATTTTAATTATTCCAAGACACCTCCTAGAAAATAAAACTAGTATCCGTAGGCTGTGATCCTCAGCTGCGTCAAGTCCAGTACAGATTGCAAGGGGAAGGAGAATCAAGATTTTAAACCATATTTCCATTTCACAAGTCTGGGAGCACTGGGGGTTAGAAATTTAAAGGCAGCTCTGAATTAGATTGGCTGGTGCGGTCACCTATGAGTTGGCTGGCACCATGCACTATAGGCTCCTCCTTAGTACCATCCCTTTCTATCCCAACATTCTCCCTACACTAGGGGCTGGAGGAGGAGGAAGATGGTATACAGCTGTTTGTATACTGTCCAAGGATTGTACTGCATTTGGAGGAACCTTCTGCTGCTGGAGTTGACTTTAAGTGCCTTTTTACCCGTCAAGCAACACATGGACACTTAGGGCACATCTACACAGCAGGGCTAAAGCTGACACAAGCTAAGCAACTTGAGCAAGGTCAATTGTGTAGCTTAAGTCGAAATAGCTTTTTTCGGCTTTTTTGTGCTGTCTGCACAGCAGGAAGTCCAAGAAAGAGCAATCTGCCTCCAACTTCCCTTACTCCTTGTAAAATGAGGGTTACAGGAGTCAGAGTAAGAAGTCCAGCTCAACATTATTTTGACATTATATCTAAATAACTGCTTGCAGCATAGATGCGGACTACGTTATTTCAGAATAACGTCCGTTGGAATAACACTGCTGTGTAGAGGTATCCTTAGACAGGACTAGGGATCTGGCTCTATGTGTTTTCTCAAGTTGGTAAATATTCCATATATACTTATTTTCCCATCCCATTACTGCTGAAGTGCTGCCTAAGGGTCTGGACCTCTACGTTGCTAAGCGGTGCCAAGAAGTACTGGACCATCTTCACTCGTCTTGCATATACTCAGCTCTTTGTAGGATCTGACCCCAAGACTTTTATAGAGTGTGTATCTTCCCTTCACTCTTTCCCCAAGGCTAGATTGAGGGGAAGGGGGGTTTCGGGATACCAGAGGTATCCTGAAAAAACTCCGCCACATCCAAGGAATATGTTTGCTCTTCCACTTTTTTTTTAATGGAAGAGCAAATGCACTCTTTTGGAAGCCCCTGTGTTCCTCGTTCCATGAGGAAGAAGGGGGCTTTCGAAAGAGGGGTTTTTTTTCTCCAAAATTTGGCCCAGTTTAGACAGACCAAATTTCAGAAAAGCCTCTTCCGACAAAAGTATCAGAAAAAGATATGCAAAATGAGGAGTGCATTTTACGTAACTTTTTTTGATAGATCCTAGCAGTCTAGATGTACCTCCAGTGGTCAGCACCATAGAAACTCAAAGCCCCCTTGTCTATTTTACTACAAGTAGTGTAAGTGAGGGGGGAAGGAATCGAGGGAAGGGATAACCTAAAAAGAAAATCAACCACTTCTATAGAATTCAGCCATGCAGACCGAGAGCCTCAGGAAATTTCTGTATTACCATATCTGTTCAAAGCCATCAAGCAAAAGCTGTGTAAGTAACATGAGGACTAGATTGAAGGGTTTTTTTTCCCTGCATAAATAATAGTATTATTAAAATGTTAGATTTGAAGCTTTATTCCTTCAGTTGCTTCATTTTCTGCAGAAATTATATTTGCTAGCCTCCCCCACCACTCACCCACCACCCAGGATGTGTTATTTTACTAGTGTTATTTCTGCCAGTCAGCAGGGAAGCAGGTCTACCAGGCATACACTTTTTTAAAGGCAACACCTCTGACTAAAAGAACTTAAGTTTTATAGCTTTTCTCATGACACCCACACAGCGAGTAGTAGGCTGATAATTAATACAATTTCTATGCATTTGAAACTGGTTCTTAGATGGTATAAATCAATGTTCTTCTACTGAAGTCAATAGAGCTATGCCAATTTACACCCTACTGTTCTGTTTATATAATAAAATGTGATAATTGTATTTTATATGTCCATAGCGTTTTGTTTTGTACAAACATTTCTTAAAACTTTACACAATGTTTATATAAAAGACCAGTCTCGCATCATCCAGATCTCAGTTCAGGAAATCACTTAACAACCAGCTTTTCATATTTGTAAAAGCATACTTATTTAGGAAAGAACTTAGGGCTGGATTTTCAAAGGCATTTAGGCACCTAAAGAAACTGATGGACACCTACTGGGATTTTCAAATATGCCTAAGCAGTATAGCAGGCCAACTCCTATTAAGTCATTTGAAAGACTGACTCTTAATGCTTTACACTAAGTGTTGCATTTGACTTTAGTGGGACTTAAAGTGCTTAAAGTTAAGCCTGTGCTTATGTGCTTTTCTGAATATCGATGCTTTTGGGAAGTAGATCCAGGAAAAAGAGGGGCAGAATGGAGAAACGCTGAAATCTTTTTGAGTATTAAGCACCAAGAAACTCAGGATACTGTCAAATATCTATGTAGAATGGGAAAAAAAATGAAAACATTTTTTTAATGATCTGTTTCCCTGGCCTTCTGTGATCCAGAGATAAGGCTAGGGCTGTTGTATTTAGCCAGCATCGGTGCAACAGGTGACTTCTTGTTAATATAAGACTTTTGGCCTTATAAGACTCCTCTGAGACCATACAAGACATCCGGAATTAATTTCATTTTTAAGCATGTGTTTTCCAGCTCTCATTTTGGAACTGCAAAGAGGAATAATGTGTGATTATAAAAACAAAACTGATCAGTTTTCATGGCAGTAAAGTATGTATTAGGTATATTGTTAATCATTTAAAACCTGTTTCCTGGAGCCTTTTAATCACTTTGCAAAGCAATTTTCATTAAAAAAAAAGTGTTGTTAAGATACACGTGTTTAAACTTTAGTTTTGCCAGTTTGCCCTTCTCCTACACTGTCCTCCAATAGGCAAATGGAAAAGCTTTTGAATGAAGTCCTGTCTGATGCAATTTTATGCAATGAATGTTCAACTGTTCAATTGTTCTAAATTTCCATCACTACTTTATAGCACATGCAGTATGATTCTGTGTGTTCACGTTCATCATAGTCATGCATGACATGGAAGGAAAGGAATTCTGGATTCCTGCTCTCTTTTGCCATCTACATCTTTTATGCTCTGTTCATATAAGAGCTTTAGCTAGGAAAGGAGGAAACCATTTCCCCCTCTCCCATATAGGACAGAAGTTGTGACCCTGTGGAGCCATTTCCAGGCTGTTCCACATGACACAGGAAGCTGGCACAGGGAGCATTCAACATTTTATACCCTCTAATGCCCCTGCTCTGCCTCTCTATACAGACCATCATTTGGCCCTTAATCACTCTGTTTCTAGTCCCCATCTGTAATATGGGGGGAAACTCCCTTTTCACTCTTTTCCTCTCATCTTGATTGTAAGCTCTTTGGGGCAGAGATTCTTACCATGTGTACAAGCCCCAGTGCATACAGAGCCATGACCTTACTGAGACCCTCTAGGTTCTACTGTAATAGAAATAATAATAAAAATAATAAATAAACCATGCATGGAGCCTAACGGACCCAGTCTTCAATGCACGCTCAAATGAACAGTCTCCAAAAAGTGTGTTTGTAGTCATAGAATCATAGGACTAGAGGGGACCTCAAAAGTCCTATGCACTCAAGAAATACTATAATAATATTTTAATATTTTATCATTTCAAACCAGTTATTCCAGTTAAACCTTTTCAGTATTATTCCTTCCCCCTCTTCTCTCTTAGGCTTTTCAAATTATCAAGACATTTATAAAATGGTAGTACTAGGCCAGAGCTTGAAGAAAAAGCATGCTACAGCCGGTCCCCAAGTTGCGAATGGTCGACTTATGATCGTTGGCAGTTACAACCGAAGCTATCATAAATGGCAGACCCCGAGTTATGAACGTGATCCGCGCTTACGAACAGCGTGGTCGCGTGTAACTCTGTGGGGTCCGACTTACGAACGAACCGAGTTACGACCAATTGCTTGGTCCATAACCGGTTCATAAGTCAGGAAGAGGCTGTACTTGATGTGATCCTTTGGGGAATCAGTCCATGTGCAACTTTTAATATCAGTGAGAATTTATGAGCTCTTTGTAAACATCTAGTCGTCAGTGATACGAAGCCAGCCATTTGCTACCAGGGCTGGTGTCATAACTTCTAGACCTAGAATAATGGGCAGTAATTCACCTGAGTAACATCCCATTCATATAGGAGAATGTTACATCAGTGGGTTGGCCACAACCTGATTCATGCATTATCAATTTTGGCTTTCACAATTACAAATTCAAATGACTATGGTATCTCATTCCTTACTTCCAGCCAAAATTAAAATAGACCTGCAGGGTTTTGGAAAACAATAGAAAGACATTGGGGGCTGTGAATTCTTTAGTACATTGTATTAAAGCAAACATGTTTTAAAAATATAAAACATCAATTATATTTCCATATTAAGACCCAAATAGTTGAAAGCATAAATTGTGTTCTCTGATGGGATGCTGTAAATCTCCACTTTTTCCTGTCCCTGTTTCTCATATCCCTTTCTTCCTTCTGTAGGTAGTGATACTTGTCTTTATAGTCTTGTATATCTGACCAAGAAAATAATTGATTTACTTCCAGCTGCTGGCACTTCATCTTGAACATCTATACAGTAACATGCTGTCAAATTTCTATATCTGTGGGAGAGCAAGTTGGCTTTTAAATCCTGCCAAGAATGAGTCAAGATTTGTTCAAGTCGAGCCTTGAATATACGAGTGAGATTGGATCCAAATACTGCACAGTTTGTTTTCCTAGTCGATTATTTTTTACATTTGCAGAAAGTATGGTGTTTTTATGCTTTTTTTTCAGGCATGCTGAGAAAGTGATTAATGCACCACAGCTTTTACACATACAATACCAAAGGTGCTAATACAATTCAGAGATACACTTGCATAGTATCATTCATATCTCTGCTCTACTTGCAAGGAGTACAAAAGTACATACTATGGAAAAATGTTGAATTAAATTATGCCTTTGCCGGGCCTGGATAGAGTTCACTGTGAACTGACATTGTTAAGGTTCTAGAAATTCTGACCACTGTATTTCTCTCTGTTTTATGCAAAGATTAGCTTTTTGTTGACACAACTTGTTCTATCAAAAAAAGTATCAGTTCCCCAGTATATTTTTGTACTGCTGTCTACTCATGGCAGCTTCCTGCAGATTCCTTTGTGGAAAATCCTTTCAGATGTCACATTTTTTTGTTATCTGCACTGTCTAATGTGCTAAAAAACCCTACATAAAAATTATATGAAAGCACATAAACTGCACAAAAGAGAAGAGGGCTACGCTATATTCTCTCTATTTCTGAGATTCAGACCTGCATGGATGCCAGTTTAGGTATGTCTCTCATGCAAACTCATCATCAGGAGTGTCTGTCTATGTAAAACAAAGCAAAAGGGACAAAATAAGGAGTAAACAACAAGGAAAAAAGATGTCATAAGGATGAGAAGTAAAGATAGCAAGTTTTTTTTCTTAAAAGCCTAACTTCTTACAAGCTCCCAAGCCACCTTTACCATAGAACTTTATGAAGTTTCTAGAGTATTCCAGAATAATTAAGGAAAAATGACCTTGACGTTTATGCTGCATTCAGAGCAGTGACTTCTCCAATCATGGCAGAGAAGAGTGTCAGCGTGTGATTGATGCTTTAAAAAGAGCTACAAAGTGAAGTGCACAAATGGTGCCTTAGCTTTCTACCCATGTACGACAAACGCATGCACTGTGAGAAGCTCTTTATCCCCAGATACTGTGAAAGCACATAGCAGATTTCATATGGATGAGTCAATGAGAAGACTATCTAAAGAGCTAATCTAAAATCTCATTTTCAGAGTAGATGGTAGTATTTTTGCAAAAAAACCCATATCCCTGAATATAGATTTTATATCAGAAGGATTAGGATGTCAGTGATTAATATGGATTGCATTTTTAGACACTTTGTGGGATTTCTGTGGCATATATAAAGCACTGATCTTGTTGAACAGCATGTCCCTTGTCAATTAAAGTTTTAATGAAGAAATAACTAAGAAAAACTTTCAAGAAATTAGCATATTAAAGAACTCCCATACCCACAAAATTAAACAATTTTAGTTGCTCTTGATTAAAACAATCAACATTTTAATTATCATTGAAGGTTGCAACACATGCTATAACACATAGGCATGATTCTCCTTTCTGTTATACTCTGCTGTATTCCCACTGCCATCAACCAAGTTACATGCACCACACTGTAGGGATAACATATTAAAGTATTAAAAATGATTCCCCAAGTGGAAGTGACTCCCCATAATTTGTTCCCCACAACTTAAGTTTGTGTTTAGATTTAGTGTTATCAAGCTTGATAAGTGTTTAGATTTATTATTATTATTATTATTATGTGTTAAGATTGTTAAATGTTTAGATTTATTATTATTGCCCCTTTAGAATATAATTTGTTAAGAATGTAATATTAGGTCATGTAACTTAAAACTGTTACTATGTAGCCAGAAACAGCTCCCCTCTCTGTGTCCCAGGGCATGCTCAAACTTTTGCAAGTGGCTGCTTGTCAAGTCACTAACTGCTTTGGGAGCCAAGCCCTGTAATTGACTAAGGGCATTGTTACACAATTGACGCCCATTCTCTTCAAAGCATTGTGAACCAATTAACCCTAATTGCAAAGTGAAACATTGTAACTATAACAGTAACTAACTCAGCACTCAGAGAGAATGTTTTAAGAAATACCACCAGAAACTTTTGTAACTTTTAGTAACTACAATTCATATATATTATTAAGCATTAATTAGGGAATGTATGTAAGAGAGAGAGAGAGTGCTTGGACAATAGATGAATGGTTTGAGAGGTGCCAGCCTGAGAATGCAGCATGAAAGGGCTGAAGATGGCATCAGGTGCCAGTGCAACCAAAAGGTGTCAAGTGGAGAAAAACTGGAGACT
>CM057846.1:67654347-67674203 GCA_030068395.1 Apalone spinifera
GTGCCTCAGAGCTTAATTTTACTTGTAAGTTATATAGTAAACAATTAGAAGTACACTTGAAGAAATGCATGTGGTTTATCTGTAAAATTCCCATAGACCTTAAAGAAAGTCACAAGATTGATTCCTACAACTTACTTTGGATATTTATTCTATTCTGTTCTTGATGGGTTCTTATATTGGAGTACCTGCCAATAGTATATTAAGCAATGTCACTAACATCTGTCACGTTCTTTCTTTTCTCTCATCGTCTCATGTATTCCTTGTTAATTTAATTTTTAATGTGATTTTACTTGCCTGAACATAGTATGCTGTGGTTTCACTTCTTTCTCTGAATGTCATTTCTAAAATGCTCAGTTTCTCTTGGCAGAGTCAGCAAAGGTCTGGACACAGAAAATGCATTACTTTTTATATTCTAGATCTAGTGCTTCCCATTCAGAGTGGTGGTTTGCAGTCAGGGCTCTGTTTATTCGCTGAGCTTTCTGAGAGGCAATTCAACACCAAGCACCCCTGTTAGTGGTGATTTTCAGCTCTGTTCCCCTAGTGTAGCCCACTGATACTGTATGTGACCAACTGTAATTCAGAGAGGACAATTTATTTGGCCAATTTAGTCCTCTTCACAGGTTGTGTATTGTTTGAGAACACAGCAAATTAGTTTGATATTTGGAAAGGTTAGACAAATGTTATGTTGGCAAATTTCAGTGTGCATTGTGCACTGGCTAGTCACCAATCACTCCAAGGATCCAATATTTGTGATTTGATATTAGAGTTATGTGATTGTAGCCTACATCAGATATTTTTGTTCCCTGGTTGGATGTTCTAACCGTATAAACAACTCCATCTTTTGCACAAAATAAATGTTATTATAGCATGTTGATGTAAGTTTGTTTAGATTGGAATTTATGCAAACAAAACATTACTCTCATGAGTGTTCAGGAAGGAAAATCTCGTCAAAGCCAAATTCGGTCTAGAAGTCACTAAAACATTTACAATTAACTTTCTCACTATTTGCCCAACTTTGTCACCACAGGGTAGCTGTCCTATGTGTAAGAACTGTTGACAGAGATGAGATTTAAAGGGCCTAATTGCCCATTGAAAGTGACAGGAATTGGGTAACCTAGGTGCCTTTGAAAACCCTTAGGACACTTTCTCAGGGTACCCAGGATGGGGAATCATCTTGACACCCTCCGATATTCCCTCCAACAATTGGAATACTTGGTGGTGCTTAATATACAGTTTAACTCCTCAGGACTCCACCAGTTCTTACATCGCCTTGCAGGTTAACAATTGGCATGCCCCCTTGAAGATCCTCTATAAGCATCCTCTTGTAGCATCTAGCCCCTGTCACTGAACACTCCTAGAAGCTATAATGTAACCTGTCTCCAAAGAACCAGTGCACACATCAGCTTATTTGGTTCAGCTGCCAGTCACCTCCTATGTAATATCATAATACGGAGATAAATTTATAATGAAGATAATCATGGGTATATTATCAAAGTCTGGGATTAGGGATAAGAGTGGAAAACAGAAATGCTTACATATAAAACCAAACAAAACACAACCCTGGGATTATACTTCTCATTGCCTTTCCTGGTTAATAGAATAGATATCCCCCCAAGGATTTAGTCTTTTGCAGAGCTAGTTAGATTTCTGTCTAGCCGGTATCTAAGTGTTCATGAAAAACTTTGCTCTTCAAGGGGTTTCTACAGAAAATAGATAACAGAATATCTCCTTAAATTCTGTTTATATTCCTCAAGTTCATCCTCCCCTTTCCTGCCCCTCCCTTGTCCTGAGACAGGACAACTCCCAGTAGTTTCTCCTCTCCCTCCCCCCCATTTCAACCGTATGTAGATTTGGTTTCTATTGTGTTGAGTTACAGTACTTAATTTATATAGCCAACTGGGAGACAGGTAAACCAACTTCCTTTGTCTGTCAAAACCTGCCGCTTGTTTGTCAATCCAGCTGGGGACACAGACTGAAATAAATGTTCAGTACGTACACACAACTCTTTAAATATCATCCTGTGTTGATGCTTAAGTAACTGTGATCTTGCAATGCTTATGAGGATCAGTACAACATGAGCTCTCATTAGGTGCCTCCCTTGCCCCCGCTGAATAAATGAAATGCAATGTGCTGAATGTAGTGAGTTTGTCAGGCCTGTTGAGAGATACTGTGAGAGAAGAGTGAATGCTTTGCCAGTGGGATTCTATAGGTCACACAGTGTCATCATCAGTTGGCTCTGGCAGACAGTTTCAGCAGGGATCAATGAAAGGATATATGCAATTCTCCTCTCCCTTCCAGAAATGGTCTCTTTACAAAATATCTAAGGAGCTTAAAGGACTTTGTCGGGGGCTTAAAGGACTTTATAGCAATTCTTTCCAGCTCCCGTACAGCAAACTCCATGGTTAAAATGATAAATTAGCATGCATGAGTGCACTGGTAACCAGGGAATCCCTCCTATGGGACTTTCAATGGGACTTTTGATCCTAAATCATGTAGGTGCAATGGAAAATTGCTGCCAACACTTATATGATGTGCATAAATACCCATTATGGTATATAGCTTGCTGTGGTACCCCAGAAAACTGAGGTATAAAGGTATGAGAGTGTGCTGCTAACAGCCTCAAACAGGGTTCTATAGAAGACAGCAGTCTGGCAACTTAGAAAGGGGTATTTGGTGTGTGTAAAATACAAGGGAGCATTTATACCTGCTGGTAGCATGATGAGTTAATCAAGTAATTAGCTCAGCAACTGGAGAACCCAGGAAGAGAAACAGGCATTGTAAAAGGCTAACCCAGGAGAAAAAAGGGGCTGGTCATAACTGCTGCTATATGAATGTATTGCACCAGAAGTTTAAGGAGGCAAACAAAAGGGCCAAAGGCACTTGGTGGATCAAAAGGATTTACAAACCAAAGCTTTCCTGGAGAGTCAGGAGAATGGAAAAATATCACCCCCCAGTTTACATGGTAGTGCAACCACATTCTGCTGTGAAGAGGTTAGGTGAAGTTATTCTGCTACTCTTCTAGTTGAAGTAAGCCTGGGGTAAATTCTTGACATACCCAGATCTTATTCAGGCTGATACTCATTTATTAAAAACTTACATCTTTGCCTAGCCTCTGATGGAAAAGCAACTTTACTGGAAAGGGGGAAAAAGAGGGTAGGGGAGAAAATCAGCAAAGAGTGTAAATAATTGACTTTGAGGCAGTGGCGGCTCATCCATAGTGGCGAACTAGGCGGTCGCTTAGGGCGCCAAAGTTAAACGGCGTTGAGGGGTTTGGAGGCGGGGGCGCCGATCGTGCGATTCGCCTAGGGTGCCAGTTGCCAGCAGCTTGTTTAGGGCCGCTCCTGCTTTGAGGTGGTGACAAAGTACTAGGGAAGGAACTACATGATATCTCAGCATGTTGCACATGAAATCTCAGTATGGTGGCCCTAGTATTTATGACTGGTCCTTAGCCCTGTGATATGATGGGATGAAATAAAACAATAGCTCTAAGCACTTGTCACAGGGTACACTCACCAAGTGGTGGTCTCAGGAATTAGCTCACTCAGGCAGTGCACCCGTTCCCAGTGGTTCCTTGCATACCACCATCACTGCCTGTGGACCCATGTCAGTCCAGGATTTGCACGGCCTTTTTCATGATTCAGCCCTCTGTCCATGTGTCTGTGCATATTTGCCTGAGTTCTACAGTCTAGCCACTTCCCTAGTGGTGAGTGGGCAGGACTTGGGCCCATTCACCTCTCCAGATCCCAGCCCAGGGACCCCGTAGATAGCAGCCTCTGTTGCTTCTCACCTTCTCCAGAGCAATTTCAATTCCCTGGGTCACTTCCCCATGCCCCCGCACCTTCTTTGCCATCATCATAGGGCCTTGAGCCTGCAGTCCCAGCAGCTAACTGGGAGCTCTCTCTACCAGTGCCTGATAGCAGCTGCCCTTTCTGAGGTGCTAAATTCTTGCAGCCTTCTAGGAACCCAGTTCTCTCCCTTGGGCTCCCTACATCAACTCACTGTCTCTGGGGTTACAGCTCTTTATATATGAGCCTGCTCTGCCCTGACTGACTGCTCCCTGCACAGCCTCTCTAGGCTGATTTTTCACCCTTTTTCTGGCACTGAATGGGACATTGTAAGTCACTTAGGTATTTCCAAGCTGAGCAAACCAATGCCTTAGTACCTTTAAAAAAGGTGAGCATTAGACTCCAAACACTAAGGGTATATCTACACTGTGGAGTTATGTCGGGATACCAGAAGTATCCCGAAATAGCTATTCCATGTTCACTGAAGCAGCCCATTAATTTGAAATAGATTTCAAAATAATGGGTGGATTTTTCTTATGTCCCAGTAACCCTTGTTCCATGAGGGTTAAGGGGAATTTCGGAATAGCGACTTATTTCAAAAATTGGCACTGCACAGACAGCACCAAATTACAAAATAAGCTATTTTGAAATACACTCGAAATAAGCTACACAATTTGTGCAGCGCAATTGCGTAGCTTATTTCGAGCTAAGAGTACTGTGTAGACGCACCCCTAATAGTATTACACAGGAAATACAGATCTTTGCCTTCCAGTACAAAAGTCTTCACTATCCCCCAACCCTAAGTTTCCACTACACAAAATTAAGATAAAAAAGATGTTTCTGATCATAAACAACTTCAAATAGAAGTGCATCAAATGGACCCCAAATGTATTTTATCTGTATTTGTTTGGGGAATGTAAACTGTGCTTTACAGCAACGATTTCCAATCCACCGCAAATAGAAAGAGAGTTGAGAACAGAGGCTTTTAAACCCAGGGAGCCTTTGAAAGCTATTTTAAAGAATTGTGTTTTTTTTCCTGCAGGGTTCTGTTGAGCTTAATGAGCCTGGTGGGCTTGGCAGGCTCTCCTGCAGCCTGTGAGAAGCATGGCTAACCTGGAGCTCATCCATCTCTACATCTCATCTCAAAGTAGCAGCTCTACCAGATGTGCTAATGGAACAGCTCAGCCAGCCCATCTGATAAGCTTTTATATTTTTAATGCTCTCTAGGCTAAATTACCCCTGCCTTCTCTTTAAAAAAAAATGGGCAAGTCACCTACAAGCCCATTGAGGATCACAGCATCGAGATGAAGGCTTCCAATGCCATTTGCACATCCCTTGAAAGTCCCACTTCAAAGCAGGCTCCTCGTTAAACTTGTGCACAAAAAAATTCTTCAAAGAAAATGAGAGCTGCTAACTGCCTTCTCTTTTGTTAAGGCTATCTTTCAAACTCACATCCGGCACCATCCCCATCCCTGTTTGAGTTCACTGAGGGTCATGCAGCACCCAGTAAGAATGAGATGCAACTGTGATGATTTGCTATTAACTGATGTGTTTAGAAGGGGTATTAAAAAGGTGGGATTTTTTTTAAAAAGCACCTATGAGATTTAGGAGGATGCATCCCATTAACAGTGGTTGAGACCTGTGCTTCTATTGCATGCTTGAAATCCCCAACCAGACCAAGTAAATCATTGATAAATAAGATTACATTGATGTGCACTGTTTTGTGTTGTTTTTTGTTTTTCCTCTCAAGCAGGAAGCCATTGTTTTTAAAGTCCATGTTATACACAATGTTATATTTACCCAGTACATGTCTAGCTTTTGGAGGTCATGTAGGTTTCTTCTTTGTTCCGGAGAAAAGTGTAGGATTTGTTAAGGAGTAATTTTCTTGCATAAGTCATTTACTTTTTATTGATGTATAATTTTGCATAGTCCCACCCTGTAAAGAGTAACACCAACTGCTTCACTGCAGATTATAGTCTAAACACAGGGAGGGTCCAAGATCGGTGTTTGATTATGTGTTTTTCTTAAGCTCCTCTGTAAGTCTTTCATTTCTGTTTTGTTTTCTAACTGTCCATATTTTTAAAAACATTAAATTTACTTTGGTTTCACTGGTGTATGACACAAGGAGATTGTTGGGGATGGAGGCAGCTGAATAATGGGGAAGAGCTGAACTGAAAAATTGGATTTCTTCATGTTTGGTGGACCAAGTACTCAACTTTAAACTTCAAATCTCCTTTCTTTCTCCCCATCACTAAAAATGGTCAGAGCTCTTTGACTGGATGATTACTGGATTTACTCTATTTGAAAACCAATAAATTGCAGACTGTTTTGTATTTTAAGTAATGAGAATTAGCAACACTGATATCACAGGCAAAAACTTCAAAGATTACATGACTAGAGCTGCAAGAGGCCTGCTCGCTGGAATGGAAAAATATCTTTTCCTTTGAAAATGCTTTGATGAATTCCATAATGCTAGTAGCACTGCATTTACTGAAAACCTGTCAGTCTGAGGTCAGTAAGTTAAAGATGCAGACAATCAAGGTTTCGGGGACAGTGTGCTGATATTTGGAATTCAGATTGATTTAGTCTATTGATTTTTTTTACCACAATTATTCACTAACATTGTGGTTTAGTTATGTGGGGAGAGACGATCTACATGGAATGGAGTGACTAGCTTTCTATATGAAAAAAAGAAGATTCCCTGGCAGAGTATTATGACATTGGTAGCATTTCCAGGGATAAATGAGTAAGAATGTATATAACCTGTTAATTTTTTTGTCATTAGTAGGCGGTAGAGTGGGCATAAGAGATGGAATCTTGGTTGAAGTAGCCTGATCCTGAGAAAAGATTTATATTTGGTATGATTTGCTTTTGAGGCGACCCGAAGTTCAGGTTGGTTCTTGTTCTGTCAGAATCCATTTTCCATCCTCAGAAGTCCCTTAATTAATCTTGGGCTAGATTCATTGGCACATTCTGACTGCTTTGTGCAATCAGAGCTACACAAAGCAGCGATGGGTATGCTGGGTTTAATATATTTTACAGACTGGGATTCAGACAATCCAGGGCCACGAGGCATTACGACATGGTCCAATGTCTTCAAGTGAGGAAGGAAGATCAAAGCACAGAGATGAAGTGTTAGTAGTAGAAGACCCTGTCCCATGTCCACAGAGGACAGGACATGGGCCTTCTTCCCCCCACCCAGCTCATGCTACATGGGTCCTCAGCCGGGGAGCTGATGTGCCCTCCCCTAGCCCTCATAGGTGCCCGGCGTGCGCAGCATGGCACTCCAGCAGTAATTTAGAAGGCCTAGGGCTCTGGCCAGCACCACTGCCATAGTAGCAGTAGCGGTAGCTGGGAGTTCTGGGCCACTTTGAATCTCCAGGCCTTGGGCAACTGTCCCCTGGCCTTTTACCTCTTGGTGGGCCTGGTCCTTAGTCTCTGAATGCACAAGTTCTGTGTGTCACTCCTGAGACAAATCAATTTGTTGAAGCAGAATCCCTTTCAACTTAATACCTGATTAAACAGTATAGGTATTTCCAAAGCAAGGCAAGAAAATTGCTCATCAGTTACCTGTGATGGAAGCAATAGTGACTGGCAGCGATGGAGTTAATGAGGTAGAGAGGGTTCACTCTATTGAAAGGGCTAAAGAAAGCTGGTGGTCCGGACTAACTCAGCCCCACTCACCTGCAGCCAATGTCAGCTATGGAGAAGGGAGACAAGAGGAGAAGAGCAGAACTTTGACTGGTTGCAGGAGCCCAAAGACCAAGGTAGCCTGCTAGCTGGGTGAGCCCTGCAAAAGCAAGCATATTTTGGAGTGGTGTTTTCCTTCCTGATTTCCTTTTAATTGTATCATCCAGAAAGGGGCAGGACTCAAGGGTGTTTTCCCTGGTAAAATAAGATAGCCTTCATCTAGGACAGGCCTGGGCAATATACTGCCTGCGGGCTACATCTGGCCCGCCAAGCCACCGGATCCAGTCTGGGGAGGCAGCGGGAGCCCCAGGCAGGCTCCCCAGCTTGCACCGCAGAGACAAAGGGGAGATTCACAGTTCTGAGCATTGTGCCTAGAAAGGCCACAAGAGGCCTCACCCCAGCTACACATTTCCAGGACCATATTGTCAGGGAATATTCTGAAATCCCATTTCACTGCCGCATGTAGATGCTGGCAGTTACTTCGGGCTAGTCAATTTCTAAAATGGTGACCGGCCGGGAACATGCAAATCAAGAGCGGGATATTTAAATCCCGAGCTTGATTTGCAATTCCGGTCGCCCTCATTAGCCTCCCTAGATCGATCTAGGGGGCTAGTGTAGACGTACACTTATATTTGTGGGTGCCCAGCACCACTGAAAACCAGGCCCTGGAGTATTTTTTGTGTATTTCCTCTGTGCCCAGTAAAAATAGATTAAATAGCAGAAGTTTTGAAGGTTACAACATATGGACCCCAAAGAGTCAGCACTCCCTTTGGTCAGATAGGGCATTGCACTGAATCTTATCAGCTCAGCAGGGCACTCAGTCTGTCCCTCCTGTCAGAATCTCTATAGTCCTATTCTGTGGGTAAGGACAGTCTTTTCTGTCCCCTTGTCCTCAGAAGCCTACAGACCCCTTTCATTCTTAAGTCACTGTTAAGGGGGTCAATAGGGGAACCCAGGTACACCCACTTCAATGGATACCAGTTCATGGCCTTTGTCTTAAGCAGTCAGAATCAATCCTCAACAATTTCCCTGCTGTACTTCAAGCTCCTTCTTTCCTCCCCCTTGGCTCTATATAATTCCGTGGTCTGTGGCTCTGTTCATCCCATTATTGGGTTGCTGTCACTTGAGGGCAGCTTTTCACTGGCTAGCTGCAAGACCTTCTTTCTCTAGCCTACTTCCTCCTGTGGCAGCCCCTCTGCTTCTCCGCTCTTTTATTCTCCCAGGGACTGTGAAGCTGCCAATCAGCACTGGCTGTCAGTTCCTGCATTAATTCCTTGGTTGCCCAGCCTGCATGGAGTCTATGGCATCTATGACACCATGATACAATTTTAGTACAAGAAGATTAATTATTGAATAGGTATCATAGGTATCTTCAAACATAGGCAGTTGGGTGATAGAAATATCATAAGATCTTTTTCTCATGAGCGTTCCTAAATTTGGGGAAAAAACTGATGAGTGCAGCTTTGTGAGAGGTTGATGTAGATTAATCCAAATTCAAATCATTGCCCTGCTATGGACACTATACTCTAAAGTAAACTTACACAGGATTCAAATTTCAACATGTCCTCCTTGATCTGATTGTATCTGGAGAGCAAATACAACAGGGAAAAAATAACTGTAAAATTCTGCTCAGGCAAGTTTCTTTCAGCTTACCCCATGTCTTATCATGTTAAATTGTGTTTTATGTGATGTGACTTGATATGAGTTAGCATAATCCAGAAAAATGTGACATAAAATGATGTGACATGCTGGAAATTTGAAAAAAAAAAAAAAAAAAAAAAGGAACCAGAAGATCCACTGTACCCAGGAGACTCAGGGTCATTTCTTCCCCTCCACCCCCATTCTAAGCCATTTAATGCATCTCTAACTTGCAGAACCATTGTTGAATCCTTTGTGCATCAGCTGTGATACAGTGCACTGACCCTCTAATGATCACATCTGCTCGATGGGGCATCATCATCATTATGAGCAAGACGTGAGAGAGAAGGAGAGCCTTCCATATATTATATGTATAGCCATCTTTAACATTGACATCTACCTAGGTGCTTGTATCCTGAGTATAACTTTAGAAATATTTAAGTACCTGACTATATTTGCCCAAAGAAAATAAACTTACTCTGAAGTAAGTACTGTGCAGTAGTCTAATGAGATGATAGCACATGCTTATTGTGATCAAAGATTCAGATATGTAGTATGTATATTCTCATTCTCTCTCTCTCTCTCTCTCAGCAGCAGAATCACTGGCTAGCTACATGTATTGCTTGTAGATATGGAATCATAATTGATGGTTCTAAAACATGGATGTCTCAGGTGAATTGAAAAACAAATGATCTGTTATCTCAACCAATGGAAAAAGGCGCTTAATTGTTGCAGAAGTCAATCTATTTAATCCAGAAGACATCTATAATACGTACCCAAAGAACACACTTCCATTATAATCTGTAGCATTTTTCTAAAAAAAGCCTAATGTTCTGATGACCACCTTGGATCCTTGACTGAGTTTGCTTCTCCTGGAGAAATGAATGTTTTTAAAACCATGTTGCCTTGTATACAAACCATTTTTTATTTACAGTTGGTACAACATTTTGTATTTTAAATTAGTTTGCAATTTTATAAAACATGCCTGTATCCAAATCTCATCAGAGTCAATGAAAAGACTTTTATTAACTTCAGTGTATTTTGGATCAGGTCATAGATCAGGGGTGGGCAATAATTTTTGGTGGGGGGCCACTCTAAGATTTTGGAAAGTGGTTGAGGGCCGCACTCGTCCATGATATTAATGGAGATGTGGGGTCTAGGATGGAGGTTGGGTGCAGAAGTTGAGCTTGGGGTAAGGGACTGGGGTGCAGGAGGGAGACTGGAGTCTGGGAGGGAGTTGGGATGAGGCAAGTGGTTATGGTATAGGGCAGGGGACTGGAGTGCAGGGGTTTAGGATGTCACCTAGGGTAGGAGGGGATTGTGATCTGGGGCAGGAGATTGGGGTGCCAAATCTGGGAGGTAGATATGGGTTTTAAAACAGAAACGGAGCCCTGCAGCCGCATTTCTGCATGGTGCACAGGGCTGTGGGGCAAGCTGGGGAGCCTTCCTGGGGCTCCCTGCTGCCTCCACGGGCTGGATCCGGCTGCTTGGCAGGCCAGATCTGGCCCACAGGCAGTATATTGCACAGGCCTGTCCTAGATGAAGGCTATCTTATTTTTCCAGCCAGAATGCAGGGCCTAATCAAAAGCTGACTAAAGTCAATGTAGTGCTGTAGACATGTTGACCCCAGGATATTAGAAAGACAAGTTAGGTGAGCTAATATCTTTTATTGGACCAACTTCTGTTGATAAGGGAGACAAGCTTACCTTTGACTTCAGAGGCCTTTGTATTAGCCCCATAGTGAATTGCCTTTACACAGCCTCCTTCACTATAACAAAACGAGCAAGACCAGGTTAATTAGATCAAAAGTTGTTTTCATGCTTTTTCTTCCTAGACCTCAAACATTTCTGTGACTTAAATACACATTTTTTTTAATTTACCCAATTTCATTTATATGTAAAACAGGACAGCTTTTCTCCTGTCTTTTGCCAATCGGTGTGTTTTTCCCCCACTCAACCAGCCCTCTATTTATTCTGTAAGAAACTATTCATTCATGTGAAAAAAATTCTAGCTCTTCCAATTTTCATTTAATTTGCTTTGGTATCTTGGACTGACTCAGATTCAATTTTTTTTTCCAAATGTCATTTTTAGTTGTGTTGCTTGAGATGTAAGTAACACAGGAAGCATAAAGCAGATAAAGAATAAGAGCCACAAACAACATTGCTCTTGTCACCAAAATTACGACTCGAAACAGAAGAAACTTTGTAATTTAATGCCCACAGGCAAATCAAGATAGAATGTTACCATTGAGGGGAAAGAATAATGGCGAAAGGTGGCTTTTGTTACATGTTGTCTAAATGTAAAGAAATAATGATTACCTGAAGCTCAGAATGTTAATCTAAGTTCAATTTCCCAAAGTGTTTCCAATCTTTAATCAGTTCTGAAAGCAAAAATAACATCACAGGGACTACTGTAAGCTAAACAGAATACTAAACAGAAACTCAGGTATAGCTAGTATTCAGATGTTAACTGTCTCCACCAGAAAACCTCATGACCACTAAAACAAAAGGTAAAATTCAGCCCTGATTTGATTTCAATTAAGGTTCAAGAGGTGTCATTCAATATAAAAATTGCTCAACATTAGAGTCTCTAGTACTAGCATTATAAAAACCAGATTTATATATGATTTTCAAACATTTTTGGAGACTCTTTCCTTGTAGGTGCTATTGTGGCAAAGATCATGCCTTGTCAGAGTGCACTGCATTCTGTTAATTGGACCATTTTAATCATTTGTCATTTCTTGAAGTTGTAAGAATGATGTTCCATACTTAAAATGTAATTGTCAGATTTTCGTTCAAGGAATTCTTCCAGAATAAGGTGTCACAATAGAATAATTTGTCATGGAAGACAAATGTGACATTTATTCCTTTTCCCCCCCAAGAACGTATACTATCATTATTGCATGGGAGCAGAGATCAAATGTACCAGCAACTCCATGTACATTTGTAATTTCTTTAGTTATGTAGAAAATATCAAAAGCTCAGAACTCAAATAACAAGACTCCATGCAAAGGTGTAAGTTATAGATGATGTACCAAAGCTAAGCTCTGAGAAGAGAGGGTTTTGAGGCAGTTCATCTAATACAGTTGAAAGAGGAAAACTCCCTACGTGCTATGCAGCCCTTAGAATGAAGCATATACCACACTGTGGATAGAATATTCCCTGGTCTTTGCCATTTCTTGCAGCATGCTAGGGTACAGGAAGTCATAGGAAGTCATTAGCTGTCATGCTTACCTCAGAGATGTCATGAAAAAGAAGAGGGACAGGTAGAAAATTATGCAGACCTCACTACAGAAACTAACACCTTCTTGGAACTAACTGCACTCATTGTAGGGTAGGTCTGCATGTTACATTAAGGCAATTACAGATACAACCTGTCCCCATTGAGCCTGGACCCTAAAGCTTGTCATTATATTGGGACTTATTTCACTTTTCTTAGACCTTTCTTGTACATTGGAAATAGTCTTTGCCTAGAGTGTTATATTTTCCACATCAGCTTTAGACTGTTCTACTCCTCAAAGTTTTATGCCTTGTCTTCAGATTCATTTCTGTAATACCACACATGCTAAACTAGAGTTGGTAATATTTGGACAAAACTGTTTTGTCAGTTCATTGAAAGTGGAATTCTTCATAGGAGGGATCATTTTTGACAAAACTTTAATAGGGAATATTTTCTGAGAGAGAGAGAATATCAATTGAATAGGCTCCTCACCTATTGTTAGGAGACTCATTCTTTGCATTGCCTGATTCAGAGCAAGGACTTGACATTTTATCTCCCACCTCCCAGTGGAGTGCCCAAACCAGAAGAGTTACTTAAAGAGTCACTCTCTCCTGTTGAGTTGTTTCACATTGTATGAAGAATATTCATTAATCCAGAGAGAAATATTATCAGAATATAGAGTCAATTGGGGCAATTGATGTGTGAGGCATGAGGAGCCCTTGCCACCAGGCTATCCCCTATTCTGTTGGCGATGCACATCTCTCCCGCTCTCTCTTTTCACATAAAACAACTCAAAACCTCTTTTTTTTTCTGTTCTGCATTGGGATGAATCTAAAAGAAATCTGTAATATTTTCTCTGGGATAGGAAAACTACTTCCTGCCCAACTCTATGGCAAACCTTTTATTTACTTGCATCATTAATTATTGCTTACCTGTTATTGCTGAAGCATCTTTGGAATATGTGTCTCACTGTGATCTGTAAGACAACCGATTCCTCCTGTCAGCTTACCTCTGAGATGCAGCTAAAAGGAGTACATCAGATGCTGGGCTCAAGCAACACTCACTTCCGATTTGTTGCTCTTGACTTTGGTATATCTTACGGTTTCCTTTTATTGGCAATTTTGTTAGGGTATCACTGTAAAAACAAGCCTCTAGTACTTCGTGTTGCCTCTTTGAGGCATGTAGTCATGCAAACAAGGTAAGAAAACTGTTTGAGACTGTCACTTGCACAAGTCAGCAGTGCTAATCAATGACAAACCATAGTAGTTCAGTTTTTTTTTATTTAATACAGACTTTTGATGTTTGGGGAGATCTTCACTTGGGGAAGGAATTATAATATGTTCCACAAAAGCTATTGTGCACCTCACCAAACTTGTCCTTAACAGAACAGCAAAGCCTCCGGAGCTTACTACTGAGTGCCCTGAATAAAATGTGGACAGTGTGATCTCTATTACCCTGTCTTATTCTCAAACCATAGAAAAAAGTTTCAGTGTTTTGGTAGTCAGGGAGTTTCATGTCAGTGAAGACTGATGGACAGTATGAATATGATACAGATTTGCCACTACAGTTTTCCATTTCTGAAGTTTTGTAATACAAAAAAGAGTCTCTTGGCTAGTTTTTTAGTCATCAGTTATGACATTTTGACATTAAATTATGTCTAGAGTGAGTGCTATTTCCACTGAAAGAAAAAAAAACCCTACATTTGGAAATGTGTCAAGGTAAGTGCATTATGAGTGCCACTCAATTATCTGAATTGTCCGTGTTTAAATGCTGTATATGTCAATGGTGAAAACTGAAACCTACAGAATCACAAGTGGCTATAAAATTGTCACATTTTACAACACCAACATGGCATCATGTATGTGGAAGTTTTTCTACTCATCTCTAACAGTATCTTAAGTGAAAACTATAATCAGGTGACCATATCTACCCATGTCGCTGAAAATAACATCAAATCCAAAGTACCTCCTTCTATATAAAAAGACACCAGTCATGTGTGTGGAATCTCCTTAAAGGGATTTCTTTTCTGTTGGTAGGAAATGCAGACCTGATAAAATTTTGTAACTACAGCTGGACAATGAAGGCAAAGATTTCAGAATCTTACCTTATGGGCACATATTCTGGGATGTAATCATTCATGGGAAAGTGGCCTCATACAGAGCCATTTTGTACTAATGGATAGAGGTACACAAGTAGACTGAATTGTGAATCTGGTATTGGGAACAGGCCTTTTTTCAGAATTAAAACTAGTTGTGGTTCTGGTGGGTGCCAGCTGGAATGTATAGTGGATAAGGGCTACAGTTCATATAAGGCCCAAAAGGTCAGTGGATGAAAGTGGTATATGTGTTCAAATGCACACCTTCATTTATAAGAATGCTGACAAGTTTCTGGGCCCAGATTTAACTCTATGGCCTGCATTACACTGGCCTTCCAAATAGATCTAATGGTCTTCTTTTCTTAATAATCTATTAAATATGATGAAAGCTAATCTCTGTGAAGACATCAGGTCTGATTTCCCCTGCGAAAATATATGAACATAAATATATGTTTAACACACTTTATTTTAGAAACATTTATTCAGGAACATAGTATATTCCAAATGAGAGACTTCAGGATGTGTGTCATGTATAGACAGTGCTGAGACATTACTCAAAGATGATAGTTGTACTTGGACTTTAGCTTTAAACCTAATGTATCGCTTAAGGCAGGATGATATTTTAATGCAACACACACCCTAGCATATAGTGCTGCTTAATTGCAAAAAGTGGTATCCTAAAGAAGCACAGATATTTAACCTGAACTAACAATTGTTCTTAGCATAGCACTTTCCAGTCATGGCTAAGACCACTGAAGCTGTGAGTTAGATGTGACTGACTTACTTAGAGGAAGCAAAGACACCTGACTATATCTTTGGTGAAGTCTTTTCTAAGAATTTATGGTAAGAAATGACAAGCACATATACATTCATCCTCTCACACAGACTCTGGTGTCATGCACTGTAAATTTAGATTTATATTCCTTGTTAAATGGCTGTTAGTGTAAGCAATTCATTTTACCATAATCAGAAATCCTTTGAAGGAATATACCCATATTTTATAATACAGCAATATATACTTGGCATTTTAATTTTTCTTTCCTCATATACCTGAGATGAAAGTGGTGTTGGTGGAAAAGAAAATTAAAATCAATCCCCTTTGATCCTTAAAAGAGATAGTTCTGATAACTGAGGGATGAGCAATACTAGATGATTTTTTCAACATTTAAGTAATCAACTCTCTCTTTCAATCAGTGTCTAGAAAAGTCTAGTAGAATGTTATGTCAAAAAGTTTGCACTGTTAGTTTGTGCATGAATAAATAAGGCTTCCCTCTTCATGGCTTGATTTTCAATCAGACATACTGACATAACAAACCTAGACTATTATAAAAATATAAATTTCATTTAAATATTTCCCAACAGGAAAGAGGCTTTTCAGAGGCATAACACGGGGCTATTGACATAATAATGTAATTAGAAATTGTTATTTTCTATTTCAATTATATGAAGACTGTGTGTATTATGTATTTCATTATGGTACACAAAAGAGGTAAACCTATATGACAGTTCTTTGAAATACAAATTTCATCCCATAGGAAACTCCAAGCTTCTGGCATTTCAGTATAAAATGGGACAAAAAGTTTAGAAACAATTTAATTCCAAAAAGTGCAAATGAAAATGTTTTCAGCATTTTGCATGCCGACATTGTGAGATGGCAAGAATCTTGTTGTTGAAAATTCGGAGAAAATTTTGGCCAAAATTACAAATGACAAAACTCTCTGATTTAGATGAAACCCTACACTTTATTGGGAAAAATTCCTGGAAAACGTTTAATTAGTTGTAAAACACACACACTCTCTCTCTCTTTCCCTTTATGTTGCAGAACCAGAGTTAATGACCTAATGGCCAGTTTTGAGAAGATCTCCGCTATCTGGAAATCAGATATAATGGGTGTTCATAAGTTTGTACAGACCAAATCCACAGAGAAATTAACTGCTCATCTCAAGAGAAATATCTGACCTTAAATTTCCATAGAAGCTACATTATTTCTGAGCCTGTGAGAATGAAAAGTACTATGTTCTTATACCTGAGACTCAAACCTACCAAGTAATATTTATTCAGCTCCCAGGGTTTCTGTTTCATGAGGGTCCTGTCACTAGAACTACATTCTGAAGATAATACTGCAGAATTGCCATGTATTATTGTTGCATATATAGCTACTCCTCTGAGTAAATCTACATATTTCAAAACAAACTCTGAATGTATTGCAGAACCTGCGATTGAAATCCAAACATCCGTTCCTGAACTTTAGAGTAATTCTGTGATCCAGATCTTATTCCTATTCCACTAGCTTTTAGAAGGTCAAACATAAGGCTAGGTAGGATCCATGCCAGTTTTGCAGCTAACTCTGATGCTGCAGGAAGAGTTGTAAACAGAAGCTAAATGATTTAGCAAAATACCAATGTACCAAAGTGAGTTTTACTGTAATATGTTTGGGTTATATTGGTTTGGCAAGGGAAACATCTCCAATAAACATGCTGAACTGCCTAGTTTTATTTGCCCCACAGACATGCAAACCCATACAGAAGCATATATTTAGATACTAGCTGCAGAAGTACCCTCTGTCATTTCACTTATTACATTCTCAACAGTAAAGAAGCTTAAACCCCCAGAAGAAATTTTTGTCTCTTGTGGTTGATTTTTCCCCCCCATAAATCAAAGTCTCTAAAAATCTTCCTATAAACTCTGTTGGTTCAAAGTGTGATTTTTAAATCTTTAATTTTATAATATTTCAGTCACTGCTGAGATGTGATCATCAGTTGTCTCTTTGTGTAGTTTGAGTGAAGATATCTAAGTATCTGAATTGGGAGCACATGTTCTCTGGGTGTTTGTAAAGCACCTTTGGGAACACCACACCTATGCTGACAGTAAAACACACATACACACACACACACACAACTAAGGTGCTACAGGATCACTCATTTTTTTTAAAGTTTTTGGGTTTTTTAATGTTTCTTAAGTTACAGACTAACATGGCTATCCCTCTGAGACGAAGAAATATTGGAAATATGCAACTCTGGGGAGATAGTTGAATCCTTTGGAGATTTACTTAAGCATTTCTGGTCACAACACATTGCAATTTTTATAAATAAAGTCTATAAATAAATCATCTTTTGTCCTTTTTCTCTCTGTAATGTTGTATCACATGTACTTCACTTTCTCAAGTGAAAAATCTGCTTATTGGCTTCTTGTTACACAAATGGAATGACCACTGAAGTAGACAGGAGTCATGCGTAAAATTCCCTGGAAGCTTTTGGCACACAGAAAGGAGGGGTACATTGACTTTCATAGGCCAAGATTTCATACTAGAACTTTGCAAGGATACCCTTGCATGCGACCTGCCTATCTTTCAAGTTCGTGGAATACTAATATCAATTCCAGTTTTGCACACAGATAATGTATCTCTTAATGATTAATTTACTATTAGGGCTGTCGAGTGATTAAAAAATTTAATCACGATTAATCATGTGATTAATCGTGTTTGCGGCCCTTTCTAAACACCATGGTGGCATTTTAAAGGAGCAGAGCTGAGGAAGCCTGGGATCAGCTGGAGTCCTCAGCTGACTCCAGGTTCAGTGCAGCTGCCCCTTTGAAATGGAGTGGCGGCATTTCAAAGGAGCAGCACAGCGGCAACCCGGGATCAGCTGGAGTCCCCAACTGACCCTGGGTCCGTACAGCACCGTCCATTTGAAGCACTGCTGTGGCTCTTCAAAGGGGCAGCACAACAAGGTTTCAAAGGGGCTTTGCAATGCAGAGCTGGGGATCAGATGAGTCCCAGCTGATCCCAGGCTCCTAATGCACTGCCCCTTTAAAGTGCCAAAATTGCACTTCAAAGGGGCAGTGCAAGCAGAGCTGGGAATCAGCTGGAGTCCCCAGCTGATCCCCGGCTCCATGTGTACTGCCCCTTTGAAGTGCCAGATAGGTACTTCAAAGGGGCAGTGCAGCATTAATGCCTGCAATTAATGCGTTAAAAGGATTAACACATTAATCCTGTCCTGTGTTAATTGCAGGCATTAACGCAGGTCAATTAACAGCCCTATTTACTATTTATTTCAGGATGTTGTTGTTCACAACTGAAAAATATAAATCTGGATTAGATGACCTACTGAAAATTTAATAAAACATTAAGTGAAAAAAATTGTTTCTTTTCAATAATCCCATGTAAATAGAATGATATTCTCTAATTTCTTTCTGCAAAGCAGGGAAAGTGAACATGGGTATTTACAGGAACATTAGGATGCATTTACTTGCATTAGGTGCTGCCATGTCTAATATGCTTTATTTAATCTCACTATAGCCATTCCTATAGCCTTAAGATCTTAATTGCATATATCAAGGGTGAAATCTTAGCCCATTAAAGTTAATGAGAGTTTTTCCACTGACTTCAGTGGGACCAGGATTTCACTATTATGGGGACCTGTGATGGTATCACAAGGATATCAGAGACAATCTAGTTATTGGGTTGACAGACAGAAGCATCCCACAGCAACTACAATTAAAGACAGACATAAATCTACCCATGGCTACAGATATAAAATTAATCTGAACTAGTTAACAGATCAAAAGAAAAGAGCAAAAGTCTTTGCTAGCTTAGTTTGAAAAATATTAATTTATCTTAGAGGGGAGGGATAGCTCAGTGGTTTGTGCATTGGCCTGCTAAATTCAGGGTTGTGAGTTCAATCCTTGCAGAGGCCATTTGGGGCAAAAATTTGTCAGGGATGGTACTTGGTCCTCCTGTGAAGGCAGGCAGCTGGACTTGATGACCTTTCAAGGTCCCTTACAGTTCTAGGAGATAGGCAATCTCCATTAGTTTAGAAACAGACATTGAATGAGTGACAAAAAACATTACCATAAAAGCCATCATGCTATGGCATAATCCCAAACTAATTATGAAGCATTTCAGACTAAGTGTACAATATGTAGAAATATCCATATCTCAAGACATGTTTCCATCTGAAGATGAAATATGTGATAAATGCACAAAATATGGACATTTTGTAGTTTGCATTCTATCAGGGAGATAACTATGATCACAGACAAACAAAAAAACATTTATTCTGGGATCTGCAATGTATGACAAGGAGCCTGCCTGGAGAGTAATGGACAATCAGATGACCAAGTTGTTATGAGTTTAACTTGTGTAATTAGATTTAGTAGGATTCAGAGACAGTTAAGAAATTGATTTATTTTGAATTTTAAATATGCGATACAAAATGTACATTTTGCAACTGGAAGGAACTCAAAACTTAAAGGGGAAGATGTAACAAAAAATTAAACTGCAGTATTCTGTTCAGCAACTGTGGACCGTATAACGCACCTTACCGAAACTCAACTGCCATTCCTGCACACAATATTGTTGTAGCCCTGTGGGTTACAGGACATTAGAGAGACAAAGTGGGTGAGGTAATATCTTTTCTTGGACTAATTTC
>CM057846.1:67678077-67691681 GCA_030068395.1 Apalone spinifera
GATGGCTGCAGACAGGAACCAGAGAGATGCAAGGCATGCCCCAGATTGTCCACCGGGGCTTCTTCCCTGGAGGCCCTTATTTTCGAAAAAAAGTGGCTCCCCGCGTACACACTCACTTTTTTCGACAGATCTCCATTGAAAAAGGCATTATTCCTCGTGAAATGAGGAGTACCGCCGTCAAAAGAAAAGCCGCGCTCTTTTGATTCAATTTCGAAAGAACACGGCTGTAGTCTAGATGCAGGTGAAGTTTTTTTGAAAAAGGCTACTTTTATCGAAAAAACCCTGCAGTCTAGACCCAGCCCTAGTCTTTGACTCCAGCTAGTACTGTTCCTGGCCACTGACTTGAGCTCCAGCCAGCAGGCAAGACTGCCACTTCTCTGCCCACAATGCCCACATCCCAGTTTGTGACATGCACTGGCTTTAGCTTCTGAATGCACTTATAGTTGACCCCAGTAAAATCCAATATAGCAGTCTAGTTTTAAGGTGACTATGGCATGAGTCATGCTAGAAAGTTTTTCTTTAGAAAGGAAAGATCACATAATTTTAACCATCTACTCGGACACAAATTTTAACAGGTATATGGGCTACTGCTGAAAGATGCACATTCATTAATATCTTGGGAATTCAGTAATCAGCTGGAATCTAACTGCACTTGTGGGCTGAAAACACAATCAAGAATTAGTGAAGATAGCTTGGTGGAACAGTCATAATTTTTGCTACACATTCTGGCTACTGCCCTATCACTTCTATATCACTTCTATCTTGTTGGATTTCTCCCTAGCCAATTCACTGTCAGCCAAGACATAATCTCTTCCAGATACTGGGAAATGTAGTTATCTTTACTACTTGGATCAGACAGGATAGAAAAATAATGCTGATGTCATCACCATACTGAAAACATGACAACCAAGGGTTCCTCTTCTTAAAACCCTCTCCTGCACATGTTGAACAAGAGTGAGGATGCGATGGAACCACGCAGAAGTCAACATGAGAGAGCCCCAAAAATATAATCTAAAATCTTCATGAGCGACAACAAAAGCACTCAGTAGCAGCGCTACCAGCCCTTGCGAGGGAGTCTGTCAACAGCAGGAGGTGTTCTACTATACCAAGGATGGCTGGTTAGTCTAATATGAGACTAGCTGTAATGGAAAATGGTACCAGATAAGCATGAAAGATGAAGTCATTTTCTTTTAGGAAGGTTATCCCATATTGGTTAAGCATCGTGTTTATTAAATAAGGTCTCCTTCCTTAGTGCAATAAGTAATCTCAATTAATTTCATAGACTATGCCATCCAGCAAGATATTTGGAATAAGCAGTAATTTGGAACACGACTATGACTGGGTCCCTGGTGGCTGTGTAGCCTAATGGCTAGGTTGCAGAGTAAGCAGGGTGGTAAGGAGGGGCCCTTATCTCCTGTACTCCTGATCCAGGAACTCCAAACCACTTCTATTCAAGTCTTTCAGTTTGGAGCATGGCCCCAACAGTCCAGATTTCCCCTAGTTGGGGCTTCCCAGTAGGTTTCCCCCTGTTTCCAGAGGGATAGGGTGAGGGGTTACTTGCTCCCATGGCTGCTGAGTGGACAGGCTTTGTTCGAGTCCTTAGATTGCTTAACTGGGTTCCTGCCTCCTTGCTAGTCAGCCCCAAACTGAGCGAGGCTCCTTCCCTTTTCTCCTCCCTCCAGACCTAGCAATGGCTGCAGGTAAAGATGGGTGGGCTAGCTGGGCCCAAAAACTTTATTTAACCCCTGGAATGCCATGCCCTCCTTTCTCCACTCCCTCACAACTACCTATATTAGCTTTAACTGGATCAAAATGTTGCATGTGAAGTAACCATTCATCGATATTTTGCCAGATAAATACAATGATTTGTTAGTTTCTAGAATTAAGATGTGGTTGGTTATAACTCAGACTAAAATTTGTATTGCAAATGATAATAAGGAAGAGGTGGAGTATTCCAAATCTGCAAGAGGTCACAATAAAATGGTTCATATTATGTTTCTAATCTCATTGCTCACAGACATAGTCAATATAATGGAATACTTATACAATACAAAGCAACTCTAAGGAATTAAGTAACACATATTTCTGTTCAGAATTGTTCTTTTCTCATTCACTCAATGACTAACTTCAGGTTGCTTTAGGACGAAGTAAATGGGAATATTTTACGATTGAGCACGAGTGAAAATTAGGAGGGTAACACAGATCATTAAGAAGATACCATATTGGAATTATACTGTATTTAGATTTTAGACTTGGTTTGGATAGTTGGCATGATTTAAGTATTATTTATTGTTCTTGCTCAATTCAGTTATTATGGTATTCTCTTTGGTATCATACTGAAGGACATCAAATATCAGCTAGAGGGAAAAGTTCACTAGCCTTAACATTGGGTTTTGCATATTTAGATTCCGTGAAATGAGTTTTCAATCTAATGCATGGTCAAATTAGTCTTTAAGATTCAAAATGGTCTGAATGTGATTTCATTTATGCTGAAGTAAATCATTAAGACTAGGTCAGTTGAAGCCAGTGGAGTTATATTTATTTAAGCAAGATCAGAATTTGGCCCTTTGTGTTTCATCTAGTTGAGTGTGAACAGCATTTTTAATAGCAACTTTAAACATTGAGGCTCTTTGTGGATATTAAAGACAACCTGGTATTTTTTGGCCAGGTGTCTTAGCAAAATTACTCTCGCTTTCCCTCCCCAGATGTCATGCAGTGATCAGTGCACAGCTCCTCCACAGCAAAAAGGCATGCATTTATTTCATGTAGGAACAAATGCTGATCCTGCCTAGGTGAATGATGGGAAAGCCCTCCAACACAGCATGGAGCTCAGTTCTGCAGTTGTTCCCCTGATTTCAAAGTGTAGATATTAGGTGGCAATGGTATATTAAGGCAGGGGGAGGGCGATAATGACACATGAACAACTGCTACTATTACAATCTGCCTATATTTCTCTATCAACCTATGGAGAAATGCATTAGGTTCACAGAGGTGTCTTCAGCCTTAGGGCTTCAACCCAGTTCCCATCTACCATCTGCCCATTGTTCAAAACAGCTCGTATTGCTGGGCAGTGGGGAGTAGATTTTCTCTATAGTTTGTGAATTGGTTCAACATCCATCAGGCTCAAAGCAGCTTCAGAAATGTTAATTATAATAAAGGCATTTTACTGAATTCTAAGGAATTTATTTCATATATATCCAGGCCTAAAAAGTAGTAAATAGGACAATGGCAGTCTAATGATTTCTAACCTGTTAAACTATCAAATAAAAATATAAATATATATACTAAAGTAATACACGTCATTTTTCTTTCTGTCACAAAAAGCCTTTAATAACTTATTTGTCCCTGAAGTCAACATGAATTATAGTCTTCCTTACATTTAATCCCAAATATGGCAGTTTAAAATAAATTTAGTACTTAGAGTTTGTCAGTTTTTCAGTACAATAATTAAGTACCCTATCACATCTGAGTAGATACTTATCAGGTGAAAGCAAACAAACACTCAAGACAGAGGACAATATGATGAGATAACTGCTTGCACAGTAAGCAGTGTCCTGAGGGAGGTGAGGGAGCTTATCCAACAGCAGCAAGATCAATGTCCTAGCAGTAGCAGCCATCAGAGAGTATATTATTTCTGTGCTGTTAAAAATGTTGCAGAATGATGGGATTTATAATGTATAGTGTGTAACTATATTGTTCATGAAGCTCAAGGACTAAAAACATATGCCCTATACTTCACAGAGCAATGCTTAAATTAGCCATCAGGCAAGATTCTGATAAAGATTCTGTGCCTGTGTTACATGTGTGTATGCAAGGTGTTCTGCCGCAGCAGGAATTCCAGAGGCTGTGTATGTGATAAAGGCACTCTGCCCTGCAGAGAGCAAGGGGAGTGTAAGGTGAGCAAGTGGGCTCTGCTATGCATTTTGGGATGGCCTGGCATCATCTAATCTAGCCTAAATCAGGGGTAGCAGTTCTGCCCCAAGAACTATTCAGTAACTCCGTCCGGGCTAGCCATTGCACCAAAAGTAATCTACACCAAGAAATGGGCTGGTGGTGTTTACTTCTACTTCTATTCTGGATCAGCAGCCCTAGTGGGGATAGTGTGAAAAAAGGTAAAGCATTTTGCTCACCCACAGCCAGTCTATCTGCACCAGAGGATAAAGAGTAGCCTGGCAGAAGCTGCTCTCCGTCGTAAAACTGTGGGACTAGAACTGGATGCATACAGGTGTTTGGCTGCCAACACTTCTGCATCACCATTGGAAGCTTAAGCTGGACTTTGCCTAGAAGATCCTGGGAAGATAGACAACTGCAGGAAGTACTACCAAGCAGGGTCTGAGTGGTAGCCCCTGCTAGGCTATGCTGAGACATAAAGCAGGAAGCCATAGCTGGGATCTGTCTGAGCAATGATACAGGCAGGCTGTTGGCTTGCTTCTGCTCCAGATCTTGCCTTGCTATGTACTCTAGACTCCGATTTATGACCCAGGTACATCCAGAACTCTGTTACTTGCCTGCTCTCTGTAACCTGGTGCGTCATGTTGACTCCCTGGTATCCTGATCCAACTTAACCCAGACCCTACTAGTTGTCTCCTGACTGCAGCTTGGAAACTGACTGATGCCTGTAGGCCTGGGATGACACCTGATTCCCCTATGTGGTTGTATTGCCTGGCTCATGACTGAGCCCTTCGAGATGCTGATGCACACATGACTGCTGGGCTGCTCTTTGGGAGAGGCTAGTGCCATTGTCAATGCTAGCCTGGTAAACTGCTTGAGCTTAAGGAGTGCCAGGATTGGGCAGGTGCCCAGCCCCTGCTTGGGTGCAAAAAGCATCAGAATTCTGCTGTCCTTATTCTCTACTCCTTCCCTCCTTTGTGCAATATTGAGCACACACCAGCCAAGAATCAAATTTGGGGGTATTTTAGGATCTGAACCATTGCCTGTAAAGTGAATGGGAAGATGCTCATTGACTTCAGCAGGCTTTGCATAAGAAGAATGGGAAATATGAAGCTTCAGTATGGAATTTCCCATTGCAGGTGAAACATAAAATACACATTAGGCTCTAACAGACAGAGGACTCCCCTGATTTCATACATTTGTTTAGTGCCCAAGAAAGAAAACAGATGAATGTTTATATATTTTTAAATACTCTCACCTCTTCCCACAGAAACATTTCTAGCCCACTTGCAGATCTTGTTATATAAGAGTTAGAGTTCACTGGTGGCTAATGATGAATGCTGCTCACCTCAGGGGTGGGGGAGAGGGATAGCGATGAGCAGAATAGGGATCTCAGAGGAACTGATCCTGAATTAGTGAGGACATAAAGTTATACACATCGAGGGGCAGCAGGAAAGCCAAAAGAGGGACCACCTAACTGAACCTCAGCATATGCTCAGGCCTCACTACTGCGGAGTCAGTCCTGTGTAAATCAAATTGTAATTCAAATTGTAATTCAAATTGCCAACCTATTTCCCACCCACATTTCACCTTGGTATCGCCAGGTAAAATACTGTACTTGGAGTTTCAGAAAGCCTGTGACTAGGTCCAAGACCAAAGTAAGCAGTCTACTTACATAACAAGGTAGGTTCTCTCATGGATCAGTAACTGGTTAAAAGCTGCTTAAAAACTGGATATGAAATTAAAAGGGGAGGAGTAAATGGACAATTTCCAAAAATGCAAAGAAGTAAAATAGTGGGATCCCTGTACTGGAAATGGAGGTGAAAGTAACTTAAGTATCTTACAGATACGGTTATATTGCCTCCTGTCCTGGAGGGGAGTCCCAGGGCATGGGGAGGAGACGATGGGGGAGTAGAGGAGTCCATACTGGGGTGTGTGAGGAGTGACTAAGTACTGGGGTGTGTGAGGAATGGCTAAGTGAGGGTGGGGGTTTATGTGTGGGTGCAAAAGTCAGGGTTGGGGGATCTGAGAAGACAGTGCAGAGGGTTGGCGTGTGTGTGGCGTATATGAGTCAGGATCTGGGTGTGAGGAGAGGTGCAAGAGTCAGGGTTGGGGCTGTGAGGAGAGGCTCAGGACAGAAGGCAGAGGTCTGCGGTGGCTCAAGGCAGGAAGTTGGGTAGTATGTTTAGGAGAAAGTGTAGGGAGGCAAAGGACTATTTAGGGAGGGCAGACGGGGCTGAAGCCCCCGTGAGATTCATACCACAACGCTGCTTGCTTTTCTCCTCTCTCAGGGAGGTATCACTCACTCCTAAGGCAGAGGAATGCATGCAGGCGTACTGTGTGCTTCCTCTTGCTCCCTGAAAATGACAGGAAGGGGAACAACAGCAAGCAGTGCCCTGGAGTGAATGGGGACTTCAGCCCTAGCAGCCTGCAGGAGAATCCAGGGAGCTGGCTGAGAGCACACCATGTCTCCTCCCACAGCTAAGTGCCTTAGCCAGCCAGCTCTTTCTTGCTGGAGAGGTGCACCAGGGAACACCTCCTTTCTTTCACCTCTGACTAGAAATAGTGTTATTCGATATACTCATCTATGATTTGAAAAAAGGGGTAAACAATGAGGTGGCAAAGTTTGTAAGCATCACAAAATAACTCAAGGTAGTTAAGTTTAAAGCTGACAATGAAGAGTTACAAGGGGATTTCATAAAACTGGACAACAAAATGGCAGATGAAATTCAAGTTTGATATATACAAAGGGACTAAAACTAGAAATCATAATCCCGACTATCAAATGATGCTGTTCAAAGTCGCTTCTACTGCTCAAGAAAGAGAACTTAGAGCCCTTGAAGATAGTTCTCTGAAAACATCTGCTCAATGTGCATCAACAATCAAACAATCTAATACAATGTTATGAACCAACTGGAAAAGGGCAAATAATAATAATATAGTAAATACCAGAATGCCACAATATAAATCCATTGTGGGTCCACATGTGGAATTCTGCTCATCCCATCTCAAAAAAGGATATATTAGAATTCAAAAAGCTACAGAGAAGGGCAACAAAATGATTAAGGCTTAAATAGCTTCCATACGCTGTGGAGAAAGTGAATAAGGATGTGTTATTTCTCCTTCATATAACATCAGAGCCAGGAGTCACCAAACAAATTTAATAAGCAGCAGTTTTAAAACAAACAAAAGGAAGTACTTCTTTACACAACACTCAATGAACCCATGGAACTCATTGCCAGGACATGTTGTGAAGACCAAAAGTATAATTAGATTAAACAAAAAGAATTAGGTAAATTAATGAAGGATAGATCAATCAAAGCTATTAACCAAGATGGTCAGGAACTCAACCCTTCACTGGAAATGGATCACTCAATATTTAACCTGTTCTGTTTATGACCTTGGAAAAATATAATATCCATCACTGTCAGAAGACAGGATACTGGACTATATGTACCATTGGTATGACCCAGGATGCCCATTCTTATTTGTTATATCCATTTACCAAATCCATTAACCCTGATTTTTCATGATAAAGGGAGCAGAGGCACAAGTGGCTTGGGCAGGGCTCAACCTCACTGCAGCCATTGGTAGCCAATAGCACCCAACTCTGCTTACAAAAATCTTCTACTTCCTACACACTGTGCCCTGACTTCCAGGATCAAAAGATCATGCTTAGTGCTTTATGGTTATATGCAACCTCTAGTTACACTGATACTAGAAAGCAATAGCACTGTGTTCCCTGTTATACAAGGATTTGAAGGGGGGGGGGAGCTTTAATGATCTATGAAGTAACCTTTAACATTTTGAACAATGATTTAAAAATTTAGGAAGTGTAATTACTTAATTTACTGTATTTTTATTAGTACAGGTTGAACCTCTTTGGTCCAGCTAGGCCTTGAGTATTTGCACTGCCAGTTCAGCCTGGCCCATTCCCACAAAGTCACTCTGGACTGAATTCAGAATGTCCAAGTGGGGAGTCCAGAGTTTTGCAATAGCCTGGCAAAGAGCCCTTTATCATTTTAGTACTGCTCTTGTTCTCTAGAACAGAACTTTCTAATCTTTCCCTGTTGAGCATGAATCCTGTTCCCAAACCAATTCTCTGCCTGTGAATTCAGGGTTGCCCACTTATTCCAGGGCAGATCCTACACAATTCCTATGCCTTGTCATTAGTACAGTTACAGTAACATTTTATTGCCATTTCTGCAATCAGAACATAGTCCAATTCCAACTACATCAACACATCATTGAAAGCAGCTTGTGAGTAAACAACATTATCATTCATGTAAATGAGGCTGGCCAGACCTGAATTCTTCCTCCCTGAGGAAGAAGCAGAAAATTCCATCCAAATTTCAATCCAAAAGCAAACTGGCCTTTTAATATCTAAGGTTTGTACCATTTTTGCCTATATTTTATTTCTGCTTCATTTTTCTTGCTGTTTTCTACATTCTGATCTTTGAAAACAGCTGAATGTTTTTAACTTGTCCTTCACTTTTCACAGCTTTCCCCCTACCGCCATGAAGCCTTTCCTGATCAAGTATCTCTTTAACTCCATGCAATGAATCTGAGAAGAGAAAAAACCTTGGTGTGTGCCTCCTGTGATAACTCTTGGGAATGCACACTACAAATTAATCATAGCAGGCCCTGGAATATTAATATTATTTACATAACTACTGTGGGAGGAATATTTACCTAGCAATCAGCACCATTGCTTTGAAAACAACAAGCAGGCAAATGGCTAGTTAAACTTGGTGCAGAACACAATCTAATCTGACACAACCTTAACTATAGTTGTAATATTGTGAGGCCATACTTTATAATCTAATAATAATAGTAAGTCTAAAGGCTGTTAGAGCCATTGTTCAAACATACAACAACAAAGCCAAGCTGCATAATTTGAAATATGTAATTCCTGAGTGGCAGTTACCACTCGTTTGGGACTTAACCTCATTGTGTCATATGTGGATCCATAATGCAATGTGTCATTATCAACTTGGTAGATATGCTCACATGCAGTTGCCAGCTGGACAAGATTCAGATGGAGCAGAATTGCAGTTCTGAAAGCAGAATAATCCATTCACAAGAAACATTGTGATGATTCCAAACCTAGCTTAGAATCTTCAAAGAAACCTAAATCAAGACATGTTGATGCTTCGGATGCAGTGTGACTGTTTCGTTGCACACTGCTGGTGGATTATGCCTTTCAACCCAGCCTAGCTGGCTGTAGAAGAATCACCCATATAAAAGAGGATTCTTTGATGGCATAGAGTGGCACGGCTCTTCCGATACGACCCGTTGGTCTCTACTATTCTGACTGGATAGGGCCTATGGCTGTGAGACAGGGAGTGTGATCATAACATCCCTGCATTCTGTCATTTGTCTCTCTGCTTTGTGCCAGGAGTGTGGTTTCGCCAAGAGTGGGCTCAGAATCGGAGGATCAAAAAACATACCTAAACTCTATCCTCACTGTGTGCTCCTCACTGTGGCCTAAGATCAGAGGCATGAATTTGTATCCATATATGATGCTATGTATTTAGGAAGGGTAGCTGACCGCTTTATGAAATGTCAAATGAAATTACTTCAACCTTCACAGTATCCTCTGAACATCTAACTTTACCTTGAATTGTAACATTTCAGTAAATAACAACCTCTAGCCCCTAAAATGTTTTTTTTCTCATTTCAATAGCAATTTTAATGAATTCATCCTTTCTGACATTTGCATTTGTCTTTAAATGCCACCAGATAACAGGGCTTTAATCATTCCAAATAGCTTTTTAATTATAGACCTAATTACTTTTGCAGAAGGTTAAGCTGCACAAACAGGAATAAAACTGTTTGCTTGTGCTCTGTGTTAAGAATGATGTAGTGTTTTCACATTATCTATTCTGTAAACTTGCTTGGTCAGTTTTAAGTGACATTTACAAAAAAACAGCAATCCTGTATATCAGAAGGTAAGAATGAAATTCGAGGACAATTTAACATCCAGCAGTATGTTAAAATTAAAATTGATCTTTTAATTAATTATGAAATCAAAGTCAGCCATTCTTTTCAGCTAAAGTGGTCATTTTTGTGGCCAATAATTTTAAGATATAAAGGGGTAAAGGAAAATATGAAATTTCCACCATGGGGAAAAATTTCCTCTTCTTAAAATCCTATTTGGTTTCTCATACTGTGTCTCTACCTCTTACAGCAATGCCACAAACCCCATAAGCAGCCTGAACCACCTATGCATATATTGGTTCTTAGTGTTCTCTTACTGGAGGGCTGCCTCTTCAAAGTAATAAATACAGGGGAGTTAACAAAGTGATGCATAAATAAATATATTTCACCAGGGCTGCAGGTATGCAAATGAGGTCAGAATAGTACCCATATGGGCAGAAGCTCTTTCCTTCCTGTTGAAAAACATGCCAGGTACATTTATATTTTACGGTGTTGTTATTTTACTGGAACAGCTGTCTAACTGCCTTGCTTAATTAGTACATCAACTGCTACATACAGTATTTTTCAAAAAAGTGCAAAGCTAATTTTAGCTCAAATTAGATAGAAACACATACATTTTACTACTGCCAAAGTCCAAATACATCTATCAAAATTGTAAAATTCAAAATGTATCCCAATCAATGGGGAGGTTCTCTTACATGATCAAGATCATGCAGTTATTTAACCTTAGTGCCAAGTACTTTTTTAACCACATCAGTTTGTTGCGTTCTGTTTTATTTTATGCTTTTTCCTCTCTCTATAATTTGCAATCAATATTTGATTTTACCTTAGAGAACCTGACTATGTCTTTGATACCATTGTGTAGGGTTATAACTAACTAGAGCTTCAGAAAGACTGAATTGTGATCTATGGAGAGACAGAAATAGATAGTGGCTTGAATACAAAGTCTAGGCCAGGAAAGATAATGCAATTTTGTGGGCCAAATAGTGCCAGTGAAGATTTGTATGGGGTTTTGTGGCCTTAGAGAAAGCCAAATGCCCTGAAAGTTGCAGTCATGCTAGAATCTATCACTGTTTTATTCCTTTGTGGGTTTTGTTATCCCTGATGGAAACACAGAAGGGATAAATTGTCGAAATTCTTTTTATTTGCCTGCCTCAATACAGTGATATGTTGAAGTGTTTATAATTTCCCATATTTTCCCTACTATCTTGCCAATACTGGATTTCTTATTGCTTTGTAGTGTTTAACATTAATGTAGAATATACAGTGGGTGCTGTTTCTCCTTCATTCAATCATATATGTGCTCTTTTTTGTTTGCTTACTCGAAAATTGAGGATCCGTAATGAAAAATACATTTTCAATGAATGGATGAAAGAATGAATGATGTATTTATAAATTGCTTTTCATCTCTGCTTCTCAAATTAGTTTACAAACACTGCTTATAACTTTTTTCATAAGGCAAAATACAGTGTGTTATCTGGCTCCAACTTCATTTATTTGAAATGTTAAATTATTTAAAATGAACAAAAGTAGTCTTTAGAAAGAGCATTATTGGCAGTGAATTTGGTGGCCAAGTTTTACTTCGTATATATAAATGAGGTCATTATTATTAGATACTATAGACAGGAGTATTTCTGGAGTCCACTTTGGCCCTGGGGAAGTTATTCAGAAGAGGAAGAATGTGTATGTGCACCAGTAAGTAGTTTAAATATCAACCAACTTGATAGCTCTGTGTGTATGTGTATGTGGTGGATCGGTGATAACATTTGCACTAGGGTTGAATTGATGAAGGAGGCCAAAAATATAATAATTTACTCAGAAATTCCTTACTAATCTAAAAGTGAACTGTTGGTTAATGTATGTGACTATCGGGGGCAAAATATTTTAGGTTCTTCCCCGACAAAAGGAACACATAGGGTACATCTAGACTACAGGCTTTTGTCAACAGATACTGTTGACAAAGCCTCTGTCAACAAAGAGCATCTAGACTACTGCCAGTTATGTTGACAAAGCAAGCCACTTTGTTGACATAAAGTCTAGACGCTCTCTTTTGAAAAAGCACAGTGTGGATGCAATAGCGCCTTTTGTCGACAGAACTCGGTCAACAAAAGGTGTTATCCCTCGCAGAATGAGGTTTACCGCCATCGACAAAACTGCAGCATTCTATTGACTTACTGTTGACAGAACTTGGCAGTAGTGTAGACGAAGGTATAGTTTTGTTGACAAAAGTCCACTTTTGTTGACAAAACCCTGTAGTCTAGACACACCCATAGGGACTCAGACAACTCTCCATCATCAAAGTTGGAAACAAGCATACAGACATTGCTATTTTTGTGAAAATGTCATAGGCAAAATTAATCCCAGAACTCTGAAAATATTGTGCCATTGTAGCAGAGCAAACATTTCCTGAGCACTTCCCCATGGGCAGAGACAGTCTCATGAGTGCTGTTTCTGTTTCCCCTTTTCAGCACCCTTTACATTCCCCACACAATATTTCTTGTGACTTCCACCATGTCCAGGCTGCGGCTAGTGGAATAGCTCAAATAGTTCAAAAATAATTCTCAATGTCCCACAAATAAAGTCCATACAGATGCATACTCAGCCTTGGCTCTTCTGCCAGACAACAGAACCTTTATTCTGTCCAAGTCTGCTTGTCACAGAGCTGCCACTCCTCATCCTTTTTGTCTGGAGCTCAGCATTCCTTCTGTTCTCCCTCAGAGAACACCTTCTTATTGGCTGGAAGGGAGCACTGCCCCACTCTACGCAATAGGACAATGTCCTGGGTTATTCCCGTCCAATCATTAATTTCCCAGCACCATGTATTCTCTTCTGGCTTTGGCCATTTCCTGCACTTTTGTTCACTCCAGGGTTCCTGGAATAGGATCTTTTGGCCCTTTCTACTGTCTAGCCTTCTGCAAATATTCAGTACAACTAATGAAATATGCAGAGATGAAAAATCATGATGGCTTGTGACACAGCATAGCAGTCCAGGCTTCCACATTGGGCAGTTAAATGGTCACATTTATCTTTTCAACAAGAAGATATTGTTGGATACCAGTGGACTGCAACTATTGTTTACCACGTGTATCACAGTAGACTTAAAGACCCCCAAGCCAAATTAGGCCCCTTTTTTCCTAGGTTTGGCAAAAACACTCAATAAGAAATAGTCCCTGCATTTGTGGTTTATAATCTAAACAGTCAAGATAGAGAATAGGTGGCAAGCAATTAATATTATCATCCTCATTTTACAAATAGGAAACTGAGTTTTTGAGGATATGGGCACAAATGGTTTGCAATATGGCTGAGAGTGATGCAGTTGAACTATGATTAAAGATTATAAAAAAATTCTGTAATCTAGTATAAATACAGAGTAGTGTTTTGATTGTTGTTGATGCATATTTTTATGTACGCATTGCTATATATTTTTATAAGAAAAGGCAAATTCAAAGAAATGTGCTTTGCTTGTTGAGAAGAAGCTAATGTTCCTTGTGGCAAGGGCACCTCTTCCTCAAGCCACCACTGGGTAGGCCTCTTCCTCCTAGCCCCAAGGGTTGAGGTTTTGCAGCAGGTCTCAATGGTAGGGAGCCCAGCCACACGCCCTCAGGCTCCCTCCCTAGCTGCCTTTACTTAGTGCTGATCCAGCTTGTTCTCTCCAGTTTCTTCCTCTCTGTCACTCCACCACCTTCCTTTTGTCCTCTCACACTCTCTCCCTAGCTTCCAACTGCTGAGGCTTTTAAAGGCCCTCAGTCAACCAGCAGAGGAGTCAGCTGGCC
>CM057846.1:67691781-67704808 GCA_030068395.1 Apalone spinifera
AAGATGAGACAAAATGTCCTAGAAAATGTTACTCATGGATGCTGCTATTTGACAGTTTAATGTCAGCAATGAATGCAAGAATACTGTTACAGGTTGAATCTCTCTAATCCAGAACTCTGGTCTAGAAATGTCCATCATCCAGAATGATTTTAGTTAGCCATATGTCCACTTTTCATAGGTGTGGCCAAGTTTCCCATGGTCCCATAAAGTTTGTTTATAGTCACCAGTTCTAACTCTCAGTGTTCTGTGCTGTTATTTAGCTCTAATTTACCCCCAAAATGTCTTCTAAGAGCCCAGTGAGCAGTGGAAGTGTTGGTTCTCTGGTTTGGAACTGGTCAGGTCCCAAGGGTGCTGAACTAGAGAGATTCAACCTGTGATTGTGTGTCTTCAACCAAAGGAGATTGCACAGCAGGTGCAAACTTAGCAAAGTATTTTCCTCTGTCCACCAACATAACCTCCATCAGTTTACATTAATTTTCAAGTGATGTAGGAGAGTCCAGTTGCAGAATCATTAAACAGGTTTTAAAAATGTGAGAAGAGAATTAGATTAGGACTCTCAAAGTTTGACGTTTAATTTCTTTACTATGAAAAAAAAAACTGCGAAAGAGGGACAAGAAAAAGAAAGACACGAGTCTGATCACACATTCAGAAGAGGCTTTCTTTTCATCTTGTTAATAAATCCATCTCTGACATACTAGTTACAGAATGTCATGAGCACGTTGTGAAAGAGTTTTCTTGACGAAAAGATGGCATTAAAGTAATGTTATCTCACTAGTGATATTTTATTCATAGATCTTGTTTTCAAATTATCATTCTTTGACCATAATGTAAATGTTTCTTTATTTAGACTGAAATCTAATATTTTCTAATATATTATTAAAGCACATATTTGTGTTCTATCATATAATATTGGGCAAGATCAAATGGCATGACACCAATGGCCTAGCATAGCAACCTGCACCACGCAGCATAGTGATAAATCGTTTGTGAGACTTGTCCTGTTTCTTTTTCCATTAAGCAAAGAAATCAACAAAATAAAATAAATTTAAGCAAAAATGTAAATCCTACAAGGCCAAAAGGCTAAAGGCATGCATGCAGCCACTTGCCAGAAAAACTGAAGTCAATAGCATGAGATCAGGTCAGAAGCCAACAGTCTCCCTTTTAGCTTCTCCTGACCCATGCAGCCATAAAAATTTCACTATAGGCTTTGTATGACAGGGAGCAGTAGGAATTATAAGGGTACTCAGGATTATGCCTTAGAGGTCAGGGAACATGTTTCATATATCGTGTGTTTATGCACTGTGATCTAGGAACAGCTTCATTTAATTCACAGTCCTCTAACCTATGATCTTAGCAGCAATAATTGGTATATATGTTCATGACAATGGCATACAGCTTTGCATGAAGATTTTGTGTATGTTTTTATTTTAAAGGCTCTTTGTTCATTGTTTCTTGTGCCTCACTTGTAAAATGGAAATCAAGTGCTTTCTAAAAGATTATATTCAGGACTGGTGTTCATATATGTGTACAAACAGATTTAATTTCAAGGCCAAGTCATAGTTGAGAGGTAATTCTGCTGATACTAATAGCAAAATATAATAGTCTCTAATAATCCACAGTTGTGTTACAAGTGGATTGTATTAATGTTTTATATATATATCTGAATGCAGAAGGCTAACTATAACAGTATTCAGAGATGTGCATTGTACAGTATGTCAGCGGAAGGAACATCAGCTGTAGAAACATGACAAAAAAACCCCTTAATTCCTCCTTCTCAAAAGTGTCATATCAAAATGGATTTCTTTCCTCTGAAATTTCACACCAATAATTGCAGTTAGGCTGTTGTGCAACAGTGCCCTTTTTTAGTGGAGAAGCAATTACTTTAAACCCAGTCACTTATTTGGGAGCCTAAATATTAATGTAATTGCTTAACATTAGGCATGTGAGATTGAAACTCTTTGGCCTGTATTGCCTAGAGTGAAGGCCAATGTGTCATGTACGACTGCTGCCTTTCTCAAAACTTGAAAGGTGGAAAATGGGTATGTCTGAAATTAAGGTCAAAATGAGTATGTCTGAACAAACAAAATTTTAAGAACAATCTTCTATTTTAAAAAAATTCATTTAGCTGCATGAGCCCCTCTTTGGCCTTACTCCTCCTTATACTAATCAGGGTTAATTTGATGGCCACTCAACAGCAGTTCATTAATGCATGAGCAGGTTCTCCTGTGTTCATCATTTCCTCCCCTGTGCTTGTAACTACAACACTACCTCTGTACTGTGTAGAATTAAGTGAGATAAAGACACACACACACACACAGCCTATATGAGTATGAGCACAATACATTTTATTAGGTTTCTCAGTGAGTTACAGTTCTGTAATTCTTCAGAATCAAACTAGCATCATCAGTGAGCAAGCATCAAGAATCCTCATTTATTGGGGATAAGTATGAAATCTATATTGCTTTTCTCTGGCCTGGGCTGGTTTGTTTTCCTTAGTACTTTGGAGAATTCACCTTATTGGGGAAAAGTTTATTGTACTTCTCGTGGGAAAGTAGCTGAAATGGAAATATCAAGAGAGAAGAGAATTGCTTGGGGCAAAAGACAGAGAAATCCAGTTACAGAGTCCTCCAAGTTGGATGGCATCAGTGAATTCCACAGCAGCTGTGATTGATTATGGAACTGTTAGCACAGAGCTAATCTTCACTGAAATCTGGTCATTGGTCCCAGTCCGTGATTGTGTTAGACCACCTCACCCACCCACTGTCTATATCTAAAACACAGAAATATGGTTTCAAGTCACATATGGGGCAGGAATGCTTGCATGACTGAAGCAGGGCTGTGGGCATAAACATACCTCAGGCTGTGACACCTATGCTGATTTGTATTGTGGGCACTCACAAGCCTGAGAGGTGTCCTGAGTTTAGTAGTCCTCCATTCCCACAATGTACTGACCTTTTCCTGCCTTACCCTTGCCCAAATCTACAAAGGTCCCTATCTCCACAGTGTCCAGAAGTAATGAGCTGCACCGATCACTTCAGAACGGCTTTCTGCTGTGCTGTTTTCACCTCTACAAATGAACATAGAACCTACTCTAAAAAGCTGCTGCCAGATCATCCAAGTACAGTGAGTGCTCATCAATTTGTGGTCAGAGTTCACTGTTCTCCATGACTTCTCCAGCATCACCATTTTTACTGGGAGGTTTTGAAGAGACTGGTGCAGTAGGGCATTTAGTGGACTGGCACCGTAATGGGAATGGATAAAGCACCTCAGACCAGAAGTCAAAGGACACTAGGAGGGTTTCTTCTACAAGTCCCTGTCTTCGAGGAGCAAGATTGAGTGTTCCCTAGGGCTCCTAGTACCGAGCTAGAGGAGACTCACAACCCCCTTCTCATCACTTCCAGTTTAATCAGCTGATGGGGTATCATTGACAGCCAGGGCAACAAGGCAAGTGGAAACTGCAGAGGAGGAAGCCTCAAAAGGCCCTCATGTTACCCTGCCCTTCCACTCAGAGGCTTCTGCTCAAAAAACCCTCATGACAAGTCACAAGAGGAACCTGAGATTCAGCAGGAAATGGAACCTGAGGCTAATATGTTAACCCCCCCCCCATCCATCCTAACATTCCCTTCCTCTTTCCCTCTTTCTCCAGGATTGCATGTATGAAGTCCCCCTCCCGCCATCCCTAGCCTACAAACGGCCTCTGAATTACCACTATAAAGCTTGTGGCAGAAGCTATAGAGCAGATGAATGCCCCCCTCCCCTTCCCAGTTGTCACACAGTGATCAGTGCACAGCACCTCCACAGCAAAAAGGCATGCATTTCATTTCACTCAGGAACAAATGCTGATCCTGCCTAGGTGAATGATAGGAAAGCCCTCCAACACAGCATGGAGCTCAGTTCTGCAGTTGTTCCCCTGATTTCAATGTGTAGATATTAGGTAGCAATTGTATATTAAGGCAGGGGGGAGCAACAATGACACATGAAACAACTGCTACTATTACAATCTGCCTATATTTCTCTATCAACCTATGGAGAAATGCATTAGGTTCCCAGATGTGCCTTCAGCCTTAGGGCTTCAAACCAGTTCCCACCTACTATCTCCTCATTGCTCAAACACACATGCTACAGACAACCACTTACCCCAAGAGTCCTGTAATCACTCCTTTTTCACCAGGAGACCTCCCTGATGAACTCCTTGTTAGCTGCTCCTGTGAAATGGGGTCTGTTCTGCTTCTTCTGGCTCAGGAGCCTGAACTGCTGGCTGCTGCTGGCAGAGTGAACAAGCTTTCAGGCTAGTGAGTGCTGAGCTTAAAGTGCTCTGACCCTCTCCCAGCATACAACTCTCTCACACATGCCCCAAATACATGGACACACTGTCTCTTACATACTCCCCACACAGAAAGAGTCCCTCCAAGGGTCCAACAGGGACCTCAGGCAGAAGGGGTGGAGCTGAGGGCAGCCAGCCCTTAGAGTTGTTTGAAGTGTGGCGCTGTGGTGATGAATTAAAAATGCCAGGGGTGCACCACTGCTACAGTAGCAGCAGTTGTCAGCAGCCCAGGGCCCTTTTGAATTGCTGAGCCCTGTGGCAAATGTCTCCTTTTTGCTTCTCTAGTAGGTGGGCCTGCTCCACACACACACAGAGTCTCTCCCTCTCTCATTCTCCCAATACACACATTCTCCCCCCAACAGGCACTTTTATTATTGTTTTTGTTGTTACTTCTTAGTACTTCCTGTTGAAATATGCAATGCACTTATATTCCCTGTAATTTTACTCTTTCAAAGTTTGTTAAGGATTGTAGTGTTGTGTTATATTAGTCTGTGCATTTCATAATTTAATTTCTCTCTTATGCTTAAATGTAATTCTCTGATTAGTGAGTTCTAAAATGTCTAAACTCTCCTGGCTGCAGTAATTATCATTATTATTTTTATTACCATATTGTGCATTGTCATTCATTATTTATAATGATACAGTCAAATAATAGTATGCTTCTAGAATGTAAATTTAGCTTGTATTCATGTAAGCTGTGCCAGTTAAAAAACCTAGCTAAACACAATGTAGACACTGTGCAGAGGAAGGCTACTTATTTTCACATTGGTTATGTTTAGACTGCAGGGTTATATTGGAAAAAGATACGCAAATTGTGAACTGCAATTTGTGTATTTTTTTCCACTTTTGTTTTTTCAGAAGAGGCTTTTTTGAAATTTGGCCTATCTACATGGAGCCAAATTTCAGAAAAATCTCCTCTTTTGCAACTTCCCTTAATCTTCATACAATGAGAACTACAGGGTGTAGTAAAATGAGGGTATGAGACATAAACCCATATAGCAGAGGCCTGATATGAGGCCTGAGGCCTAGCTAAGAATGGACAAAACATGGCGAACATAAAGCAAAGCTAAGCTGTGAGCAAAACCAGACCCCTGCCCACAGATCTAGGCATGAACAGGACTGAGATTAATTGGTAATAGGTTCAGAGCTGAGACTAACTGGCAATTGGGACTTATCATGAGTTGTAAACACACAATTCATTGAAAAAGACCATGGTACCCACTTCCCATAAATATCAACTCAGGTTCAGGGAAGGGTATAAGATAACAGCCTGATGGATGTTTACTTCTCACAAATACCAATTCAGGTTCAGGAGAAGGTCAAGGTTGATACATGATGGATGGAGATGGTCTAATCTGATCACGAGGCACAAGGTGATTGGTGGTAACCTGGTAATGTCAGAGGCTGGCAACTTCACACGTCAGCAGTCATGTGTTTGTACCTGTATATAGGGCGGTGTTTGGGGGGCACAGTCTTTGAATGGCCTCGGGGGCAATAGAAGTGTTCCATTGTTTTGAGTCATTTCATTGTTTACGGGGTCCAAACGCATAGTGGTTCAGTACGGTCTATTGACAACTCTTACTGTATTTCACTTAGCAATAAACCTGGGCTGGCACCTTCGATCCTTATCTAATTTGTGGTCTCTGGGGGCTCTCTTGGGGTCTGCTGTGAAGACTAAGTGCACAAGTCTACACGACACACATCATTGAGCACACAAGCAAGCAGTCTTCTGGTTATCATCATCGACGGAGTCAGAGATGTGTGAGGACACCGCAACAGTGAATCCTGGCCCCTGCTAACTAACAGCATTGCTGAATGGCTGCCCGAATAACTGCACAGGAATGCTGAAAGAATGTGTCCGCTTTTTCAGAAACTGTTCTGAAAAAGCATACTAGAAAAGTAACCCAGAAAAAGCTCTGCTGTATAGACATAGCCATTGTCTTTTTAGTTATATTGGTATATTAATTTAAAAATTGTACCAAATACATGCAGTTCCAAAATACGATTCTAATAGCAATGATGGTGTCAAATGTTAGTGAGTCATGTACATAAATGTGACTGGTAAACATAAAAGCCAAAATAATTAGAAAAATAAATTCCTGTCCTTAAAAAAAAGAGAGAAAAATCTAAATTGTGTATGTTAAAATTAAGTATTCATTTTTAGCAGGGTGAAAAACAATTGACTAAAATAGAGGGGATAATGGCAGAATGTGTATGTTAGAGAAAATAAGTAGATTTTAAGCAGATTTTATTTACTTTTATTTATCTCTACTAAAAATAGTGTATGAAGTATGAAACATGTGTTTCTGATATCTGTGTTAAATCTCCAGAACTGATACCACAAGGCTTGCTCTAAATTTATATATAAACTTAAATTATGGCTTTAATTGGAGTTTTCTATTCATTTTTCTTTCTTTATATAGAAATTAGGAATTAGCTGATGGGAAAATTGTATCTAAGTTGTTACCTTCAAAAAACAAGCAAAGCCTAGAGTTTTCAGGTGCCTAAGTAACCCCTAGAATTACAATGAAACTTGCCCCATGCCACCAAAATTTGAAATGGTACCTCAGGTGAGCCAGGAGTGGCCCAGGGTTGCAGGAAAGCCATGGGCACTGACAAGATGCAGACCCTGTGTTACAGTGTAAATCCTGTCAAGCACCACAAGCTACAGCAGCAGTGCAGAAGTAAGGGTGGTGATACACCACATACAATGTCACCCTTACTTCTGGGCTGCTGTTGGTGGCACTTCCTTCAGAGCTGGGCACCCAGCCCAGAAGCCACTTTTATCAGGCCACTGAGCCAGTGCCTAATTTGTGCTGAGGCTGAGCTATAGAGGTGGGGGGCAGGCAGCATGGGGGCAGTGCCCATACAGGACCAGAGTTGATGGAAGGCACCAAAGTACAAGTTTGCTCAATATGCTATTTTCCATAAGGCCAGCCCTGATTTCCTGTGAGGCATAGAACATATAAAACCATCCTGAAATGCTAAAGCCTACTGCACAAACCCAAAAGGTGTGATTGGTAAACATAAAAGCCAAAGTATAGCTTATACCTCTGTCAAGCACAGCCTATATTTATACTCAGCACAGGTAAGGGATACATGCATGTTTATACCCAAGCAAGCATACCAGTGCAGGCATAGTCTTCATTGTAGAATTGCTGCTATAGTAGATCTTTTTTTATTCTAATAAAGTAATTGTATATGCTGTTAATGATACATTGCATGCTGGATGTAATTTAAACTTGTAAGCTACGTCTAGACTGCATCCCTCTGTCGACAGAGGGATGCAAATCAAGCACATCAAAATTGCTAATGAAGCAGGGATTTAAATATCCCATGCTTCATTAGCATAAACATGGCCACCACTTTTTTTCTAAACGGAGTTTTTTCAAAAAAAAATGGCAGTCTAGATGTGGATCTGTCAAAAATAAACCCCTTTTCGACAGACCCTGTAAACCTCATTTTTTGAGAACTTCAATTTTTTAGCAATTTCGATGTGCTTGATATGCATCCCTCTCTCGACAGAGGGATGCAGTCTAGACACAGCCATTGGGTCCAATGCTGCCCCTACACCATGGCCAATGTTACTCTGGAGGAGCTAAATTTGAGTGCAGAATCTGGTTCTCTGAATTGTATGCACAGTCAGCTTTAACATCCTTCTATAATAATAGAAGTTGAAGGTTGTGATCTATATTGTTGGAAAAGCAATTTCCCTTGGGCTTGAAATAAGATCTTGGCTTTGACTTATAACAGTTATGCTAATCAATATTCAGGAAAGCACAGATTTGGGCACCTTGGCCAGAAACATATTTATATTAAGTTATAAACCCATTTAATACAACTCATTTTATTCTACTAGTTTATTTATTAAACTAAATATATCTTGTTCATAAAGTAGTTTCACTATTGCATATGTGGGTTTATAGTCCTATTTACACAAAAATGATTCTTGACTGTTCTTGAATTCAACCCTTTCAACAGAGCTAGACATATTTTACATATGGAGCAGCAACTTCCTTGACTCATTGAACGAGACAAATCAAGTGACGAATGTCTTTTTGTACTATGTGCCTTTCTCTTTGTAATTTTTTTTTGTATGATGATCTGCACTAAATTTATCTTTCCAGAGTTACATTGGCTCAAGTCATAATTTGCCTTCACAAGTGACACCAGAAGTGGATCTGGCCCACGAAAGCTCATCACCTAAGATACCATCTTGTTAGTCTTTAAAGTGCTACATAGTCCTGTTTTTTGTTTCAGAAAATCCAAGTATAAGAGGGGTAGCCGTGTTAGTCTGAATCTGCATAAACAACAAGAAATCCTGTGGAATCTTATAGACTAACACATTTATTGGAGCATAAGCTTTCGTGGTCAAAGACCTACTTCGTCAGATGCATGTAGTGGACATTCCAGAGGCAGGTATAAATATACAGGCATATGAAAAGAGTACCAATCAAGAGTACTCTCTCTAGCCTTTCTTGATTGGTACTCTTTTCATACACCTGTATATTTATACCTGCCTCTGGAATGTCCACTACATGCATCTGACGAAGTGGGTCTTTGCCCATGAAAGCGTAGGCTCTAATAAATCTGTTAGTCTATAAGGTGCCACAGGATTTCTCATTGTTTCTGAAAATCCCAAAATCAAATTACAGCAACATTATTTGAACAAAATCTCCAACAAAAGTTCTATTATTTAGAAATTCTCTCTGTCATAAGGTTATGAAAAACTAGATGATATCAATGATATAAATCAGCAAATATAGCACAGGGTAATGAAAATGAACCTATTACAGGCATGGATGTCATGTAAAACCTGCAACCCTTTGGAGAAACTACCCTTAGCCCTGCCACTTCCGCCAAGGTCCCAACTCACACTTTCTGACCCCCTGCCAGCTGTCCTCCACCCTGCACCCCGCACCCACACTACAGCCAGTGAAGGCTCAGCCAAAGAGTTTGCGGGGGACCAAGGCAGCATTCTGACAGTGGGGCTCACCGGTGGATGCAAGGACAGGGTTTTGTCCTCTTGCGGTGATTCACTGGGGCAGCCCTGTGCAGAGACCCCTGTGCACTCCACACATCCCTGCTTCCAGGGTCTCTGGGCGTGCCCCAGCCTGGCAAGCTGAATGATGTGCCTACCTACCTATATGTGCTTAACACTTCCCTGAGCACTGTACCAGCTTTGTGCAGGGCACACCTGGGTCTGCACAGCTGGGGTGTCCTGACCCCACACCATCCCACACCCTCTGTCCAGCCAGATGTGTGCCAGGCCTAGTCTGATGCACTCCTGGAAGCAGCCTCCCCTTAAGACATTGCTATTTCTGGTTGGGCAGCCAGATCCCAGCTGGGGCTTAGGGGTCCGGCTCAGCCGCCTCCACCCTGCAATGGGGAGCCTGCCCACAGGCTCCAACCCCTCCTTGCTCTAACATGCTGGCCTGGGGCAGAGGAGGCTCCTGAACCCTTGGCTGGTCTCCACAGAAACTGTAACAAAACACAGATTCCCAGCACCAGGCCCAACCAAAGAGTTTTTGTTAATTATAGCGCAGGGCCCTGAAGCCACCGGACCCAAGGCAACCGCCTTGCTCTAAGCCAGGCCTGGGACAGAGGAGCTCTGGCCAACCTGCCCCACCTCTTGGGTCACCCGACAGCCTGCACTGATTCCTGTCCCAGCCTACCAAATCACTGGTCCTCCCCCTGCAGATGCCTGGATTCAGGGGCCATCAGATTTAAGACACCTGGGCTGGTGGCCTGAATTGAACCCTGACTGGCTTTGGGGGAGAGGGGATGGAACCTTGGATTAGGATAGGGTTAGCCCATGATTACAGCTAAAGAATGAACTGTGTGGCAGCAGACCATAGGAATTAATGTTTCTCTGGACCTCAGTTAAGAAAAAAAGGGAATTTAAGGGAAAAAGGAAGTCACTTACTCTATCTTGCATTTCAGTGAGAGATTGAGAGATCACAAATGAATGGAGGCATTACATTGTTACGAGTAAGGTTAAGCCCTTAGCGTAATCCTCTGCATTGAGCAAAAGTTTCAAATTGTTCCTTTAGATAATATCCAAGGATGAATCACTTCTAGTGTAGCCCTCTTGCTTGTGGCATTCCTTCAGCTGTGGCCCCTTAAAAAAATCTTCACACCATTAAGATTTTTGTTTTAAAAATTAATCATCGGTGATGATTGAAAGTTAATATCTTTGAAGATTTTCATAATACTGAAGAAGAAACCCATTTTTTTAGATCTTGACTTTGATTCAACAGATGCTCAGATACAGCTGATCTTTGAAAGGTTTCTGCCTGAAAAGTTTTCTGTTGGACAGTTCCCACGATAACAATGAGATTGTATGATAGATTTATACTATCACATCTGGTTTTAGATGAAGAGTCTGGAGTGAAAGTTCTAAACTTGCTTAGATAACGGTTGTGATGAATAATTATAGCATTTCATCAATCTGTTTTCCCCGAATCATTAATATTAATGATTCACAGCATCCCCATATGTGAACTTGATGGAGGCTAGAGAGCGGAAAACTCCACAAGGAATATCTCACTGAAGTTTTTTCTTTATGATTTTTAGGTGAAAGTGTTCAGACCTCCCCATAACCTCATGGAATGAGCAAGGATTTAAGCCCAGAAACCATGGATGTCTTCCTGATGTAAAAGGCCATCTGCACTAAGTGCTGGATCTCTGCACTACCTCTGGAAGTAAGTTTTGACTGGAAAATGTTTGTTAAGAAAATAGCAATAAATGCAGGTTTTGTAGCATTTGTAGTGGCAAAAAAAGCTATTGTGACTTGGGTATCCATGAGACATAGAAGAGAGGAGAACTAATGGTCCTCATGCTTTCTATGTATCATCCAAAAATGAACTAAAATAGGGTAAATACTAAGGAAAAGGTATGCAATATATATCTAAGTTTAAACAAGAAGTCATATTTACTGTATGCTTTGTTCATGAAACTGAACATAGCCCAGAGATGAGGGCTACACTAGAAGAGCTGCAGTGGTGATGATGCTCTGAAGCTGGTGGGAGAGAATTCTCCTGTCAGCATAACTCCCCCAGGAGAGGTAGTAGTTTTGTGGCAGGAGACACTCTCCTGTTGACATAGCACTGTCTACACTGGCACTTAGCTCACATCACTTAGGCTACGTCTACACTGCAGTGTTTTTGTACAAAAACAAGTGTTTTTGCACAAAAACTTGTGGAATGTTCACACTACAAGCGTGTTTTTGCGCAAGAAAAAGTACAATAGATTGTCGGAAGACAGGGCTTTTTGAAGAAGAGTTATTCCTCTTTCTATGAGCAAGAGCTCTTGCGCAAAAAGGCATGTGTGGATGGACAACAGGAAAAAGCACAGGTGCTCTGATGTCCATTCTGTGAACAGCCATCAGAGCTTTCTTGCACAAGAGCATCTATGGCAGTGTGGACATACTCTTGCGCAAAAGCCATCAGAGCGCTCTTGTGCAAGAACTTTTTGCAGAAGATCTCTTCCACAAAAAGTTCTTGCACAAGAAGCTTGCAGTGTAGATGTAGCCCCCGAGATGTGAATTATTCACATCACTAAAAAATGCAAGTTATACCAAAGTACATTTTAGAGTAGGCAAGATCCAGGGTGGTGGTTTGGCCACATATAGCATGTTTAAACATATATAGCATGTTTAATCAAATTAACAGATGTCCAAAGTTTAAAAAAGGATAAGATTGGATGGGGAGAGAAGGTAAAAAGGATAATAATGACCTATCATATCAGTAATAGTCTAGAAATATACACGTTTTCAAAACAGAGCTTTATTTAGCACTCTTTAGACCTGACTTTGGTTTGTCAAAGTCTATAAAGTTACAAAATACGCACAAGCATCCACATAGTTAGTGGAATAAGCATTATTGATACACTTGTATATCACTGCAAGACTTCAGTCAAAAAATCCAAAGTAACTTAGGATTTCTTCTTGATTTTTTCCTCAAAATTATTTAAAATGTTATCTAAAACAGACTGCCCGGGACTACACTAAGACCTTATTTTGAAATAACCCCCCAAGGTTGAATTTATAAGTAGTGAGTCCACACTACCAAGCTTGTTATTTTGAAATAATGGGCCACGAATTCGAAATCTGCACACCTGCTTTTCATGAGGAGTACTCCAAAGTAGTCATTTTGAAATAACAGTACTATGGATTAAGGATGTTAAAGACTAGTTGATTATCTGATAATGCTTATCAGATAGTCAGTCAACTAGTTGATTTCCCCTCCCCTTGCTGCCTCAGATAGAGGCAGCAAAGGGGAGGGGGGAAAGGTATTGCCGGCAAGAGTAAGTCTCAGGTCCGACATTGGGTTCTCAAAGTACAAAAAATGCTACACAGGTATCTGTCAGACACACACAGTTTATTTTCTGACAGCTGTCAGCTGTGCCCCTTAACTAAAAGAACAACATGATAGGAAAAACAGCATTTTTTACATCCCTTCAGCTAGCCGGGAAACTCGTTTCAGCTGCGGATGAAGTGGGAGACTGTCTCAGCTTCTGAGGTGCCGGTACCCAAAGCCCATTGGTGAGGTCCAAATTGCTGTGCTCTGGTACAGCTTTAAATACTGTGTCTCTACCTTGTTTGTGGCAGTTTGGAGATTTCTGGGGGTTACTCATTGCTTGTTACAGAATGGCTCAGTTGTACTGCTTGTCCTTTGACTTTGTTTACATGATGGCTGTGTC
>CM057846.1:67713533-67724311 GCA_030068395.1 Apalone spinifera
GGAAACAACCTAATGCCTAATTAGAAACCAGGGAAAAAACTTTTCTAAGGCTTTGTTTACACTTCTAAGTTTGAAGTGCAGCTGTAGCAGCACTTTAACACTGCAGTGTGGTTACGGTAAATCACCTTTATGAGGGGAATAGCTAACAGGGTTGAAAACACTGCTCCCAGCATTGGGAACCCATTTACACTGGCACTTCACAGAGCTGTAACTTGTTGAGCTCAGGGAGATGTTTTCATGCCCCAGAGCGAGAAAGTTATAGAACACTAAAGTGGCAGCATAGACAAGCCCTGATCTCTCTCTGTTTCTAGAAGAAAGAATTCAACAGCAAATCTGAGTGGGGAAAGGAACTTTGAAGACATCTGCTGTCTTAGCAACAAAATGAAGTATCAACTCAAAGACCGCCACTAGGAGCATGGCCAGATTAATTATATCAGAGCTCTATCATTCCTCATGAGGTGTACTTTTTTCTAAGCTATTTTACAATGTATGAAGTGAAGAACTGAAAAAAAAGTTAGATTATGTTGAATTATGAGCTCATTTGAATGTTCATCTATGTCCTTGCATTCCTCTTTTGGTTATTCATCATAAGTTAATTTAATGTGTTTAACATAAGGAGTCATTCCTAGAATGGAAAAAGAAGAAGAAATGTTCATAACTGTAGAGGAAAGATGAGGCAGCACTGAGCGAACAGCTGTTTCCTTTGCATATTTTTTTTTCCTTTATAATGTCTATTACCTTTAGATGTCATTTTCTATGTCATCCTCAGGTATGAGTTGTCACAAAAGCTTTATGTAACCAACACCTGCAGTAGAGCCTGGCTGTCTCATGCCCTTTATTTGTGCACACCCAGGCCATGTCTACACTGGGGAGTTTTTTGAAATAACTCTCCTTATTCTGAAATAACAAGGTGAGTGTCCACACTACCAAGCCTGTTATTTTGAAATAACGGGCTTGTTATTTCGGAATAATAACTCCTGCGTGTGAAGAGGAATAAGCTTATTTCGAAATAGTTATTTCAGTAGTTGTTATTTTGAAATAACTTATTTCTATATAACTCTGGTAGTGTAGACATAGCCCCAGAGCACCTCAAGTGTGAATGCACTACCCCTTGACTCTGTCTGGTGGAACCTCAAGCTTCATCTTTGAATGCCGTTGGAGATGCACACACTTACTTTAGGTCTCCGTTTGGCTTATCTCAGGGTGTGTATACACAGCACCCTAAACAGGAAATAAAATACGCAATTTGCGCTACACAAATTGCGTATCTTATTTCAAATTTATTTCAAAATAGGCTATTTTGAAATTTGTGCATCCACACAGCTCCAAATTTCAAAATAATGCATTATTTTGAGCCATTCCTTATCCCTTGTGCAAGGAGATTTACCAGGATGGCGAAATAGCACGCCCTTTATTTCAAAAAATATTTTGAAATAAGAGGCGGCTTGTGTAGACATGGGGTAGCTATTTCGAGATACCTCCAGCATCCCAAAATAGCAATGCAGTGTAGACGTACCCTTAGAGATAATTCTTCCTTCCTCCTAACAGCTCTGCAGAGGAGATGCTTGACTCCTTTATTTGTGTTCAGAGCTCCTGGTAAGAAAAATGCCTGTGAGAAACCAAAGATTCATTGCATTCCCCTTAGCAGATGGTCTCTTGATATGGGACTATCTGTTGGGCTGAATGCAAGTATATCTTGAGCCAAGGGACATAAATACTTTAGTTTGCTGAGGAACATGACTTAATTCTTTTCTTTGTATTTTGTTTGCTTGTTATCTGATGACCACTTGATTACCTTGGTAAAGGCATAGATTTTAATGCAGGCAACCATGTTTTTCAATAGCAGATTGGACGAACTATTTCCACAGGATTATTATCAGTCCCTTCAACTGACTCTTTATAATCTAAATACAAGGACTGTGTATATTATATTTAAGGTCAGGTTTTAACTAGTTCTCTGTATCTACACAGGAGTATAAGTGGAAGTAAAGCTCTGAGACTCCAGTTCCCTATGCAGCCTATGTATGCTTTGGATCAAGACAAGGGGAGAGGGCCAGGTTGTGCAGAAATATCACAGCTACAGTGACCAGTTAGGAGGGTAAAAGGCAGAGAATAAGTGGACCCTTGCTTCTACCCAATCACTCGCAATGTGCTGTCTACAGGAGCTGAGAGGGAGCATGTAGGAAGAAATCTGTACCCAAAGGGCTGTAGCAGATTGTTTTACCCCTGCAGCAGTCATGAGCAGGGAAGCTGGGCTGTGGTGCAGATAAATATAAACCTCGCTCACCTCTTTTGCAACATTTTGTTGGATCTTTCCCATTGTGGATTCCCATAAAGATCAGATACTACCCGGCCTTTCTTCTTGGTAAGAAACAAGATTCACTACCTTGAGAGTCATGTGATTTGAACTGCACTTTTGTTCAAGGCAGAGCAGGGGCTGGGATGTGGGGAATGGACAATCCGTGACTCTGTTCTCCAGCCAATACAGATGAGCCAGTAGAGAGGGCATATGATTTCACTGCTGACAAATTAATTATTACTATCCCCTATAAAGCAAGGGGAAAGCAGGGAGGGAATTGTGATTCAGAAGGGAGTCTATGAAACACATGCCTCCAGGGGTGGTTCACCTCATGCATTATTCCTTGCTTAGTGCTGCACCTGAACATGCAATCTAGCCTCTAGCAGATATTAGGGACACATTAGGTTATCTAGTCCATTCCTCTGCCAAATTAGGATGTTCCCTACAATACAGTTACTGGTGCTTTGTCTATTCCTGTATTAAACTTGACAGTATAAATTATTCTCTAAATTTTGCATACATTTCCTGTCATAATAATGCACAATTGACTTCCAGGTCTTCCCTTATTTGGATGTAAATTCTGCTTTCAGATCTGCATGGTTGTTCTTGATTAAGATATTCTAGTCTGCCTAAATACATAAGCTTCTGAAGTTCAATTCATATAGGAAGTACAGAATATGGAAGTTGAGAGCAGCATGGTAGAGCTAACAAATTTCTGCCTTTGGCCACTTTCTGACCTATGACTTTGATCATATTCCAAGAACGTGATATTGGCTACTCCATATCTTGTAGATTTTAAAGCTATATGGGCCAGATATCACACTTACCCAGACTGAATAGTAACTTAGTTTAAGATTCACAGAGGATCTTGGGTGGCACCTACTCTGAAATCGATGGCATTGAGGCATTGTGATGCTCGATGCTGCAACAGAAGGGTAGCAGAAGCTGGCTCATTGACTCCAGCAGTCTATCCACTCATATAACTAAGTGTAGACTTTAGCCCTGATTTCAGAGATGTAACGGGGTGTATGTGTGTGTGAGAGGGAGAGAGAGAGAGAGAGAGAGAAAGAAATATGCTGAAGCTGGAAAATACAAAGGACATTTACTTTAAACCATTAAGAAATTCTGATTTCTGCTCAGTAAGTCTTTCTAATTGTCCTGGGAGCTTTGTGAACCCATTAAGCTGAGTAGGGTTGGCTGCAAAAGGATAGGGAGAATGCCAGAATCTCAGCGCTATAAAACTAACAACTACCAATAAGCAACTGTCTGTGTGCCTGGCAGCAACTGCATCCCAGCAGAGAACTTTGCTTTTTGATGACTAGCATAACAGAAAGAGGAGAGGAAAGGGAAGCTCACAACACTTACCTAAACAAACCAGTGAAAACAACCAAGTGAAATCTTAGCAAGGGTAATTTCATCCAGTGAAATTACAATTTGGTATTTCCCATTGCTAACAAAATACCAGAATGAATTACTTTGTCGTAATGCTCCTAATGTCCTAACTCCCAAAGCTCCACAATTCAACCACTTTTATATTTCAGCAAATTGTAATGCTATATTGAGCAACCTAGCAGCATGAATATGAAAATCAGGAACAAACTTCATAAGAGATGGGTAGCGTCTGGAGCCACTCTGGCCACAAAAATGGACGATCACTTTTGAAAGAGAGAGTGAAGGGGTTTGGAATTCTCCAGAGGACAATAGCACATCATCCTCCTGATGAAAACAAGTGACTGGAAACAGTGTAAGCTTCATGGGGCCTGCAAAGTAAATGTCAACATTGATATTAATGTGCTTTGGAATGATTCTGTTTCAATTGTGTCACTCACTGAAATTAACATATTGTCTGTTCTGCTGAGCCTCCTCCTGTCCTCTAACCCTCTCCTACTACGTGGGCAGACAGGAGGATGAGGGAAGCAGAAGGTTTTATGACACTCAAAGCACTCATTCTACATTGGAAGTACATCTACACTGCACACTTATTTAAAAATAAGTTATTCCAGAATAGTTATTTCGAAACAGCATGTCTACACTGCAGTGAAGCTTCAAATTTAGTCTGAGGCAGGCTTCCCTAATATAGACGTGCTATCTCGATTTAGAGTCCCAGGAGGCACCGGGGAGGAATAACTTAGAATGGCCCAGGTGAGGGGCTATTTCAAAATAGCAGAAGCGGAACATCTACACACACCTTATTTCAAAATAGCCATTTTGAATTAGGTGTTATTCCTCATAGAATGAGGTTTAAAGATTTCAGAATATGCCATCCATTATTTCAAAATTATTTTGAAATAATGGAATGGCTGTGTAGATGCTCGCATTGTCATTTCAAAATAACGCTACTTATCTCGATATAATGGTGCTGTGTAGACGCACTCTGGGAGAAATACCAGCTGGCTCTTTGTTGGCCCTATAGCAATATGACTACAGTGCGAGGGAAATCTTTTTCCTTTGACACCGACTTTTTTTTCTCGAGATTTCAAAATGTTTCCAATCCTAAATCAAGATAAAAAGACAACATTTATTTTTTTATGAACTGAAAACTTTTCAAATTAATGTTTCATTGTTTCAATGTCTTTTGTCCATTTTGTTAAAAATATAAAAACAAAGTTACTTGGAACTGGAAAATATGGACTTTTCATTGAGAAATATGTCAAAATACTTCATTTAGATTTAGAACATTTTAAAATATTTTTTGAAAAAAATGAGTTGTGAAATTTATCCAAATTGATCATTTCCTTTAAAAAATTTTGGTTTTAACAAATTAACATTTTCCTACAGAATGGAAAATTTTGTATGACTCTTTGCATCTTCAAAAAGGGTCAAAGGGCAAAGTCTGATATTGAATCAACTATAAAGGATATATGTAGATACAAGCCAAATTCTCTGACGATGTAACTCCATTACAATCAGTGGAGCCACACCGGCAAGTAACATGCCCCAGGTATTGTTGGTAGCTTTACTTAATCTCTTTAAGAACAGACTGTGTGAAAGCAGTTTTCATACCCAGTGCAATAGGGTTCTATTACCAAAGAGGATGAACCAAATTGTTTCTGCTCCCCCATTAGTGACATAGAACTCCAGCAATTTAATAGGGAAAAATAATGCCCTTTTCATTTTTAAATCTCCAGTATGTAAAAACCAAAGTATTTATCAATCAGTTGCCTTTCTATTGTACTTTCTTGGCATCAGAAATAACAACCTTGCCTTGACTTTCCAGTCAAGGGTACTTGATATCAGACTACAATTTCAAAAAGGCAGAGATTAAAATCATCCTGGGATGTACATGCACATAACTCCCCTGGTCTGCAGCGGGAGTTGTGAACATGCTACTGACATTATGAGTGCCCCCCAGAAGTATATTTCTTCCACACTAACCAATGGTGGTTCATCTATGGGGATTATAGCAATACCCTACCCTGGGATCAGAAATAGCCCTGCTCTGAAAGTGCTTTGTATACAGAGTAATTCACTTTGAAGATGAGCTCAAAATCTTTTTTTGAAACTTTCTTCAGATGTACCTAATAACAGTCCTTTCAATAACACCTTTGCCTACATAACAATGTTTAGAACCCTACCACAATGGTTTGGGATGAACACAGACTGTGTGACTAAATTTATTCTTCACTATCATTTTTCCCACTGTGCTGAATAATGTCTAAAGTCTTCAGTAACAACTTACACATCTTCTATTTATACATGTATGGAGGGTCGCACACATAGATTTGTGTCTCTTAACTGCACTTGAATAAATACAATAATAAACCATGACACTGAATAGGTTTCACAATGAAATTTGAGTATATTTCCAATTCCCTTGCTCATTGCTGTTTCACAGAAGAAATTACTGGAATAAGCTGGCTGCTCTCTAGCCGGTATTAAAATCAGTCTCCACTTTATATAAACGTTGAATTTAGTATCTGCATATTTTTAGATATTAATCTAATGCTACATATTAAAAATGCTAGGATAATTCCTAAAAGTAGAAGGCTCAATTATAATAAAGATCTATTACAATTATACCTACAACATATTATGCTTAACAAATATGATTTAAGCCACATGGCTTGTTTATGAATCTGCAGTGTCTAGTTTTGTACCAACTCAATGTGTAAATATATTAAACTTGTATTATTTGTACAATGTTTGTCAAAACCAAGATAGGCAGGAATGTGTGACTGAGTCATGAAGCCCTAGAAATATATCCATTTAATTGTCATTCACAAGAAAGTTATATAATTCCACTAATTTAAGAAGCAAGGAATGACGTTGCTTGTTCTAATTTAATAGAAAAACATCTGTCAAAATGGCTGACATGTATTTGCTCACTTCTTTTCCCTGAATCCTTATTTTTTCATAGTTGTTGAAGATGTGATTATTTCATAGTTGATGTTCTATTTCAAGTGTGGAAAGTATTCCACAATCATTGTCCGGTCTCTGTATCTTTCCTATATTAGTACTGAAAGGAGAAAAGAGACAGAAAGACATTCACAAAAATAGGTGGGGGATAACTACTGGAATCATTGCTTGTGGTGTCCACCTGCTCAGTGCATGAGTCAGTTCCATAAAAAAGAAGATACTCTGACAATTTCCTACCAGTAGTAGACATGCTTAATTGGCTTAGGTGTGATTTTCTGGGAGCAGGAGTAACAGCAGGAAAGCAAGTGTCCCCTGGCATGCTTATTTGCTGGATTCTCTACCTCCCCTTCCCCCCCTCCCCACCCTTTGCCTGCAAAGTGACCATAAAAAAGCATTTCAGATCCTCACTTCTGTGCAATTTGCTACAGTGGTGAACAAAAGCTTCTCTGCTGAGGATCTAGTTCTCAAAAGCAGACTTTGCTAACCTGAAAAATAAAAAAAGAATCAGAAGAGTGTGATTATTGACAAGTCTGGATGAACAATATTATTTTCAAAGCGCTAAGAGGATTGCTCAGGCAAGCTAAGCTGAATCAATTTTTGTTTTGGAGGTTTCCAGTTGTTTGTTTTAAATGTACTGTTTAAACAATCATGTGCATGCGACATTTTACTGGGGTGGCAAAACATGTTCCTTGGTGTGGTAAAGCCACTCATCAGCTTTGTCATTCTTCTTTGTCTGTATTTTTGGGAAAGATTAGGAATTTAAACGTTGGGGGCTACAGTTCAATGACTGTGTTCAAACTCCAGTACAAACCTCAGAGAGACTGTACATGGAAATCAAAGATCCAAGCAATGGATTTATTTATTTTTTAAAGTAAAATTTTCAAAACAGAAAAATGTCCATACAGAAATCCAATTAGAAAACAGAGCCCCATCCTTTCAACATTTCCATCAAATCAACAGGAGTCTGATTCAAAGCCATTGAAGTCTAAGTGATTAGTAGAACAAAGACTGGCTCTTCTGAGTCATTATCTGTTGATTTAATTAGCTGTTTTCTTTTCATCTATATTATAAGTGTGGACTCTGTTTCCACTAAAGCACTTAAGCATGTGCTTAACTTCGGGTATTTGAGTATTTCCATTGTTTGAGTTTTTCAGGTACTTAAATTAAGCACAGGGCAAGTGAGTCTGCACAGGGTCTGAGGCAACTCCCCCAGTGCCACAGGTGTGAAGTTTGAGGCAATCCCCCAAGGGCCCTACCCCATCTCCACCCATGTTTAATCCCTTCCCCAAATCCCGCCCTGTCCCCTATCCCCTTCCCACAAGTAACATGGCGAGGTAGATTATGGGGCACGGTGTGGCAGCCACAGGGGTTCCCTGCTCATCACATGGGCTGCCGCTGCTGCCCCTGAGAAGCTGAGCACAGAAGGCTGGGAGAGGACACGGCAGGGCAGACTATAGCAGAGCACACTGCCCGGCTGCTCCAGCTCCTGCCGCCCATGTGTTGAGTGTAGGAGACAGGGGTCTAAGGGCCTGGGCCCTCTGTCCTATGGATGGAATAGCTCTGATTAAGCACGTGCCTTGTTAAATCTGGGTCTTGGTAATAGAATTAAAGCATTGTTGTTTTTGTGGTTGTATTTGCTCTGTCAATGCACATGATTCCTCAGCTGCTGTTTCAGGGGCAGTATATTATGATGCAAAATGCTGTTAAAATATGGAAGCCATATAGGCTTATTTTTGTGATTATAATTATTTTCCTTTCACTTAATTTTGGTTTTATTGTTTTTCAATGCCAATTGCGATCAGCTGTGCACTTTCTAATGACTGTGCTTTATGACTTGTAGCACTGATGATGATTGTGAGGGCAGGAGAAAGGAGAATTTTGAAAATGAAATAATTTCACGCAAGATGAATTTAAACACTGACCTTTGTGTTCAACTAAACAATTCATTTCATATCATAGTTTCTCAATGTAACACACACATACACACTCACACACACAAAACAGGAAGAGAAGAGGAATTGTGTGATCCACACACCTAGTGTGGTTACTGAGCAATGCAAGTGGTACCTAGACCGCAGCAACAGTTACAATCAAGAGACCTCTACAGCGTGGGCTGGGAGCCAGCTGGCTTTTAGCTCAGAGGGTAGAGGCTCCTATACTCCACTTCAGAGGTCCCAGTTTCAAATCCACCTGGTGGTGGTTACAATTGCCTAATCCACTACAATAGGAAACTACATTTTGAGAAAATGCCTAGTCCGATTTACGATACCTGAAAGGGGCCCGAACTGAAGACAGATGCTAAACATTTTTGAAGATCAGTCACCATTAAAAGTATCTTACCCTGCACTCAAAATAAATGAGACAGCTGAATTCTTTTATCGCTTTTAAAAATGTAGGCCAACATGTTTTCATAATTTTTATATTTTCTTTCTCTTTTCTGAGTGACACAAGTGCTTCTGGCTGTTGACAAAATACATAAATACTGGAGGCAAAAAGTTAGGAGGTTTGAGAGGAGGTTGTGCCTTTCTTCTTTTTGTATAGTGGGTTGTTACAAACAGGTGAAAAGGCAAACTTTTCCCATTATTACTTTCTGAGTGACATTTTTGCAAAGCTTTGCTCATTAGAACACACAAAATTCTGGGCTCCCCAAAATATCTATATAAGTGAGCTCACTCTTGGGAAGCTCTGTAATTGGAAATGTCTGTAGCTTTCAGAATATGCTGCTCAGATATCACTGATGTTTTCCTCTTTCATTCTGCTTTAGTCTGCCAGCTGTATGTGATCCAAAAGTACAAAAACAGACTTGTTTAAACTCAACCATTGTGTAGCATTTGTGATGTGTGCATAATGAATTCTGAATGCAAATGTATGCTGTAAAGTGAAATACTGAAACCTCTATGACAATCACTGAAGCAGCACAACACAATACAAAATATTTTTATATAATAAATATTCACTGAGATATACATGAGGGATTTTTCAGAACAGTACATTCTAATTAGAGAGATAAGGTGAGTGAGGTAATGTCTTTAGGGGACTAACTTCCACTACTGAAAGAGTCCAGTTCTAGAGCTTCAGAGGGACCTTCTTCAAATCTGGGTAATGTACTCGTAGGTAGTGGCACAGCTAAATGCAAGGAACGGACTACTTAGCTGCTTCTTGAATAGATCTAGAATATGTTGTAACTATGTATACTAAGCAATCTGTTCCTTGCATTTAGCTGTGCCACTATGAATATATTTCCCAAACTTGAAGAAGGGCTCTCAGAAGCTGCTGGACCAAGGATGTTGCCGGACCAGAGAATCCCGGATTTCGGAGGTTCAACCTGTAGTTATCTGTACGGTTCCATTGTTAAAGCTGATTATGATGACCAAGAAGTTGTTACTGGTTTTGGAGTGTTCTAAAGAGAGTTTGATGATGTGTTGTAGTTTTGAAAGTCATGGTGCATCTAGCTGAATAGATCATGGAAAATCTATTTGGGGAATTTAGGTTATCTGTCCAGAAGATTACAATATTGCCAAAGTATATTATTGATTTCATGGTCCAGAAATTATTATTTAAACCTCCTGTTAAAGTATAAGATGCAGCTAAAATGGTAGAATAGCAAAAGGAAACAAAAGTTGTGTAAAAATGTTGAATATTTCCCCCACAAAATTTTACACAAATATTTTCCATTTCATTTTAAGTGAATTTACCTCCTTGAAATGTTGTGACAATTGTTATTGTTTCACCTTGAAACCTGTAAAGTTGAAGCTGAAAAGTAGCTATATATTTCTAGGGCTCTGGAAAGTCTTCAGTCCACTTGAGCTTAGTAAGTTTACACTGAAATGTGTAATTAGATGTGTAGCTTTATGATTTGTATGAATAATCCTCAATTTTAACACTCAAGAAAGCCCCAAGTTTGAACTGATCTTTTCTTTGCTTCTCATTTTATAAAAGTGTGGCTGACACTGATATAAATTAGCTACCTAAGTACCTGAATGTTTTGGCATATCATGGGGTAAAATTAATAACAGAGGCCGAGTTTAAAAATCTTGATCTCAAGGTATTTTTAAAATTCCTTAAAACCCTGAGGGTATGTCTACACAGCAAAGTTATTTTGAAATAACAGCCCTTATTTCGA
>CM057846.1:67727774-67738793 GCA_030068395.1 Apalone spinifera
GTGCTGGGGAGGCAAGGCAGGGCTAGGGGAGCTTTGGCCAAGCAAGTTCCCAGATTGCAGGGCCTGAAGCATAGCCTGCTGATGAAACAACAGCCCCCGGAAGGGGAGGGGAAGCTCAGAAGCTGACTGGGGCACTGCTGGAGGGCAGTGTCCAAGAAGGGATGCTACGACTGACCAGAAAGAGGGGAACCCCCACTGGGGAGAAGGTACCCTGCCAGCCCTGGGAGCTAATGTCGGGGACTGCCGGAAGGGGGTGCTGCGGTGGTGGTTGAACCCTCTCACAGCTACACTCAAGTTTCTGTGCTAATCAGAGGGGAAGCATTGTCTCTTAGAGGCACCCCAAGAGGTGTCATGTAATTATCCCAGAATACTCGGTGGGGATTCAAGCTGATTTTGTGTTGTGTTGCAAATTCATCCTCTTTGATGAATTCATTATCTTTAATTTATGCAATAATTTGTTTTAACACCATTATGTATTTCCCTCATTTTCCGTCCTACTTTCAAAGGTCTCCCTTCCTTTGTGTGCATAAACTTGAGCTGTCTAAACATCTGCCCTCTTGCAAATGTCAGAATTTTACCTCTGCTAAAACCACTGACATCTGTGGAGTTTGCAAGGGATTTTCTAACATACGCATGCAGTAATAAGACTATAACGGTGTGTGGAAAAAGTCAGAATATTTACAATGGCTGTGTGCTTGTGCCTGAAATGTATAGCCACAAACAAGTAGATACATGTACAATTATGTATCTACACACATAGAAGGCCAGATCCTTGCTTCCACTCTAGTGAGCCAATGCAAACTTTAATCTATTTTAAAGGGGCTAGTGGGACTTTCACTGCTCTGAGGGAATCTTTCAACTTCCTTCAGTACATGAGACAGCCTGGACAAGGGATCTTGCTGTCTATTCTGCAATTCCTGGCTGCCAGAATGGTTCCTGAAGCTATTAAGGCTGACTGAAAGAATGAACAACATAGCATACCCAGGGCTGTGGGAAAGTAAAGGTGGCGCCAAAGTCTCTTTTGAAACTCCTTCCTGAAATGTGCCGGGCACACACAATCAAAATCTGTCCTGGCGGCTATAAACAGGATTGATAAAAGTGAATTGCTATTTGTGTATGGTAAGCATTAAGGCAATTTTTCACAGATACTATCTAAAAGCACGTCTTAGCAAATTTGCTCATTTTCTTTAATTATTGGCCTATTTGTAATTCTTTACATATGTATGTATTCATGTGTGGTTTTGTTAGCTTTTGTGGCATACTAAAACATTCAAATGATGGATATTTTTCATACTTTTTGCACAGCAAAGTATAAGCCATCCACTTGAATTAAGATCAATTTTCTGAAACCCACTGAACCCCAAACACATTACAGCTTTTTAATAATATTAAAGAAGACATGTGGATACAAATTACAATAGTAACTTGCCAGGCTTAACTTAAAGGTAAAAGGACTCCTCCCCCCCCCCCCCCCCCCCCCCTCCCCTGTTTCTATCACCTACTCTCTCTTACATAAAGTGATTCAGTGAGTTTTTGTGAGCACTGAAAACATAGCAACACAGATGTGGCATGTTTCCTTTAAATAATTACTTGTCTCTCTGGATTATCTCCTTGCCTAATTCAGGATGGAGGGAGCATATTCAGATCATCTAATTCTATTAATCTGTCAAGTATTGTGAAAACAAACAAAAACCAAGCAACCCTAACTGCTCTTAAATCTATTTTTTTTTTAATATGTACATTATTATACCTTACTCTAACAATTACTCTCTGGTCTTTATCTTAACTTTATAGCCTCTTAATTTTGAGCTAGCTACTTCTCTTGGGTTTGAACTCTGCAAATAGATCCCTGATGAAAAATTTAAGTGCTTTTCCTTTACCCTTCTGCTTTCTGTCTGCATGACAAGAACCAAGGGAAGACCAGAAGTCTGAGCTGTAGGCAATGCAATGCTTATTGTGGTTAACCAAGCAAACATATCTATGACTCTGTATGCCCATGTCCCTTTTCCCACTCTTTCTTAGTGGTCCATGTTCTTGGTCCCACCTCTTAACATCTATGGGCATACTCCATTTTGGTGGCCTATGAGTCTGGGCGCTACAGTATCCACCTCTTTGATCTCCCAATCGGAGGGGTAAGGAGTGAGGTTGCCCGTTAGAGAGGGACAGACATTTCTTTGACTCTTAGCATTTCTTATATCTTCCCACCCATTTCTCTTGCCCCTCTCAACCTGTTACTTGGACCTTATGTCAGAAGAGCCATTCAGACAGAGCTGTCCCTGATGTGTGCACTCTGCCAAGCAACACTTCACCTCATCTTTTTTTTCATCCCATCTGGTTGCAAGCAGGTGTAATACAGTTTCTTCATTCACACATTAGTAAGAATATAACCTCAAACCATAACATTCTATACCAGGCTAACAAACAAACCTATATACTAAAATGTTTCTCACCAAGTCCCACTGAAGTCAAGAAAGGGGGGGGGGGGGAAACGTGTTGAACTATATTTATGATGTCTGTTTTCTCCATCTCTCACAATAGTACATGGTTCAATCACATCCACAGTCTCCTTAAACTCCATATTATTTATAGTGATCAATATCCCTGGGTTCCCTTGCACAATATGACCATTCAGGTCTTCTCTTAATCTCTGGTTCAGCAGGGTAACAGGTGAGTTTCTTTCCAGGTCACAAGTCCAGGCTATTTTTTTTGCTCTACCATTGCTTACAAGCTTGTTGAAAAGCAAGCCATTTAATTACATCTTTTTAGTTGCTCTAGACGTACATATATGTATTATTTAATGGTTTATTTACCTACAGTATTCTGGCACTACCCTTAGCTTCATTAATTTTTTTATTTTCTGCTCTAGAAAACTCATTAGTTTCTGGAATGTTCCCCCTTGCAGCCTCCAGTGAATATTGAGACAAAGACCAGTTACTTCCCCAGCAATATCACCTGTGTGTCTGTCTGTCTCTCTCTCTTTTTAGGGAGTTGCAGACTTTATCATTCACTTAATTTTTATTTCTCATGCTTTTTCAGAATCACTTGTTTGTCTTTTGGTGGCTTTTTTACATTTCAAATATAAAATATGTACAGAGATACATATCTTATATTGGAACTGTGACACTACTGTTTTATGTAACATGCACTTTTCACTTTATTGCTCCATGTATTTTCCTGGTCAAATACATTGTTTCTATTTCTTTGTAACACTTCTGCTGGGACATCCGGTAATTCACCTTGAGTACTTCACATTTCTCTTTGTGTGAAGGAAAAATAGTGGTTTCATTAGGAGATGTAGTCTAGAAATGGGCAAAGGTTATTGCAGCAGAATACTTTCTAAATTATTTTTCACCAAATTATCTAATACTAGGTCTAATCCTGATTACCAAGAGCTGGATTCTAATCTGAGGTATCTTGGAATCATCAGTAGTGTCACTAAACATTTTCACCAATGTAAATGAGGTTGGAATCTGATGCCAAATTTGCACAGTAGAGCATGAGATCTTGTTTCTTAAACTCATTCATGTTTCTCCGCTGCATTGGTCCACATGTTTCCTTCACTTATTGTTAACTATTTCTCTTACATTTAATTATACTTGTCAATATTTATGCCTGTATAATGGTCACTATTTGTGGATGTCTCATCTTTTAACTGTTAACGTCTCTATGCACATGGCTGTTCGATCTTACCATTATGATGCTCATACCCGCAGCATCCATACTAATTATAGATTCATGTGGCTTTTTCCAGCAGCTTTGTCAAAGAATCACCACCATCCCAGTGCCTCTTGTGGCTTCAAACTGCCCGAGAGTGATTCTTTCTCAATTTTCCTCCTCCTGTGACCCTGCTTCCCAAGAGCCAGTTGCCTCCCTGAATACTCCACAATGTGTGATTAGGCTTGGCCCCTGCCTAGGACATAATCCTGCAGCAAGCCACAGTTTCTTAGTATCCCCTTTTTGTGCCAGAGTCCCTGGTGACTCCGCATGTGCTTTCCTAATATAAATAGCCTCCACAGGGTTAATTTATTGCAAAAAACTGGTTCATGAAAAATCAAAGTTCCCTGCTATAATCCAGAGTTCCCCAGGACAGTCCAAGCAATGCATTCAGAATATTGGAAGAACATTAATTTAGTGCCAGTATTTAGAATGGGTAAACAGGATGGGTTCCCCTGGGGTGCCACCAGGAAGTGGGGAACCACTGAGTCCCTGACCCACCAGTCTGGGATCCCTATCACACTATTCTGCTGTGACAAGTTGCATAACCTACACTGTCACCAGCATTCACAGAGACAAACCCAATTGCAGTTACATACAGCCTCACTGATTAGCAATTCCCCAGGCTAGGACCCCAGAGCAGTACCATCCTGTCCTGGTTCATCTTTCCCTCAATTTGAAGTGGTAACCAAGCAGAGATTTTCCCCAAGCACTCCAGTCAAAGCTCACTGATTTACATTAAAATAAAAACACGTTTATGAGTTGCAAAAGATAAATTGTGATTATAAAGGTTAGCAAACAGATCAAAACAGTTTACCTAGCAAATAAACAAAACACACATAGATTGGATATGAATTAGCAGATTATTACCCTGAGAAATAATACAGAATATCTCTCTCTGCAGATTCTTCAGGGTAAACCTGCAATTGATTTATAGCTTGAAATCCTTAGGTGTTGCACTGACAGACTAGAAATCCCTTTAGGCTGTATCTAGCACTTCCCCCAGTTCTGTCTTTGTTTCTCAGATGTTTCCAGAAGTCGTCTTGTGTGGGGACTGAAGAACCTTGGGTAAGGCCATTCTCTGCCTTGTATAACTTTAGCATATGGCAGAAACCCTTTATTTCAAAACGAGGTTCCCAGACAGGTTTGTGGGGGAAAAATGCTGACATCCCAAGATGGAGTCTAGAATCATGTGGCCTGGTCATATGTCCTTGTAGTGTCAGAGCAGCCATCACTTACAGGCTGTCGGGAGTATTCTCAGGAAGGCTCACTGGGCGGCAGCAGGTCCGCCAACTGGAGGCTCAAAGGGGGGGCCGTTACCCAGCAATTCAAAGGGGCCAAGGATTCTCTACTGCTGCTAATTGCCACTGGAGTGAGTGCTGTGTGGTCTGCATGGCACGGGGTGGAGGTGTGCTGCACTTCAAGCAGTGTTATGGGCTGACTGCATCTGGCCCCACCCCTTCTGCCTGAGGCCCCCCCTTCCTGGATGTGGAACCAGGGCTCCCCCAAACCTTGACCAGGGACCCATGGTGGCTGTTAGCCCCGTTGGGTGGGAGATAAGCTTCTCCTAAGGCATATTGTTTCTCCAAGGGGCCATTACACTGAACATTCCTTCCTCACCTACTATCTAGACTGAAAGCATCTTGTTTAGTGGGTGTTATTCAGGTGTACGTATATTTGAAATTCAGATACATTATCAATATTTATAACTTCAGATGCAAAAATGATACATGCATACAAATAGGATGATTTTATTTAGCAAATCTTGACTTTTCCAGTGGCACCTAACATGACTTGTACAAAATGTCTCATAATTATACCATAATCATATCATAATATCACTATGAATAATATGGGGTGCAGTGTCACAGGAGACCCAGGCAATTATAGGTGCAAAATTGATCCCTGGGCAATGTGTATAAAGGTAATGATATGCTACTTGATTAAAGGGGGGAAATATAATGAATAATCAACATGTTTATGGAAAACAGATCCTTTCAAATGAACTTGATATTTTTTGATGAGCTTACAAGTTTAGTTTATAAAGTTAATAGTGCTGATGTAAGATACATAGACTTCTCTAAAGCATTTGACTTGCTACTACACAACATTCTGATTGAAAAATAGAACAATATAAAATTAACATGGAGCACATTAAATAAAATATAAACTGAACTCAATGCATAGGTCTCGACATGTAATTGTAAATGGGAAATTGTTTTTGAGCAAGTATTTTTTTTTTCTAATGAGGTCCTGAAGGAACTGGTTCTTCATCCAACACTAACAAAGTGTTTTTGTTTTTTTTTAATGGAAGAAAACATAGGATGACAGAATTTTTGTGTGATTTGCAAACTTTAGGGGATGGTAAATAATGAAAAGAACATGTCACTAATACAGAGCAATCTGGATCACTTGGTAAACTGGGTTCAAACAAATACATGGGTTTAAATATAGCAAAGTCTAAATGAATACAAATAGAAACAAAGAATATACTTACACAAGGGGGGGGCTCCATCCTGGGAAGTAGAGAAAGATTTGGGGGGTTGTGACTGATAATCAGCTGAAGAGGAGCTTTCAGTATACATCTGTGACCAAATGAGCTAATGTGATCCTCAAGTAGGAAGAGTTGGTATTTTACCTCTTTTTTGGCACTGATGTGATTGATGGTGGAATCATGTGACCTGACAATTCAAAAAGGCAGTGGATAACTTGGAGATTGTTCAGAGAAGAGCCAAGAGACATTAGAAAACATACCTTACAGTGATTGAGCTCCTTGAATATATCTATTTAGCTTAACAAAGAGAAGATTAATGAGTGCCTTGATTAGTCTGTAAGTACGTCCATGGAGAACGCATATTGAGAATGGCCGTTTCAGTGTAGCTGAGAAAGGTAAGACATGATCCAATGCCTGGAAATTGAAACTGGATAAATTCACACTGGAAAGTAGGCATAAATATTTAATGGTGAGAGTAGTAACCAAAAGAACAATTTAGCAGAGGTTGCAGTGGATTCTCCATCACTGACCATTTTAAAATCAAGAGTGGATGTTTTTGCTGAAAGAGATCCATTAGGAAATATTCTGGAAGAGTACTATGCCTATGCCAAAGACAAGATTATCACAGCTGTCCTCTCTGGCCTTGGAATTTATGAATGCCCCAACAGCCAATTTACATCTTACAACTCCAATATCTCTCCCTATGCCTTAGCTCTCTCATGTTTCAATTCTCCGTGATGACTCTGATATCTCCCCAATGCCCTATCGCTTCTTTGTCTCTGCTGGGTCTCCATACACACCAGCTCCCTATTGTGGCTCTGTCATCTCTCACCCCAGTGCCACTGGTGGGCTGCTTCTTCATCCTGTTTCCTTTCCAGGTGGGATTCCAGTTCTAGCCCATTATCCTCCAGTCTCTTGCCCTCTCTGACCCTTCAGCTTCCTAGCTCAGAGAACCAGCAGGCATCTCAGCCTTCAGCCCCCCTCCTTTCTGGCCATAGCTCTCTGGCCTAGAGAAGTTTGCAGGTAACTCCCCAAATGCTTTCCTGTCTTCTGCTTTCACCAACCTGATCTGGCTCCACTACTTATGAGTAAGCTCTCACTGTGTCCTGCTCCAGGGTCATTGCCTCCCTAAAGCTCTCAGTTCAGCCCCTCTTTTCCTCTGCACTCCCTCAAGTGTCAGGGTGCTGGACTCTCCCTCTCTGGACTCTGGGATCTGAGCAGGAAAAGTTGACCCTTTTTTGACAGATGAGGCAGAAATGATGTAGTTATTTCCATCCCACCCAACATATGAATTAATGCAGTGGCAAAGCTGGAGCTACTACTGTGGAGCCCACTGCATCTCAGGCTATCACAGAGGGCAGAGCATGGGGCAGCTCAGGACTTGGCAGTGACTGCATTTTGCATGTGTAGCCCAAGGTCCAGTGTACTTCAGGAGCAGCCCTGGGAATTACAAGTTGTGGACTACAAACAGTAGCCTGTTGAGAGAACTTTCCAATTCCTACCAGGATGTACCCTCTGCCCCCAGCAGGGTCTCAGCAGGGACTGAACTGGAAGTAAGTAGGCTGCAAGCAGACAGGAGGTTCTTGAACTGTGATCCTCTTCTATGTTCTTTATAGGTAGAACCAAAAAAGGCTGACAGAGCACTCTGAGAGGGCTTCAAGTGAGACCAAGGGAGAACACGGGCAGGGGAGGTGGGTCTCATAGGCCGAGGAAGGCACAGCCTTCCCAAACCATCAGCCTGGCTCCACTCATTCTCTGCCCTCAGAACACCTACTTTAGGTGTACTGGGGGTAGATTTTTGCTGCCCCAGCACCCATCCTCCCCATGCTCTGGGGCCAAGGAGGGTGGAACCACTCATTGCCCCACCTCCCTGTGGTGCTTGGTGCTGGGGGCCCACCTCCTCGAGGGAGCAGAGCCTGGGCAAAAGAAGCAGGACTGGGGGCAGGGTTGGGCTGGGGGGTTGCCTCCCCCAGCCCTGCCTTCACCCACTGCCCATAAATATGGACTTGTTTGATGTGGGGCATAGTTATTGAAGGAGTTGAAACAGGTTTTTAAAGGGGGGTGGGATGGGTGATTTGAATGTACCCTCCCGGTAGGGTCTCAGCTCAGAATGAAGTGGGAGAACATAGGCTGCAAGCAAAGAGGGGGGCTTCTGAACTGTAACCCTGTTCTGTCTTTTTCACTGAGTAAAGCCTCTTCCTGGTGATTTTCCTGAAGGGATCTGATCTCAGGTGCACCCGCAATAACAAAAGGAGCCTCAGACCTAGTTTCCTGAAGTTGTGTAAAAATGTATGTGGAATAATTTCATGCTGGGCTAGTGAACAGGAAAGGCTACACAGAATATACCAAATGTACTTATTAGTTTTTGGGAATTCTTGGTTAGGATGTGTCTTGTTTTCCTGGGCTGATAACCTGCCCGTAGCTCTGAGCTCTCATTGGTAACTCCCACAGACTCATTTGTAACTGCCCACCTTTATTACATGAAACTAGAGCATAGCTGGACTGGAACAGGTGCTGGGATCAATTCCACTGAAAGGGCCAGTTGCCTTGCCAGTGTCATACATTTTTGTCAAAGTCACAGATCTTGGCTGCATATTACTGCAGCACAGACTAAAGGGGTGTGAATTGCAGTGTTCACTAAAGTGTTGCAATCTCACTGCTCCATATGGATGCTGCTGGCATGAACTAAGAAGTACCTACAGGTTGGAACTCCCTGGTCTGGCATCCTGAGGAACGGACTTATTCTGAATGAGGGAATTTGCCAAATCAGGGGAGGTTCCCTGCGGCCAGCCCTGAGTTCGCTGCCTCTTCCTGCCAGTTGGATTTGGTTGGATTTGGTTCTGGCCAGCTCCTCTGCAGCTGGCCAGGCTGCTGGACGCAAGAGCTGGGCTTGCTACCACCAATCCTCCTGTTACTAGGGTTCAGGTCTAGGGCTCTCTGGTCAAGAAACAGCCATGATTCTACCAAACCACAGCTATTACTGGATCAGAGTCCTGGTTTTGGGAGGCTCAACCTGTAGTTTGCATGAAGGCAGTCCTCTTTTAAAATCATGACATATTCATGCTCTCTGCTATTCTCATCCTAGCATTGGGATTGCGATGTAATGTGGACATAGCCTCACTTGTTAGTTTTTAACAAGGCCTGTGACACAGGCAGGTAAGTACAGGGTATCTGGTACCCTTTCCAAACAATGTGAGCCCATTTCCGAAAAAATCGTACAGATGACACTTTTCACTTATCCAACCATTTTAAAGGTCAGGTAATAAAAGTACTATAGCTGTCCAGTACAAAGTGAGTACAATGTTTGTACTCAATCTCCACTATACAATTAATAAAACATAGAGAGGTATATTTACATAATTCAAACATGAAGGATATCAAAAAGAAAGCCATGCAGCAATTCACTCAGGAGTCCGCATAGTGTAAGGAATTTATGATACAGTGTTAGAGAATAAAGAAATAGGCACTTGTGAATTATGGCACTATTTCTATTGAGGGATTCTAGTGATCATACAAACAGCATAAGTAAAGCTGTAAGTCAAAATTTGCTTATCTTTTTGTTTTATACAATACTTAGTTTCAGCATCAACACCAACCCTGCAGGACATTTACATTTTCTTCCACTTGACAAAAGGACAGAAAGAACAAATGTAAATCAAAGTACTCTTTTTGTTTTCCTTTTCTCTTGCTACTGTATTGAATTCTCCTTCTCTTCATTTGTGGCAAAGTCAAATGGTTTGACATTTTGACAGCTGACATTTTATGCTTATGGGCAGAATTCCATTGACAAAAAATTGTAACTGCCTTTCATGATCTTTCAACTTTGCTTACATTTAAAAAAAAAACTGTTGTTGTGCATGTCAGTAGATTCTCAATTTCTCTGTCTGGCGTTATTGTTCCTCTGATATTTAGGTGCTGAGTGATGTCATTCCTGGGAATGACAAAAGTTGTGCAGTGTGTTCACTTTGACCCATATTATAAGAATAGGTATAGATTTCTACTACTGTTTCCAGGGAAGAAAGTCTTCAAAGAAATTATTTCCCATGTTTTCCTTATGGTAAACTTCATATAAATAGCATAAGTAGAGGTGGAGCGTGTGAGGATACACATGCTGACTCCTTAAATGTAAAGCAGAAATATAAGTTTTAATGGAAATAGGGAAACTTCTAGACAGACTCTTTACCGTGAGACAAAGAAAACTTTAGGGATAAAGAAGATTTTTTCCATATTCTAATCAATGTCATGTATTTCTTTGGTATAACTCACCCATTACATAATTAAATAGCCTCTAAATTCTTCTAGCATTTTGAATCTTCTCTTCCTTTTCAATACAGTGGTAGAGTATAGATGAAGCTTATTGACATAACTATCAGTCTAATACATTGCTTTTGAAATGAAATCTTTAGACTTTTTAACTCTGTATATGTACATATGTGTGTATTTGAAAGTAACATAAATGCAATGATTTTCAGTCCTACCCATTCTGTTTATTATGTTTTACAGTATTTATCACAATGGGACCCTAATCAGGTGCTATTGTACATTATGTATTATTACTACATACCTCTACCATACAAATCCCCAAATAACATTAATCTATTGCTATATTATGTTATACAATAATGTTTGATCTTATTTCCAGATTCTGAGCCAAAGTGTCTGCCGGTATAAATGGGTACAGCTCCACTGACTGTATGGAAATTTGTCTATTTACACTAGTAGAGAGTTCGGTCCCTTCCAGCTATAGAAAGCAGCATATCTGTCAGCCAACAGTCAGGGCAGTGTGTGTGTGTGTGTGTGTGTGTGTGTGT
>CM057846.1:67745205-67764361 GCA_030068395.1 Apalone spinifera
ATAAATAGCACATTTTATCTCTGAAGCAGATGAGTTCTAAAAAATTGTAGACCACTGTTATCAAAGTCATCACAAATAAATTATATTCATTGCTATTCACAATCTTTGTCAGTGTGTGTGTGATGGCAGTGGAATGTAAATATACAGTACTACCAGTGTAAACAGAGCACAAGCAATGTCAATATAGTGTTCAAGCATTGCACAGCAACACTCCAAAGAGTCAGCAAAATTGGAAACTGAACTTGTAAAACTAAGCCCTTAATCATTTGGAATTAGAACAAAGAAAGGTGAACAAAGCACCTCCCCCCCCCTTTTTTGCTGTTGTTTCAGCTCACCCAATAGGAGTTCATATTTTAGTCTTCAAAGTGAGCAAAGGGTTCACCTTCCCTCTTTGGGGCTTTTTGATGTCCTGTCGCTTTGTGTGATTTCGCATTGTGTGCAGAACACAATGCTAAACATCAAAATAAAGCCTGCATTGCATGAAAAAGTCCTTATTGTTTAGTCTATACACAGAAGCTCAAAGCAATTTAAGCTGATTGTAGTTTACACCTTTGTTGATCTCTTTCTAGTAGAAAGGAATTGCCTACAGCTAAATATATGGAATACAATAGTTTTATTTTTCTGAATCAACACTTTCGGAACTTTAAAATATATTTGTTCTCCTTGATTGCTAATAGCTGTGTGCTCAGTCACAGTTATTCTTTATGCTGCAGCATATGTGTTAGGAAGCTGGGTCTCCAAATTTGTGACTTTTCTGCTCTGAAGTTACTACCGTTTGTTTTTGGCAGAGAGTGATATTGATGCAGTCTTCCCCCATGGCTGATATGAAACTTTCATCGGTAAGAATTATAACAAAAATGGAAAACAACCAGATTCCCACAGCAATTTAGTAATGCTGCTGAGTGAAATGAACTACTTTTGAGTAGCCCTGACTATCCCCATGACAACCTGTAGTTCTTAAGTCAATGGAATTCTGCACTTTATTGTTTGATCTCCAACAGAGTGGACCATTCCCCTAGCAAGAAAGGGAAATTAATCTTACATTGCATTATAGGTCCTGATAGAAATGCTGTATGTCTTCTGAAAAACATTGTCATTTTATTGTGGAAGTAGTAAAAAAGCAGACTTCTTTTTTGTCGTATCATTGCTACTCATTGTTCGCTAAAATGATAGTCTATTCCTGAAATACCATTTAAACTTATGAGAAGACAGATCTCTGTGTTCAGAGATATTGAAAAACCAGCTCCCCTTTGTTTAGAGACTATGATCCTTTACTTGCCTTATTTATCTTAGTTTAGTGCAGTTCTAATATTAATTTTACTTTCATTCAATCTTTATTGTGTGTCCATGTACAAAGAAACACATACATACACATACACAAACACACAGGGCTTCATTCATTTTCTTAAAATGGTGATAGCAGACAGAGGGATGGATTTGTGTTTGTGGCACTGTAGATTGCGACCAAGGCAATGTGGATTCAATTGCTGGCTCTCCCACTGACTATTACTACACAGTAATGGTTCTCAGTTGATTAATAAGGATAAGATAATATAACAAGCTCTTGCTATACCCTTGTTATAGTCATGGTAGAGGACTTATTTAAAACACTGTTCATTGTATTTCCTATTTAAAATAATTAGCATGGCGAAATCTGAATTAGATCATTCAAACCTTTTAAATTAATCTGTAAGATAAAAGGTGTCCTTGAGTGACAGTAGAAGCTGAGTTTATTTGTACACAGCAGTAATAGATCTAAGGTTCAATAGCTGAGGCTATTAGAACCAAAAGAAGAGATGCATATTCCAGGTATCTATTTATATAAAAAGGATAGAAATGGTAATTCATGTAGGTATCTTAAATTAGTTCACGACTGTAGACTATGAGGAAACAGCCTGCTCTCAATTACAGGTTGCCATAAAATTATTTCAAAAAATAACCTAAACAAAGCCCATAACTTAAAGTTGCTCCAGCCATCACTGAAATCTTTAGAGTCCTAGTGAATCCAGGGAAAGCACAATACCAAGGTTTGATTAAAACAGCGGTGAGGAACCTCCAGCCTGCCAGCTGTGGTTCACCAGTGTTAGCCGCAGACAGGCTGTCTGACACTTTGTTTAACTAAGCATCTTCAGGAATGGCTGCCTGCAGCCCCCATTGGCTTTGGTTCACTGTTTCTGGTCACTGGGAGCTGCGAATCACTGTGCCTGTGGACATTCAGGAAAATAAAGCAAGTGGCAGCCCACCTGGGGCTATTCCTGGTGAACCATGGCTGGCTGGTGCACTGGAGGATCCCTATCACTGGATTAAAATGATGTTATAATAATAAGGAAATCTAAAATGACAATGGCTTCATGGAATCTACATAACTGTAACATGTAAATCACCCATCAGCCTCAAAAGTCATACACAATCTTGAGGCGACTTGGAAAAAGTGGAACCAGACATTTGAACTGCACATGAAATCCACAGTCTCAGAGGAGTAGCTTTATTAGTCTGTAACTTTAAAAACAAGTAGCCCCTGTGTCACCTTAGGGTGCATCTACACGGCAAGTAGCCCCTGTGTCACCTTAGGGTGCATCTCAAATAAGATACACAATTTGAGCTATGCAAATTGTGTATAAGATACACAATTTGAGCTATGCAAATTGTCTATCTTATTTTGATCTTATTCAAAATAGTTTCTTTCGTACTTTGTTGCTATCTACATAGTGCCAAATTTCAAAATAACCCACTATTCCATAATGTCCCTTACGCCTCATGGAATGAGGTTTACAGGGATGTCGGAACAATGAGCCTGTCATATTTCAAAATAATAGGCTTGCTGTGGAGATGCGAGATAGCTATTTTGGGATCCTCTGGTATCCTGAAATAGTATTGCAGTGTAGACGTAGCCTTAGAGACCAAAAAACAAAAACCATATAGTATCATGAGCTTTTGTGGGCAAAACCCACTTCTTCAGATGATCTATAGTGGGAATAGCAGGGTCTCAGAATTTATAATAGAAAAAAAAGCGGGGAAGAGGGGAGATACTTGTCAATGGTAGGACCAGTGTTAATGAGGCTGTCCCATACTTAGTTTTTTATGTAAATGAGGTGCTAAATGCAGGGAAGGCTGGTTTTATAATGTGACATCCAGTTAATGGCTTTGTTCAGGCCCAGGGAAATGGTGTCAAATTTGCAGAATGTAAATTCCACACTCTCTGTAATTGGCTGGTGAAGTTCCTTTGTAGAAGAATGGCTACTTTTAAATCCATTAATGAATGCCCAGGCAGATGAAAATGTTCCCCTACGGGTTTATGTATGTTACCATTTTTTATGTCTGACTTGCGTCCATTTATCCTTTGTTCTAGAGACTGTCCAGTTTGGCCAATATACATGGCTGGCACTTGATGGCATATATCGCATTAGTGGATGTGCGATTGTATGAGCTTCTCATGTGGTTGCTTATGTGGTTAGGTCCTGTGATGGTGTTGCTTTTTTAGATTTGTGCATAGAGTTGGCAACAGGGTTTGTTGCAGTGGTAGCTGGGTGAGGTGTGATGTGTCTGCAGTGTAACTGCTGGAAAGAATTTGCTTCAGGTTAGGGATTTGTCTGTAGACTACTACTGGCCTTTCTCCCAAAGGGGTCATTTTCTAGAATAGGTTTTAGATTCACAATGATGCTCTCAAGGGGTTTAAGTTGGGGGCTGTAGGTGATGATTAGTGGTCTATTATTTTCACAGTTGGGTCTATTATTTTCACTGTCTTTAAGAAGCAGATTGCCAGGTACTCATTTGGCTCTGTCAATCTGTTTCTTCACTTCCTCAAGTGGATATTTAAGTTGTATGAATGCCTGATAAAGATCTGGTAGGTGTTTGTCTGTGGGATTGAAGCAACTCTGGTTGCATTTTAGGGTCTGGCTATAAGCAATCAATCATATGATGTGTCCTGGATGGAAACTAGAGGCATGTAGGTAAGAATAACAGCCAGTAGGTTTCTACTATAGGGTGGTGCTAATGTGGCCATCATTTAATTGTACTGTAGCAGCAAGGAAGTGAATCTCTTGTGTGGACTTGTCAAAGATAAGGTTGATTGTGGGATGAAAATTGTTGAAATCCCTGTGGAATTCTTTAAGGGTCTCCTTCCTGTAGGTTCATATGATGAAGATGGTGTCAATGTAGTGTAAGCAGAGTAAAGGTGTTAGGGGATGAGAGCTGAGGAAATGTTGTTTGAGGTCAGCCATAAAGATATTGGCATATTGTGGGCCCATTCAGATGCCCATGGCTGTGCTGCTGACTTGAAGATAAAAATTGTCCCCCAATTGGAAATAGTTGTGAGTGAGGATAAAGTCACGGAGCTCAGTAACCAGTTGTCCTGTGACATCTTGACAGCTTGAAGTCCATCCTCATGTGGAATGTTGGTGTAAAGATCTATGTACACGGGGCCAGGATGGTGTTTTCAGTAAGATTACTGTAATTTCCTCAGGAAGTCAGTGGTGTCTCGAAGGTAGCTAGGAGTGTAGGTAGCATAGGGTCTGAGGAGATAGTCAGCATAACCGGATAATCCTGCTGTAAGTGTGCCAATGCCTAAAATGATGGGACACCTGAGATTTTCAGGTTTATGGATTTTGGGTAACAGAATACTTCAGGTCAGGGATTTGGTGAGTGTGTGTTTGTATAGATTTGGTCTCGAGTTGTAGCAGGGATTTTCATGAGTAGATGATGTTTCTTTTCGTATTCCTGAGTGGAATCAGAGAAAAGAGGCTTGTTGAATGTGGTGTTGGTGAGCTGTCTTTTCATAATCTGTCCTGCTCATGATGACTAAAGCACCCCCTTGATGAACCTCTTTGATTATAATGTTAGAGTTGGTTTTTAGGCTGTGGATGGTGCTGCATTCTGCATGGCTGAAGTTATATATCACATGATGTTTGTTCACAATGTCAGCCTGTGCACATTTGTAGAAGCAATTGGTGTAGAAGTCCAGACTCTCATTACAACTGTCAGGAGAAGTCACATAGAGACCTTCCTCTTGTAGGGTTGGTAGTGGGGATCCTGAGGGTCAGTGCAGTGTTCAGTGGTTGTCTTGGAAATATCCCTTCAGATGGAGGTGGCGAAAATAGGCTTTCAGGTCAGCACAGAACTGAATCATATGTGTGGGAGTGGTGGGGCAGAAAGAGAGTCCCTGAGACAGAATGGACTCTTCTGCCAGGCTGTGTGTGGTTGGATAGATTGGCAATGTTGTTAAGTAAGTTGAGGTTACTGGAGTTGTAGTACCCCGAGGCATGTAGGAGTTTAAATAGCTTATTGTCTTTTTTCTTTGGTAGGGAAGTGAAGTGAGCATTGCTAAAAATAAAAAGCCAGTTTTCTTTAGTAAGCGCAGAGGAAAATGGGGACAGACTAGAATTTTGCATTGGCCCCTAGTATATTCAAAGTAAACATTTCCACCAGACTACTATAACAAGAATGTTGGAATCAAATTCTTTTGCAAATTAGATGCTTCATCCAAGTTTGACAGATTTTCCTGGACACGGGAGGTGCCAAGATTTGCACTTGAAATACACTATCTATCAGATGCTGTTTCTTCAGATTGTCTCTTGGAATATGTTCAGTACCAGACTCATTTCATGCAGAATGCCCTAGAAAAGATAATGTCTCCCAAAAATGAGAGTATACACTAATGACAAAATAATCTGGGTCACCTCTACTTAACACCACAAATAATTATGAAGCTACTGGAAATTACAAGAAAAAATAACTTTAAACTTCCTGCTGAATTACATTATGTTCTTGTAGATATGTGAGAGTTAAAACATTCTCAATGGCCTTCAGAGAAAGTAAGGAGGATAATCAGATCTTATTTTAAAAATACTGTTTTCCTTAAAATTCAAAGGTGTAATTTTAAAAAATGCTCAGCACTGATCTAAGGACTTGTTTGCACCTGGACATTTACCAAAATAGCTGGTCTGGGATAATGATTATGGACAAGTTATTTTGGTATAAATTCCTATATGGACTTTTTTATTTTGATTTTTCCCCCAAATTAGCTGAATCTACGTTGAAAATACATTAAGAGAAATCAGAACAAGACATTCGTATTGGATTATAAGGGCATCCACATGAGGGGTATTCAGGTATACATATTCTGCATCAGCTATTTGGATAAATTTTCAGGATTAGACTGATTCCTAATTAATTAATAGAAAAATTTGCACTGAAGTAGTGAGAACAAAATAAGGCTAGTATTTTTGAAAATCCTTCATGGTATGAGTTTTAGATTTTTTTTCGTATAGTCATCAGCTATATATAACAGATGAGTTCTTATGATATTGGTTTACACTATACAACACCCCAAGATTCATGCAAATATGTGTCGCCTGTCAAAAAATCTTCAAAGCAAACTAGGTGAGAGATCTGAGAAAATCAAATTGAACTATTGTTTTGCTCAAAGTGAATAACATTATGTTAATAAAATCACTGCTTGTAGAAATGGTAAAATCATTATTTATTGGGAATGCCAATCTGATACAATAAAAATAGAGATTCCTTCTTTCTGTGTAGATTGGGTACAATGCAACCTATTATAATATGCTTAGCCCTACATTCAATTTGATTATCTTCATATTGGTTTAGACCTATCACTCTCTAGCTTAGAAGTAGACTTGCCTCACATTGCTTATCATCTTGGGTAGGTCTTTAATATCAGTTGACAATGTACCACATTAAATTGATTCAGTTTTGTAATAAGAACTGTGACTCATTTAAGACCTCCTTTTTGTCTATATTTTCTGTTAAAAACAGATTTTTTTTTTCTGTTTTAAATGGAATGGGGATAAAAGCAACATTAAAAGTTCCTGATGAAGTTAAGAAAACTCTACTTTCTATTCCACTCTTCAGGATTTAATTAGTGTGAGAAAGTACTGCTTCCTTTTATTTCTGTTTGGTGATGGTTTTGTATTTTTAAAACAGAAGGTGTTAGGAACACCAACACCAAGCAGTTCTTAAATGAGTCACCCTTTATAAATAGATGTACTGAGATGATAACAAAGGCTCTTCTGCGCTATTTCACAACAGATCCAATTAAACTATAATCTAAGAAGAACAGTAATCTGTCTCCATGACACCTTAAAACATCAAGTTACTATAGTATTTACAATTTTAAATACCAGCAGATCCAAACAGATTAGTAGGATCTGGGAACAGAACTACTATTTTACTGTTCTAGACAATATTATGCCTTAAATAAATATATGAAACTCCTTTTAGTAGCGTTAATATTTACTGTTCCCTTTTCAAATGTTACATATAAATATTTCTGAACAAAATGCTGGACAAAGATAAATAATGAGGATATTTTATAACACGCAAAGAAAATTTTTTTATAATCATCAGCTCACAAAGCCAAGATACCCTTTGTTATTTATTTAATTCTACTCCAAAAGAAAAAAGATATCTTATAGTTTTTGCAATTGTGTCTTAGATCCAATAGGAAAATTCAAATAATTTACAATTAGGTATATTTATATTTTTATTTATTATTTATTTGCATCATTTGGTGTTGTAGCTCTTGTCAAATGCAACTCATGCAGCTAGGAATATGGAATGTAGGTCACACTTAGGGAATTGGGTAATGTATTCAGGAAAACAGTCTCTCTAAAAAAGGACTTAGGAGCTGTAGTGGAGAAGCAACTCGAGCTCCTTGGTAGGGATGTAAAATTCCATTTAAAAAAGTTTAACTGGCTAAATGTTAAGTTTAACTGGTTAACCAAGATCCAATGGAAAAGGGGCCTGGCCAGGCTGGAGAAGCTCCCTACCCTATGCCACAAGGCCCACCATGCTGCAGGTGGCTTCAGCCAGGCCGGGACGAGTCTGCCTCACCACCAGTAGGGGCTTCTTAGACTGGCCAGGCCCACTGCACTGCACTATGGCCAGGCTGGTGCTTCAGCTTGGCCCACTACACCTTGTCAAAGGCAAAGAACTGCTCTGCTCAGGCCCACAGCACAGCATAGGCTACAACTAGACTTCATCTCTCTGTCGACAGAGGGATGCAAATAAAGCACGTTGAAATTGCTAATGAAGCAGGGATTTAAATATCCCATGCTTCATTAGCATAAACATGGCTGCCGCTTTTTTACAAAACAGAGATTTTTTGGAAAAAATGGCAGTCTAGACATGGATCTGTCAAAAATAAACCCTTTTTCAACAGATCCTGTAAAATAGCCCGGGATTTTTTGAGGAATATAGGATCTATCGAAAAAGGGTTTATTTTTTGAAACATCCACATCTAGACTGACAGTTTTTTTAAAAAGCTCCATTTTGAAAAAAGCAGTGGCCATGTTTATGCTAATGAAAATCCCTGCTTCATTAGCAATTTCAACATGCCTAATTGTGAACAGGTTCGGGGTGTGATCACCCCCTGACCTCCCACAGGGGGGCTCAGCGAACCCCAGCACCTGTCCTTGGGTCCCCCACGCCGCTGGCCCAAGTCCGGTACTGGCACAGTTGGGTGCGATCATCCCATCCTGGAGGGACCGGGGGATCCACGAACCCTGAATCTTGCTCCCCTCGATCGGGGTTTCCTCGGCCTCTCGGCGTCTGCGAATTTTAACCTCCCCGAGGTCGGGCCAATGCCGGTTCCTATGAGCTCCCCTGCAGCCGGCCCTAGAGGCTGCCTCCCCCCTCATTACCGGCAGGGTCTTTTAAAATAGCCCGCCGGTCATGATGCACCGCTTTGGTTCCGCCCCTCTCTAGGCATGGCGGGCTTCACTTCCCTCTCCCACCCGTCATTCACCGCGTCCGCCCCCTGCGGACGTAAGCCCGGGATTTAAATATCCAGTGCTTGATTTGCATGTTCCCAGCCGGTCGCCATTTTAGAAATTGACTAGCCCGAAGTAACTGCCCGTGTCTACACGTGGCAGTGAAACAGGATTCCGATTTCAAGCCCTAACTCGAATTAGCTGGTATTCCTCCTGCAATGAGATATTCCTCCTGCAATCTTGGGATATTTAAATCCCAGGCTTGATTTGCAATTTTGGTCGCCCTCATTAGCCTCCCTAGATCGATCTAGGGGGCTAGTGTAGACGCACCCTGAGAAGTCTAATACAAGAATATTGAGTCCAGTATGGTGTCCACATTTCTAAAAGGATAATGAAAAATGGGAGAAGGTGCAGAAAAGTGTAGCAAAAATTATTTGAGAGCTCGAGAAAATGCTTTAATGTGATAGAATTCAAGAGCTCAATCTGTCTAGCCTGTCACAAAGAAAATTAAGAGGTGACTTGATTATGGTGCATACATCTCTCCACATGGAGAAAGTACCCTGTGCTAAAGAGTTTATTCACCTTCTAAATATGAGCATGAAGTTAAGCCCAAACATTCAAATGAAAAATAAATGTTATATACATATAAAAAATCACTGAGGGTGATTAACCTTTGGAACAGACTGCCAAGTGAAGTGGTGGAGTCTCTGGTTTTTTATGTTTTCATATCATGACTGGATGCCTTTCTGGAACATACACTAATGAAATACAAGTTACTAGGTTCAATGAAGGATTACTGGGTGAGAGCTCATGGCCTGTGTTTTACAGGAGGTCAAACTAGATGACCTAATGGACTCTCCTGGCCTTAAACTCTCTGAATTATTTAATTGAGATAATGTTTAAGCATACTGAGAGCGCTTGTGTGGCCCTTATTCCTGAGGCCTTACTTCATATGAGTTTTCCTATATCACCCTGGCTCTACAAAGAATTTTTCACATGCATAATTTTATGCATAGTGAGTAGCCTCATTGTTTAAATCTTTGGCATATGGTACTATTTGTGTGGGTTAGTGAGCAATTGCCTAAATCTAGACCATGCAACTATGATGTAGTATAATGACTTATGACTAAAAAGATACTAAAATAAGAAGATAAGATTTATAAAGAGGAGGGCACAAAATCAAGCATAGAAGAAAGAATTCTACCAGTATATGAAAGGCTTGGTACAAGTCAATTTGATTATTGTACTGCATGAGGAAACTGAAAAACTACAGAGGAGGGAAACAAGAATGATAGAACCATAAAATGGATTTATGTGGCAAAGCCAAAATAACTTTAACTATAGTCACCAGAAAATGTGTGGCTATAATATAAAGATGGATATAACCAGAGATGGGCCCGTGCTACAAAGTTCAGAACCGGATCCCAGCTTTTTCAGTACAAGTAGGTGTTTGGATGAGGTTTTTTTGGTTTATGCCCTTTTCCAGGAGGTACAGAAAAAATAAAAATGCTAAAGGGGATGTGATGGTACATAATGAAAGGGAACTTGGAGTTTCCTTACTTTCTAGAATATAAATTAATACTGTTGCATTGGCTTCTCACTACATAGATCAATTTTATTTCAATTATCCTCAAGGCAGACAAAATTATAAGATACAATTCCATTTTTCATTTACAGTTTTTAGAACTTACAAGCAACTGGTTTGAAACACTAAAGTGGAGAAAGCAGCTATTTAAATAGTTCTCCAATGCATTGTCCAAGCAGTCACTATCCTTTTCTCCACCATCACCACTATGGAACTTTATGCATATTTTTGTCATCTCCACTTTGAATTATGCCATATCATCTTCTTACAGCTCCTCCCGAAGACAGCAGGAGCAAAATGTGACAAACAACTTATTCTCAGCCTGTTCTTCATAAACTATATCAGAAGGTATGAATTGAAGGCAGTGGATTTAACCCAGAAAACTCTAAATAGTTTGTGTGCTAGCTATATTAAAAGAAAACCTTTTTGTTCCTGCGGCAACTGAAATCAGTGGAGACTCTTGAGTTTACAGAGACCCCTTTACTTAATTGGTGTGGAGCTGATAAAAGGGCTTTTGCATTAAAGACCTTTTTCGTTAAAGCTAAACCAACATTGGATCTAGCTTGTCCCTTTGGTTCAATATAGAACTTGTGGCTGTTGACTTTCATGGTACATTTAGAAAGCCAGTCTGTTTTACCATACTCTTTTTGAGATGGTGGACTGAGGTAACAGTGATTTGCAGGGAATAGACTTAATTTTGGTGAAGTAGAAGGAATTTGATTTGACCTTAGTTGTTTTAATGAGATTGAACATGTGCTCAGAGCATTTGATAAAGTGACATAAATCAATATGTTTCCACAGAAGATGACCCTTACGTTCACAGCAATCACACAGAAAGAGGTGGATAAAACCATGAAAGTTTGCATCATAACACTACTTTATTTCTTATCATTCAGAATGAACACACAAGAACCTGGACACCAAGAAAACAGGCTGTTCCCTAAGGCATCAAGGGACAACTCATCTCACCTCCCCCATAGCTCCATCCCACCTCACTTGCAATTAACTGGCTCACCCAGACTGCCTTAGACAGCCTAGGTCACATGGCTTTCCTCAGAGCCCCATAGCCTGCAAGCAGAGCTGGGAAATCTGTCACACTTAAAGTGATAGCTGTCATTTTTAATCAGTTCCTTTTCTTTACTTGCAAGTGAGGCGGAGTATTTCTGGATGGCCAAACTAGTCAGTTGGCTGCAGGGCTAGCAACAATTTGAATACTACTATTCAGGGATACATAAATAATCTTGGTCTGTCACTTATATAGAGATAAATATTTAAACTTACTTTTTTTTTTGCTATAGACCAAGCCAAAAATATTATTTTTAAAAATAAAATTAGATAACTACCTCCTCCTACCCAAAAAACCAGGTGAGGCATAACAAGTGAATTACTGCTTTCAATTTGAAAAACAAAATACAAAGCAAAACCCCTCCTATTATTCCATTCATAGTGCAGTTCAAATAAGTATTTAGTTGGGATTGGTTCTGCTTTGGACAGGGGGCTGGACTCGATAACCTCCTGAGGTCTCTTCCAGTCCCTATGATTCTATGATTCTGGGGTTCAGTCTTTGGTCCAGCCCAGTTGCACTCAGCCCAGAACCTGGCGTGGAAGGAAAGGTGTCTGTATGCCACCTTTGCAATTTCTTATAAAATTGATCTGCCAAGACACAGCTTAGCTGCTAGCATGAAGAAGAGTTCTGCTCTTATTTAAACTAGCTGGCAATGGATCATTCTGCCAACCAGGAATTGCAGGAGCACAAAAGTACCTCACCCAGAAGTCATCTTCCTGGGGATACAGCAAGGCTTCCCTTTTGGGTGCCAGTGTAGTTGGGTGCTCAGCTCCCTAGTTAGACATTTTGTCTTCCTGCAGAGTTGGAGCAGCACAAAGGGTTGTATCAAGGCCAGGAACTGACCTTCTGTTCTTTGCAGTGTAATCTACATGCAATGAATGTGTTTGGATACGGCAGTTGAAAAATATATCATACCCAGAAAATGATCAAAGCAAACAGGTTTTCCTTGTAACCTAAATTCAGCAGAACTTGTGCAACCCTGAGTGAGATATTTAGTATCTGGATATCCGCAAACATCTAAAAATTTGACTTATCATGAGCTAAAAGAAAAGTGAATGACCAGTAATAGAAGATGGTTCGCAATTAGCAGAAGCTGGCAGATGGTATGTGAACGTAGGATTGGCACTGGAAAACAACAGAGCAGACAGCAGGGCTTAATATGACGACAGACTGGCTGACTGGAAAGAGCTTGAATGCTCTTGTGGCATTTTCCCCAGTGCTTAAATGGGAGACACAAAAGTTCATAGTAAGTTTTATAGTCATCAGTGTTCTTGACACTCTAAGAAAAGTGCAACCTTGTTTTTACTTACTATATTTGAAAGGGTTTTTTTCAGGGATGCTCTTACAGTATGCAGATTTAACCTTTTGATTACACTGGCTCCAATCCTTCATGGAACAGTGCAGGGGAGAGGTTCCCAATGAAGCATCTGGACAAATTTAAGTAAATCATTTTTCTTTTAACATGGCTAATGGAATACATGTTAGGCATTTTCTTAGAGAAGCATATTATCTCCTAAAAGTGGAATCCAGTCTTTTTTTAGCACAATTCTGCAAGTCAGCTGGGCTATTCCTTCTGTTAAAGCTAAACGTGTGCTTAACTGCTTTGTTGGAGTAAGGCCAGAGTTGTCAACCTCTTGGAAAATGGAGAGCAATGGGAGAGGTTTATTGTCTATACTAGGAAATATGCGGAAGGCATTTAATTATTTGTTATAATTATTTGTCCTGGAAGAGATAGGAGAATGTTGCACCCAAATCAGATCCTCTAAAGGAAGCTCTGAGCCAGTAATTATTGGTCACATTTCCAAAAAGAAAATTTCAAAGTAACCATAAATGAATTAAACAAATTAAAAATGCAAACTACTCCCCTAAATAAATAGTGGACAGTGAATTAATGTGACCAGCTGTACAATACAAAGGGATTTGAAAGTTCAGCCGAAGCTGCCAAGATGAAAATATAGATATGAATTTAGCACTGATTTGAACATAAGAGAATAACTCCCAAGGGTTTATAATAATTGTCTTTTACATTTTTTTATTATTTACTGCACTAGCCATTTTCAAGTCTTTTTGTTTGTTGATGTGAATTTATAATTTTTCACAGCCCTTAGTTCCAGCCCATGGAAAGAACAACTCAATAGGACACTGAGTGAGTAATTTGTAACACATACCTAATCTTTGAATATTTTTCTATTTGCAAATTGCTCAGAAGAGATAGCAATTTTCTCAGATGTATTTATTATTCAAAAATGTTTTGTGAACAATTATTGCAAATCATTCCTGGTCTCCAGATTGCTCATGAGCAATTTGTTTTATTTATTATTCACGTTTCAAGCTGTTTTTGCTTGACACCTGGGTCAGGTAGTATCTTTGTACTCCTGAATTAGATTAATTTAATTTCTAGAATCAAGTTTATAGTGTACAGATGCAGGGTAATGAACTTGAAATTTGCTTTCTGGGAATATTTTACAGTATTTGCTTACAAATCACTATTTTTGCAAACTTTCTCTTAGGGCTTTCATGCACTAGAGTTTTTGTGGAAAAAAATACACATGCAAGTTGTGAAAAAAATCAATTTGTTTTTAAATGTGAACACATAGTTTTGACAAGTTTTCACAACACCCACTTAATAAAAACCAAAATAGTGGCAGCAAAATTATGTTCCCAAGCAAATACCTTGAATCACTAAAGATCATGGCTACGTGAAAGCACATTTGCAATCCCCATTGATTTCAAGTGTTTTGCTATATTGAAGCCTAAACTTAGATTTATACCTCCCCCATTCATCTGCTCCATCCTCACATCATATGCTTGATGTCAAAATGGATTATTAAAATAATTTAATGTTCATTTTATATGGCTAATAGCAACTTACAATATTTAAAGGAAAAGCTGTAAAAACACTGAATGAATTAATCAGTTTGAAGGAAAAGATATATTTAAAATCAATCTTAAGTCCAACTTTTTATTTCTTTGACAGTTGCCATCATGAAAAATAAATATTTCTGCTGTTACATAAATGATTTATAGTGTTTAGTATGATTGACAAATCCTACACTTGTGGTTGGGGGGTAGGCAGCATGGATTCTACCTTGGATTTTTTCCTCACTAGGAAAAAAATATTCTGTTCAGTGAACTTGTGTGATGGGGGAGTATCATCCCTGCACTGGGGCTGAAGGGGTTAACCTAGCCCAGTTGGCTGAGAAGGCCCCACCCTCACAGCTCTGCTGGGCATGTTCCAACTGAAGGCTGACTATAAAGGCCGCTGGAGCTGTGCAATCAGGGCTGTCTGCTGAAGGGGAAGGAGGTGTTGCAGGAGCTCTTGGGAAGGAAGCACAGCTGGTCCCAACAGCAGCAGCCGGGCCTACAGGGACTTCATGCTGTGGTCCAGAGGCTTCTACTGAAGACAGAGAGGACTTCTTAAAAGATCTGGGTAGGAAGTAGCCCAGGGTGGGGAATTGCTCCCCAAAACCTTGGGGTGTTCTGGTACGATTCCCTGCCAAGCTGGCAGTGGACCACACTATTGCTAACAGGGCCATGGACTGGAATCTGGTGGAGAGAGAGGGCCTGGATACCCCTATGCCATCCTCAGATGCCCCCCCAAATGGGGAAGCTTTCCCTATGATATGTGGATTCAGTGGCCACTCGGCCATACTACCCTTACTTTAGAGGGACTGTGTTTTGACTCCATGGCCACTGGGCAATGCTATAGATTGATTTTGAGGCCTCTGGGCTGTGCTCTATATTGACACTGTGGCCACTGGGCCATACTGCCCTGATCCCAGAGAGACTGTATATTGACGCTGAGGCCGCTGGGTTGTATAGTGTATAAAACTGTGGCCTCTGGGCCATACTATTCTGAGTACAGGGGGATTACTTACTAACTGAGGCCATTGAGCTGCACTGTGAATAGACTCAATGGCCACTGGGTTGTACTACCCTGAACCCTAGGGGTTGCATATTAACTCTGTGGCTACCAGGCTGTACTGCCTTGGAAGCCGGTTGCAGTACATTAGGTGGCCTATCAGCCCCCAACTTGATCTCGGATGGGAATCCGAGGGGCTGCAGTGGACTTTTGCCACCCTCTTTGGCAGGCAGACAAGGCGCCCCTCAACAATTTGTCTAATATAAAACACTTGAATTAAATCCAAGAAAGCAATCTCATTTTAATGCTGTAGATTTTTGTATATGAACTCTCTGTCTAGGAAAATTTGACCATTTAAAAACATTTATATAAATAAATTGATAAGATAGTGAAAACACCTGACAAGCTAGATATGATCCATACATGAATGGTCATCCTTCAGTGGTCTTTATATCATTGATATTTCTGAAATATGAACTGCACATTTTGTTAAGGTGGGTGAGTTAAAAACAGTAGGGCAACCTTAACAGAGAATTTCTTAGGGTATGACTTCAAGACAGACTTAATCCAGGCTCTTACTCAAGTGTTTTCCTGACCTAGCTCTCCATCCACACGCGAAAACATTAGAACACTCTGTAATGGTGATAAAACTAATGTAATAAAACTAACAATGGGTTAGTTATCCCATTGTGGTTTATAGGCTAGAGCCTGAGTACTGTTTATATTAAAGTTTGTAATGCCATCACTTTGCAGTATAGACTCAGACAATTCAGGCACAACTAGTCTTCTAATGCCTTACTACAATTCCCCTAAACCCTACTTTTTTTGTCATTTACCATGCTCTGGAAGTTATCTGCTAATTTCATACAGCAGTTTAGCATTTAAATTCCATATTTCGTGCTACTTGCTTTACTGCCAACAGTATTTTTTTTAAAAACAGACATGAACTCCAGTTCAGCTGTGTCCCTCTGTAATTGGATGGTAAAATTCTTTCACTGAAGGATAGTTACTTTTAAATCCACTTATGAATTTCTGACACAAGAATTTTATCACACGATTACAGAGGGAGACATCTGTACTAGAGGTCATTTAAAAGTTCAATACTATCAACTTAGGCTGGAATACACCTCTTTACTGGTTAACGCACTACAAAGGCAATTTGATAATCACCAAATATTGTGAATGAGACACATGCATCCTGACTTAATTAGTGTCATTAATTGACAGTTAACGTCTTTTGCTGTTAAATATCCCAAATTCTGTCATTTCCACTCCAATTCATCTGATGAAGTGGGTTTTACCCATAAAAGTTCATGACTTAATACATTTGTGTGTCTCTAAGCCCTGGTCTACGTTAAGGACTTATTTCAAAATAACAAGCAGAGCATCCACACTACCAAGCCTATTATTTCAAAATAATGGTCTGGTTATTTCAAAATAATAACTCCTGCTTTCCTTCAGGAATAACGCTTATTTCAAAATAGCTATTTCAAAATAGCAGTAGTGTGGATGCTCCAGTACTGCTATTTCAAAATAGCTATGCTCCAGAATCAGTCAAAGTAATTACTTCCCAGTGCTTCCTGGGGCTCTAAGTGGAGGTAGTTTGTCCACATTAAGAGAGCCTGCCTCAGACTAATTTTGAGGCTTCTGTATAGTGTGGACATGCTATTTCGAAATAGTTATTTTGGGAGTTATTTTGAAATAAGTTATTTTGAAAATTTCCTAGTGTCGACATACCCTCAGATGCCTTAGGCAGACATGTTTGAGTATATATCTACAGAATAACTGTTCTTACCTGGGTTAGGACAATCCAGGTGTCAATCACTGCAATGAATACATTCTCTTCATTATTGTATATTCAATTCATTGGAATTTTTCTGATCATCTCTACTGAGGACAGTGGCGAGTGGGAGACTGAAAGTCCAACCCGAATGGGCTAGCGAAAACAGAGCCTACCATACTTTGTGCAAAGCCTATGAACCCCATTGATTTTAAATTTGTTGAGTCTGGTTTGATTAGGCAAAGAAAAGGGCAGGGTTCTTTTTAATGTGGGAGTTCCTGAAATATAAAAGCTCTAAGAAAGTTACTTTAACTTAGAGACATTTATAGATAATTGATGGCTTTGGAAGATATAGTGCATTATTTCAAGGAGGTAAGGACTCTGCAAAACTTGATTTATTTTTCCCGTTTAAATACTTTGAAAGTCATGGGTATACATTAAAAATGACCTTCTACAGTTGTTCATTTCATCATAACATCTCCCACACAAATCCCTCCACACTAACTAAAAAAAAAAAAAATTAAAAAACCCCGCAATATAAATCCTTAGTGTAACAAAGTTTATTGCACAGTGGAGGATAGCAAGTTTTTTTAATCAGAAAAACTATGACTTTTGGAATAGCTAATGTTATTTTCATCATTTTGCATTGAACCCTTTCCCTACGTTTAATTATTATTCCTCTTTCGTACTGGCCCCCTTCACATAAGAGCTGCACAGCTTTCACTAGTGGGAAATCACTGAATTTTCAGAGGAAATGTGCTGGGTTCATAATTGTATAAATATGTATAATTTTCCACACAAATATGATCCTGAAGTTTCCTCAGGTCATAAAGGCAATGCAATTAATAAAAATACTAGGTGTTAACGATAGAAGTCAGTAATAGTTGGTTACTTTTAAGAGGGAAATCATAATCTATTTTTCAGTATTATGAGCTCTATGCATTACAGCATCTATCTTCTGCAGTTGAATTTTCTTAATATTCAGGAATTCATCAAGTCAATCAAGACAGCTTAAAATCTGTAAAAGATAAAATTACCTTTTTATAAATACCCTTTTTAAAATAAATGTACATAGTGCTTTTTGCTGTAAATTATTTTAAAGTGTTTTATCAGCCTTATAAGCTACATATTATAGCCACATGAAAAATGAGAAGGTGTATCCCAAAAATCTTCATTTTTTGTCAATATTCTCATCAAAATTTTCCAACCAAATACATGCTATTATTTATTTGTACAATAGAGACTGGAGTCCCCACACACATTGAGGCTTCATTGTACTATGTGCTGGCACATATATATTCCATGCTCTAAAGCAGGTCTGGGCAAAATATGACCCGCAGGCTGCATCCAGCCCACCAAACCACTGGCTCCAGCCCGCAGAGGCAGTGGGGAACCCCAGGCAGGCCCCCCTACTTGCCCCGTAGCCCAGCACCATGCAGAAACGCAGCTGCTGGGCTTCCTTTCTGTTTCAAAACTGGAGGGGACGGAGGAAGTTTCAGGAGCTGCACCTCCCCCAGCATAATCCCATTGGTCAGACAATGGGAGCTGCTTGTTGGAATAACAGGCAGCTGAGAAGAACCATGCCCATTCTCCTCAGCTCACTGAAGCACATAGCCAGGCAAGAAGGCAGGCTGGCTGGCTGGGAAATGTTTTAAGTGCTGCAAGCCTTAGCTCTGCAGGCAAGCAGGCTGGTAAGTCTCCTGGTTGCAGCCTGCCTCTGACACCCCAGCCCCTCCCATTTTTCTGGAAAAATGCTGCGGTGTAGACATACCCTAAGTATAGGGGATATATCATATTCTAAGATTCCAGGATGTAATACTGGATTGCAATCAAAACTTTAGTATCTTTTAGATAGATACCTCCTAATATCAAGGTAAATATTGTGAAACCAGGAGTTAATGGCAATTAATTGTATTAAGGATTCTAGTAAAATTCATAACAGTCCAAATGTAACCATTTCTCATATCAGTCTTTCAAAACTTTTGTGGCTTCCTCCCATATTACAATTAAAATATATGTAAATACTGCAGTGATATTATAAGTTATTTCAGAGGAAGCTTTACTACAGAAAAGGTGTCACGTATCAGAGGGGTAGCCGTGTTAGTCTGAATCTGCAAAAGCGGCAAGAGGTCCT
>CM057846.1:67764461-67784067 GCA_030068395.1 Apalone spinifera
AACACTTCGGTTAGTCTATAAGGTGCCACAGGACCCCTCGCCGCTTTTACAGAAAAGGTGCAATTCACCCATTGGCTCTGGAAATGGGAAATCCCCTAACATAGCAGTAGAGCTGCATGAAAAATAGCTCTTTTTAAAAGTTTGCTGTGATAAAAGAAGTAATTTCAGGTCAAATGAAACATTTTATTTCAACAAGATCATAAATTCCTATTCTGATTTCATCCATTAAAACATGTTTGATTTTCATAAACAAATATTGATAGATATTTTGAAACAAAGACATTTTGGACTGAAAAATTGAAATGATATTTTCTAATTTATTTTTACAGGAAATCAGTTAGTAATATTAACATGAATTTCTGAAACGTTTCAGTGCTGCTGAATCTGTGTTTTTCCCGGAAAAAATAAATATAACGTGAACATTTTTTTGTCCATCTTTCCATAGCAGAGCTATGCCAATGCCACTACAAAGAAGAAAGGAAAACTGGAGTGGCCAAACACGCTACAATCTCCATAAGACATTGTAGGAGGAGTTTGTACATGGGAGTATTCAGCCTGGATGTGCAGTTAAACAGCCCCAGTGGCCACAAACCATAGCCAGTATCCCAAACTAGGGAATAGAATACTCCAGTAGTTCTTGTTATGTTGTACACCATTTGGTGCCACACCCATTATTAGGTTCCAGGTATTATATCAGAACAGGAATGCTTACTGTGTTGGTCAAAATGCGGAAAGTACTTGTGAATTGTAGATGTGGCACAATGGGCCTTAAATTGGAGAACTGCTGGAATAAAAAGACAGCTATCCTGCCTGAAGGAGAGAGAGTAAATCCACTCCTCTGTACAGCATCCCCACAGAAGCCCCTTGTGTATATTACTGGGGAGTGGGATTATACATAAATGTCACTGTATTTTTATATTTAATAGTATTGTGTTAATATGGATTAAATCAGGACAGGGAGTTTTATTTTTGATGCTGCATACACAGACCTATAATCAACTAGAAATGAATAATTTTAAGAGAAATATCTTGAAATAGTTCAATTTATATTGTATCTGACAACACAATATTATTACTGTTGTAGTTTCTTGGAGTATGTCTACATTATGGGACAAAGTCAAATTAAGACATGCAACTTCAGCTATGTTATTGTGTAGCTGAAGTCAAAGTAGCTTAACTCAGATTTTGGCACTGTCTACACTGCAGGAAGTCAAAGGAAGAACACTCTTCCTCAACTTCCCTTTCTTCTCATGGAAGCAGGATGACCAGCATCGACCAGAGTGCCCCTCTCATTTTCAATTAGCTATCTTAACTAGACCGCTAATTTGAACCCTAGAAGATCGACAGTGGCCACTTTGATCTTCCCCTGTATTGTAGCCGTACCCTAATTGGTGTGCTGCCCCATGGCACATATATCATTATGCAGTAAAGCATATATCCAAAAAGAAAAAAGTAACACATTTTTGGCTATTGTTCATAAATGTGCAATTTGCATCTCAAATAAGAACATCTGTTTCAAAAATATATTTGGCTATACTTTATATTTTAATAAGTCTACATTTAGAAATTACTTAGGAGCTGGCATTTTATTGTCCCTCTACCATTTTACTCTTCACAGAAGCCATTCTTCATTGTTCTCCAGTATTTTTTAAATTTAGTTACCATGGCTATGTTGCCATAGGTGACTTCACATGTGGCTCTTAAAGAATTAATTGGCCTGACTGGAGTTCTTGTGACACTGTTCTTGGATGGGGAGCAAGCAGAGAATCAATCAAATATGCCCTGCATTGCCTGGTACAGACTGGCTGCAATGACACTGAAGAAGCAGATTACAATTCTAGATTATTGCCCCCGCCCCTTCAGGAAGCCAGGAACATTGTGCCAAGATTATTTTAAAACTGTCTGATTATTTTCCAAGAATTTGAAAGTATTGATTACATAATATATGAAGAGGTTCTTCCGTTGGCAAAGGCTGAGTACACTGTTCCGTAGTTAAAAACTACCTCCCTCTCTTCATCCTTTTTAATATTCAAATGGGTGTTTGTCTGAATATCATGTTCTTTTTCTATTAACATTTCTGTGGTCTACCTTTCCAGAAGAAATGTTCCCTTCAAAGATTTCACAGCACTGTGACCAATTATGGGGGAGCAGCTGCAACCAACCGACAAACACACAAATACCAATTTTCCAAGAAGTTGCTGAATTACCAGAAGGAACTCATCTGAGAAGGCCATATTAAAATAGTTATTTTCATCTTAACTTCTTGGTTTGTTTTCCACTATGTGCAATTGCAGAAATTCGGCTCTAATGGAGGATCCAATACTGGGGAGGGAAACCCTGTATATCATCTTCTTAGGCACAGACTTTATACTCCAGGTAGCAGTACCTGGTAAGGAGGATCTTAGCATTTGAGGGCCATCTGGTTTGTGGTACATTGGGGAAAAAAGAAACAAACAAGTGTGAGAGTGATTAACAATTGGATAAAACTCCCAAGGAAAAGGAAGGACTCTCCATCTCTTCAAAACAAGACTGGTGCCTTCTGGAAGATATGCTATAGTCCTCTTAAAATTCTATGGTCTGTGCTATTCAGGTTAGGTCCTGTCTGGACTTAAAAATCTAAACATCTATACAAATTCTTCATGCCAGTTTTTTTGGGCTTTCAACCATATTCAACACAGTTGCTCTGGCTTCTCTCTCTCTATATATATATATCTAAAAGTTTTTCCTGTTGGGTGACAGAATGGCATCATCACACTCTCATGCTTCTTGGCTGTGAAAGTGAAAGCAGCCAGAGAGATGGGAGTAGGTGAGTGTAGCAAGCAAGGGTGCAGCCTGCTAGTATTGTTTTGAAATTGTGTTAAGAAACAATGGCTAATAACAGAGAAGAGTGTACATTCATCTCAGAGCTGCATGGTATGTAGACACTTCTCATCTATAGTATAATCTTTTGAAAGGTATTTAAAGCAAAGAAAATCATACCCATTTCGTTCAGTGCAATAATATGGATATAGGAGTATAGCCATCGCAAAGCTAAGAAGCATAAAGGGCCTGATCCAAAGCTCCTTGAAATGAAAAGGAATCTTTCCATTGACTTCAGAGCAAGTCCTCAATCCTCTCTATGAATAAACTGTTAGATAATGAACACAAGGAGATTGAATTGTTCAGGGAGACTTTGACAGTTTAAAACCAGCCGAAGGCAAGAGTGACCAAAAACATTGTCTTACACTATTTATAATGACTGATACTGACTTATTAGGCAGTTAACAGTTCTTTGCTCTAAGCTCAACATATCTTTGCCACAGACACTCATGCCTTTACACTGTAAGCTTTTCAAACATTTTGATTATAAAAAGTTATATGTGCCACAGAAAAATATAGTTCTGGTTGTAACTATAGTAAAATACAAATAATCAGCACCATCTGTCAGTTTCAGCAAACAGTCCTCTTCAGACAGAATCACATTAATGTGAAGTAGGTAACTTTTCATTCATTCTGGCAACATCCATGTGAGGCAGTTAGACCACAACATTTTGATGCTTCTTCGTAATTAATATTTCTGAAATCTTCACTGCAACACAATATACCCAAGGTTTATACTGTGGCAATTCCTATGCCCTTCATCGGTATATTTACCATGCTTTGAAAACCTTGATTGAGAATGTAGGCATGGCCAGTATCCTCATTTCTGACAGTAGCCAATACTAGGTGCCCCAGAACAGGTAATCATCAAGAGATGATTCCCTGCCTCTCCTGGTAAATAGCCATTAATGAACCTATCCTCCATGAATATATCTACTTCTTTGAACTCTGTTTTAATCTTGGCCTTCCCAATATCCTCTGACAGGGAGTTCCACATTAGTAAAATGTATGCATGTTTGAATGATAATGGAGGACTTGTTTACATCAACATTATAAGTTAGAATTATCACAGACAACCCTTTCTAAGGAGGATGTATGATCATGGGAAAGTGAGCACAACTGGAGTTGAAACTGACACATTGAACTACATATGCCAAACCTTTTATTTTGTATCCTTTTTATGTATAGTTTTATTGAGCAGAATATTGCTGTAGTCTTTAAACTAAAGTTCAGCTTCAGAAGATGCAAGTGTAATATACTGTAACAATAACACTGAAAACCTGTCAGGACCTCTATAATATGAGTGATGATTTGCTATAGCAGTTGATGAGGTATAAAAAACAACTTAAAAGGTCTATTACCAGTTTTATGCCTGCATGACTGATAATTAAAAAAAAAATGAAACTAATTTTTCTCAAGCTCTATGACTTGTTTGCTAACTCTCTCCTTCCATTAGTCATCTATACTAATTACTTGGAAACACCTACACATTTTATTATAATCAGTATTTTTGTTTAAAAGCCACAATTGTTCTGAATTAAAATGTTAATGGAAACAGGAAGTTAAATAGTTGGGGAGAGGGGACTAATGGAAAAAAAAAAGGAAAACAAGGATTACATTGCAGTCTCTCCTGTAAAATGGCAGGGTGAGCTTCCATTTGGTTCTCATTTGCGATAGTAATTTCATGCCATATATTGTATTTCAAATGCAAATCTAAACTTGGTCCCGATATTACACTGATGTCTGTCAGGTGCAGAGTTCTGAGCTCGATGCAGCTCGTGGGCCTTAAAGTATGTTATCAATAGTATGGTCAAATTCCAATAGCCCTCGTGTGAATGAAGCCTAAAGAAAAGGGAAATATATTTACTGGACATGGTACATGGGAGGCATTAACGTATTCTCTATTTTTTTAAAACACAATTTTTAAAACAAAGTGTATTAAAATGGACTTTTTTTTACAATAATTGTGCTGACCCCTACAGCTTCTAGGATACTTACCAGCAATTAGCCAGCTAATATTGAGGGGCAGCTGGGTATTGGTGACTTATACATATGCCATAAAAAGTAAAATGAAACATATTTAAAACTAACACAAACAGGATGAAAATTCTGCAAGCATGTACCAGGTGAGGGCCAAATCCTGGCCCTTCCTAAATCTGCTTTCTGCCACTCTGGCAATGCAAAGAAGCCTTGAGTCCACTCCTTGGTGTTAGGTATTTGGGCACTCCTCGGCCACTCCAAGTCATAATGGTGTGTGAGGGAATAGAAGAGGCATGACCAGAGCACTTCTGTGCTCACACTATTCTTAGATGTTGCACAGATTTCTTGAGGCGAAAGCTAGATGGTGTAGATTAGAGTATCCCTGAGGCCTTGCCCATTCTCATGTAAAGCCAGCCATGGGATCAGTAAACTGAAAATGGCTCATCTGTGTTCCATTCACCTACACGAATAATCTTATGGGCATAAAATCATTTGAATATGCCGGATTGAACCCTTTGTTTGAATCCTTCTCTCCATCCCTTTAATACTTGTTTTCTTCAGAGCTGATCCCTTACACCACGTGTCTCAAATTTATTTTGCCTTAGAGCCAGTGCCAGTCCTTAAATCCTTCTAGTGGGCCAGCAATGTCACTGAAGATGATGTTCAGAAAACAAAAAAACTTTTAATTTTTTTATTTTGAATTTCTTTAAAATAAAATCATGTCATACAACTTTATGCTATTCCTCACCTGCCAGAGTTTTTAATGTTTGCCAGACATGATTTCAAGAAGCCAGTCTATTTTTTGGAGGTGAAGGGTCTGATTCATGAGTTTTGAACTCTTGAGGTGGGCAATACAGTACATGCCAATTGATAGTGTCTAACCCTCTGTGCCCAGGAGCCCACAAAATACATGAAACTGAGTCCTCCTCCTGGCACCCCCATGTCCTCATGCTCAGATGACCCCCTGCTAACACCAGCATCCTCATGCTAGGATCCCCTGTCCCTGCATAGGGTAACCAAAAGTGAAACCCACGGGCCTCGCCCTGTTGGCTGCAGATGCACGTAAGCTCAGTGGTTCCCTGGCTAGCACAGTTCACTTTGCAGCAGAGGCAGCAAGTTCAGCCATGTGGACCTAATTAAATTACTTTTTTCAAAATATTTTGTGGGGCAGATTGGGGAAGTGCCCAAGCCATAAATAGCCTCCAGACTAGTAGTTTGAGACCCCTGCCTTTCACATTTGTGGTTTTGCTTTTGTGAGTGGTCCCATTGACTTCTAATAGAATATGATGAGAGCAAAGTTACTTACATATGTAAGTGTTTGCAGGATCAGTTAATTAGCTTGTAAGCTCTTCAGGGCAGTGACTGTCTTTGTGTACAGTGCCTACAATATTTTGGGTACTGACAGAATACAAGTAACACACTTCACATTTTGCACCATGCCTTCAGGCCAAAAGATTGCATCAGAAATTCAGGGACTGTAACTCAGGGTTAGAGAAACTATTTCAATGTAATCACTTTGTTTCCTGATTTAATGAAAAACAAATGATTTCCTAGTTTCAATCCAAAAATTTCAGTTTTATCTGCAAAAATGAATGGGAAACTGTGCAAGTCAAAAACTGTTTTACACATCTAGTGAGAATTACGAAAACTAAAATAAACTTCAGTTACCTATGGGGAACTGAAAAACTTTTTTGATGTCAATACATTTCTAATGTGTAATACAGCTGCAATACAGTTTTCCACGCTGAAATTCCAGAAACTGTTTACTTTGCAACTGTGGAACAATTTTCATTATACCATTTTGAGAAATGTGGTTTCAGCTGAGTAGCAAGGGAATAATAAAACTAAAAAATGAAACAGTCTTAAGTCTTAAGAAGTCAAGCAAACTTCAGAAATAAAAGTTCAAAAGGGAAGTTTAGATTGGTTTCTAAAGGTACTGTGCTCTAAGCAATCATGTAACTTCTCTTAAAAAAATAAGAAAATGCCTCTGGTGTCTGATTAAACAGTCAAAACCCAAAGCTATCCAGTCAGGTTTTTTTTTTTCTTTTTTTCTTTTTTTTTCAGAAGCAGCATTCAACCAAGTCTGATTATATAAATGGCCCCAGACTGGTACTTAAATGTTCTGGGTGAGGTGACAAATGAGCAATACATTTTTCACCTGTTCTTTGAGGACGTCTCTTAATAAAGTAGGGCAGAAATAGGATTCTGTACCAAAATTGGCATTCTAACTATAGATTCAATTCCTTAACACATATGCATGTTAACAACATTATGAATAGGAAGATTTGAATTACTTAACTGTGACTCCTCCACATGTCAGTAAACTGTCATACATATGTGTTTGAAAGGTCAGGACCTAAGATAATATTGTTTGAAACTTATCTGGGTTAACAGGAACATTTTAAAAACATTTAATACATTTAATAAGGTATTCTGCAATGTTATTTATATAAGAGGAGAGAGAGACAGAGACTTAGAGTCTGATATATAGCGACATATAAAACATTACTCCATATGGCTGCATCCAAATAATAAGCTGACATTTCTAAATGGTAATTATCAGATCCAAAACACTGTTCCTTATATTAGTTCTTTATCATCAGAGATTGCAGTGCTTGTTAGAAATTGGAAGCTTTGTTCAGCTAGAGCTGTTTATCGTTAAATATTCTATTTTGCTAAGTAATATACACAAACAAAAGGGAAATGACTGCCTTGGAAGGAGTACTGCAGAAAGGGATCTGGGAATCAGACTATAGTGCAGGGGTGGACAACCACAGATAGTGAGGTGGCCACATAAATGATTCTTCTTCACCTCAGCGGGTCACAGCAGACCATGGGCCACTGGGGTTCCATCTGCAGTGTTATGGATTCCATGACTTCCCCCTTTCATGTGCCTCTTGCGCGCTGGGGAACTGGAGCCCAGCACTTCCCTCCTCCCTCTCAGCATTTTCAGAATGGCCTGATTCATGCTTACTACTTCCCTGCTCCTCCCTCTCCTGCCCACAGCTGGAATGCCAGGAACAGCTGATTCCCTGCATTCCAGCTCTGGGAGGAAAGAGGAAATGTGGATGGAGCATGAATCAGGTGATTCATGGCTCCTCTGAAAGTGCTGGGAGGGAGGGAAAGAGCCATAGGAAGAGTAGGGCTCCTGTGCCCCTGTGTGCAAGAGGTACATGGGGGAGGAGTCTGTCAAAGGATCTGAGGACAGCAGATGAAGCTTCAGTCGGCCGTATGTGGCCTGCAGATCACAAGTTGTCCACCACTGCTGTAGTGGATCACAAGCTTAATATGATTCAACTGGTTTTTTGGGGTTTTTTTTTGTTTGTTTGTTTTTTAAGAAAAACATTCTGTATTAGTAGGCGTTTTTAAAGTGAGACACATGAAGTAATTTTTCCTCTCTACTCTACACTGGTCAAGCCTGAACCGAAATATTGTGTCCAGGAAAGATGTGGACAAATTGGACAAAGTCCAGAGATGAGCACCAAAAATGATTAATGGTCTAGAAAGCATGACCTGTGAGGGAAGATTGAAAAAAACTGGGCTTGTTTAGTCAGGTTAGAGATGACTGCATAGGGACATGATAACAGTTTTCAAATACATAAAAGATTAGTAAAAGGAGTGAGATTTTTTTCTATCTAACCCCTGAGGATAAGATAAGAATTTATGGGCTTAAACTGCAGCAATAGCAGCTTAGATTGGACATTAGGAAAAAACTCCTAACTATCAGGGTAGTTATGCACTAATATATATTGCCTAGGAAGTTATGGAATCTCTGTCATTGGAGATTTTTAAGAGCAAGTTAGCTAAACACCTGTCAGAGGTGGTCTAGGAGATAATGTTTAGTCCAGTCTTGAGTGCAGGGGTCTGACTAGATGATCTCTCAGGGTCCCTTCAAACCTTATAGTTCTGTGATTCTAAATAAATATATTAAAAATGAAAATTAAATCATACATAGCACCAGAGATTAGAAAGATAACATTTTCATCTTATGCATTTAGATACCATACATAGTTGTGCTAAGGACAGTTGTGCTCTCTCTCCTATGAAATAAGAGCAATAATATGTTTAAATAAAAAAAACCCCTCAGTTATTACAGTTATAGCTGCAATTAATTATTCTTTTGTTCTTTAGAAACACAATACTGTGCTGCCAAATCATCTGTTTGTTTGATGCCTCTTTCTTTTGGGGGGAAGGGAGGAAGCAACCTAGATTAAACTCTGACATATGCTATCATAATCAGAATGAGAAAATGCAAAAATAAAGTAACAGAAATATTAATACATTATTAATGGAGTAACAGACTTGTTTTTTTGTTCATTTCATCCTAAGGGAGGATTATGATTCAGTATTTGCCAATGTATATGCAATCTGGAAAATAACTATAATCATTAAAGCCCACCATAGAGATTTTTAAATAATTTATGGCATTATTTTTGTTATTTTTTTCAGTACTTCCTGAACCGAGCAAGGTTAGCATTATTGCTTTGAATCAGTCACATACACTGCTTTGCCATACATATTGCTTAGAAATTCTAGGGGGAAAACTGGTATTCAGTTTTTGATATTCAGTCCAAAAGAGATCAAAGTTCTAGTAGAAACCACAACATTGTGATGGACAGATCAACAACAATGACCAGTGATCAGTTTCTTACATGTTAACATTATAGTATAAAGTTCTGATAATTTTATTAATGGTTGTTTACATTCTATACCTAATGTTCCTATATGTTCCTATAATATTGCTTTTATTCTGCCTCCAATACTCACTTTAAATAATACCTTATTTCAGAAGTACCTATGAAAGACATGAGGAATAAAGCACTATTCCAGATTGGAAGATAATGGCCCAAAGTATAGCCAATTAAAGAATCTTAGTATCAGTGTTCCCTCTAAGATTTTCCATCCATGAGCGGAGTGAGTTTGGCACTTTTGGATGTATGCCACCGTGGCACCCAAGTTATTAACAAATATATATATGTTATGGAAGAAAGAATATTAAAACAAGGGATAATTAACAAGGTGCATGACTTTTTAATATAAAGTCAAATAAAAAGAAAATTAATACTGCAAAATTTTCAGTAGCCAACTTCCTCTGTGTATAGCCCTCTCCCAGATGCTCCGACAGCTATGCTGGCTCCTCAATTAAATCTGACTCTCCTTTCAGGGAACTATGTTAATTGGTCTTTCAGACTAACATTTCTATGCTTGTGTAGGACACAAATGAGGACATAAGCTTGGTGATGACATCAGTGCAGAAAGACTGGGCAAATGTAGTGTATTTGAATACTCTTGCTGCTTCTATCCAAGCACCATAGATTCAAGTCAAGCATTTGCTAATTAGATCTGACCTAGAGAAAAGCTTTCCTATGCTTGCATTAACTGTCATTATGTCAAGTCCTTAATGTCTCATTTCATAATACATACATTTCATATACATAATCTATGTATATATAATATGACAAACACTAGAGCTGTGGGAAACATTTGTAACAAGTCTCAAACCTACTCAAACATCCTACATGTCGAGGTTCACCACCTTCCTGAATGACAGCTTACGTTACTGGGTAGCTTACTTTTCCTTCGTTAGGTTGTGCAAGTTTCTCTTCATTCTACTGTTGGTTGGCTGCTTTACTGTCCTGACAATTGGATCCTCCGACCAACGGGGCTGGTCTTACCATGAGGCGAACTGAGGCAGTCGCCTCAGGTGCCAGACTGTGGGGGGAGTGCCACTAGGACCCAGAGAATTGAAACCTTTCAAAGTTTTGGCCCAAGCAAGGGGGCATAGGGGCGTCATTCGAGCTCCCCACCTCAGGTGCCAAAACGTTGTGGGCCGGCCCTGCCTACCAAATGCAGAATCATCCATTTCTCAGGCAACCAAGATCAAAACACAATCTAAGCCACCCACCCACTTTGACTGAGAACCAAGACCTGCCTTTTATACAGCTTTCCTCTTCCCAGCTGCTCATAGGCTTCTCATTCTTCTAGAAACTACAAATATCATAATGCTTGACTTTAAAGGGACAGAATTTGGAGCAGGACATAAACGCACCCGTAAGAATAAGTGCACCCTTCTCAAAACAGTATATTTGTTGCAAGGAGGTATTCAAATAGGCATCACAAAATTTCCAAGTTTCATTTAGCCTCCCACATATTAACATTCAGGTAGAGTGAAAGAAAGTGATCAAGTTTATTCATTAATATTGGAGATGCACCAATGTTAGAGGTCTTAGTTATGAATTCACACTGTTTGGCATTGTTAGGCTAAACACAAATTCTATAGGTTTTTTAAACACAGAGAGCCTAATTCTCCATTGCCCAGCACATTATGGATCCTGGATGCCACTGAAAAGAGAGTGTAAAATGCTATCAAATCAGACGGAAACCACTTTAATCTCACTTTGCACTAGTGTGAATGATTACAAGGCATTGGAGAATCAGGACTGGAGTAATATGGCTGCTTAAATCCACAAAGAGAAATAAGTGAGTTATCTGCTAAATACGGGAAAAAGAAAACAACCACAAAATGAATCAAGTTCGCACAGCTGCTGAATTCTTCTTTGCAAGCCTCTGCCAGCCCCACTTCATTCCCAAGTTCAGGCTCCAGCTCTAGCTTCAATCACCTCCAACTAACACATCTTTTCAACTCTGCCAGCCCAGACTGCTGCTGACATTATAGTGGTAGTGCCCAGTCACTACCAGTTCCACAGCACCCAGGAGCAGTCACACTGCAGTCCAGGCCCAGCAGCCAGAATGCTGCTCGCCCTGGGGAAGGGCTGGAGCTGGGCCCCCTGAGCTGCCCCCGTCCACCATGTGGCTCATCCACTCCGAGCAGCCCCGGCTCCCGGAGCAGACTCACTCTGCCTTGCGGCCCAGCCAGCTGGGCTCGTGGCTGCCACAGAGCAGGAACTGGGGCTGTGATGAGGCTACCCCAGCAGGGACAGTCTCACCGTGGCTCAGCTCCAGCTGTGCCACAGGGCTCAGCCAGGCCTCGTGGCATTCCACCAAGTCGGAATCCACCACTCGCCTTCCAGCAGGCAAGTGAATGGTGAATTCTGCTGCGTGGCTCTGCAAATGAGGTGAGCAGGCCCAGAATGTTGTGTGTGCTGCTTCCTCACAGGCATGCACCTTAAAGGAGACTATGATAGTATGCCCAATTACCTGGCTTCATAGGCACAAAGCAGCTAGAGTCTGCTAGTGAACCTGGCTCTCTTTCTCCAGTAGACAGATCATGAAAGTGGAGACCAGAAATGCAAGACTTCCATTAAAAACACCCTGCTGACAGATTTATAAGTATGGGAATTTTAGCTCAAGCACCACACATGATCTCAGTGGCTACTATCACTATGTGCATAATTTAATTAACCAAGCTTCATGTCTGGTAAGCTTTTAGTGAGTCAGATAGCTCAATACAATTAGAGCAACCATTTATGCATCTTAATTATACCACAAGGAAATGCAGACTCGGAAATTATATTGTTTGCCATCTAGAATTCAAACTGTGCTTATTAACTCCATTTTGTCAAATACTTTTATTATATCGTTTGTGCCCATTTCCCCATCTAGGCATATTGAGAAATTAGTGCAATATATGTTCCTACCTCTTCAGCAGAGAGGGACACAAACCATAGGTTATTTTTGAGATCCTGGTTCTGATCTTGCTTAAACCTGTGTTATTATTTGATTTCTTCTTTTTCCAGTAAATCCAAGATGAGTTTTAGTTGAGTTGCAGTAAAAATTCATTTAGAAAAGTTGTTCCACCATTTCTTCTAGAGCTGTAGTAGTTTATAGATTACTTCATTGCCATTTCATATGAATCTTGAGAAATAACTATGCTTATTGGAGTTCATGCCATCAGACTATTTTACATCACTGAGGTAATTTAGTACTACAACTTACATGGCGGGAGGTGGGAGTCGGGAGAATGCTCTAGTGACACAGAGATAGTGGGGAGATTTTTAGGCCACTGCTCCCCCTTGCTGCCAGTGCACTCAGCTACACTTGTGTCAATCCCCTGATATGTCTTGAACTATTTTAGGACAGGAATGTTCATTGGCCATATGTTTGCACAATGCCTAATGCAATGAGGCCAAAACTTACCTGAGGTGCTACCTCGAAACAAATAACTATGAGGCATGGTCAGGAAGCTCCCCTATACTATCTTGATCCTTAACTGTACTTTCAGCAGTGAGAGGCTTGCAAAGGAGACAGGCACTTAACATGCTATGATCCAGTGTGACGGCACCGGCCCTACACAGGCCAGAAGCAGAAAAAGGGGAGTGCAATAATGAACTTCAAGCCACTTTTGCCCTTTCTCCAGTTGTACCATAAGCAGTTCAGCCACAGTCAATGTTCTGGCCCATTATTTACAAACTCAGAAGACCTGGTGATAGTTTAAATTAAATGTATCCACAGTGAAGACATATTGACCCTTGTGTTGCATAGAATTCAGCCCGGATGAACCCACAGCATCCATACAGAGTCCCCACAGAAAGGTCTACTAGATATCTATTCAGTACTATGGGACAACTCGAGCTAAGTGGTAGCAGTATGGAGCTCTTTCTATATGTAATAAACAAACGAAAAATCTGAGATGTAGCAAAATAAAAACATTTATTATTCATGTTTTAGGCTAGCTGGGGATATTACTCATCAGAGAAATCAAAGAGAAATGACAGTTTGCTAACCACTTTTGGAAGTACATTACACTAAGGAGGAAATACTAGCAAAGTATATCAATTAGATGCTGAGGCAGGTGCAAATAAATAAAACCTATCACCATAATACTGTATTAATTTCTGTTCTTCACTCTGACCTTAAGTCTATCCAAAATTCTACCACTAAACTCACCTTGCTCTCCATTTTTTCCTGCAACAACTTCAAACCCCATGCCTTCTCCTTTTAGGATCTACATAGTTATGCTCTTGTTTACATCATAATTTCACTAAATCCGGTTCCAATCATGTTCCCTTTTCCCAAGTATCTCTGTCTCACAGAATTACTATTCCCAGATCTGGCTTAGATGTACTAACCAGGAAGTACTTCACTGATGGGTGTCTGTGTGTGTTTAATCTCCTTTGCATCACCTAATGACAAAAAAGGGATGCAAGTAGCTAAAGAACCCAGCCCTCACTCTTTACTCTCTCTGTAAGGGGCCGTGACCTGCATAGTATAAATGTCTGATCATTATATAGCAAAAAGATTCTCCAATATGATCTTAGCAAAAGCATCCAGCAACTTATCCTGATTCGCTCGTTGGTTTTTATATCACTCAGGTTGTGCCAAGTGGTGGAATATAGCTTTTCATGATGAAAAGGAGCTCTTAGCTGGCTAAGTAACAAAACCTGCTCTTATACTAACTGTGCCCTATACTCAATCACAGGAGCAGATATATTAACCTTATGTTATTTCACTCCCACAGAGATGTTAGTCAACTGAAGTAAGCAAGCACAGTCATTACACTTTTCTAACTTATGTCAGTAGCCAGGTTTGGCACAGATGAATCATACGATTCTGAAAGGGTATGTCTACACTAGCCCCCTAGTTCGAACTAGGGAGGCTAATGTAGGCATTCGAAGTTGCAAATCAAGCCCGGGATTTAAATATCCCGCGCTTGATTTGCATCTTCCCGACCAGTCGCCATTTTTGAAATTTACAAGTCCAGATTAACTGCCCGTGTCTACACGTGGCAGGGACCCGGTATTTTGAATTAAAGCCCTAAATCGAACTACCTGTTATTTCTCCTGCAAGGAGGTTTAACGGGTAGTTTGATTTAGGGGCCTTAATTCAAAATACAGGGTCCCTGCCGCGTGTAGATGCGGGCAGTTAGTCCGGACTTGTAAATTTCAAAAATGGCGACCGGCCGGGAAGATGCAAATCAAGCGCGGAATATTTAAATCCTGGGCTTGAGTTGCAACTTCGAATACCTACATTAACATCCCTAGCTCGAACTAGGGGACTAGTGTAGACATACCCAAAGTTATAACACATCTTCATGCACTTTTCCTTCATGCCACATAAGGATACAAGAAGGCATCTGGCCTACTATCTTTAATTTAAGTCAAGGGCCCGAGAATTTGAGTAGCATAACTTAAAAACAGGGTCTTCAAATTGCTTTTGGATTAATCAAAACTGACCACAGTCAGCTGCTCTCTCTCTCTCCCCACCCCCAAGATAATTAAATGGTTTTATTTAGGAAGCCTACCCTGGGATTGAAACCCTACAGTAATGCACATACCTTAGAATAAAGCAATGGCATCTAACTCAATAGTTAGACAATGGGGCACCTGGTGGTGGCCACTGTCGGCAGACAGGCTACTGGGCTAGATGGACCTTTGGTCTGACCCAGTACGGCCGTTCTTATGTTCTTAATAGATATCATGTTTGGAAATGCATTCTCTATCATTACTTGCATATGTCATACAGGTGTTTGAGTTGCTTGTTCCATATATATAGCATTCACCAAAGTTAAAAAAAAACACTTTTATTTTTAATAAATCCTTCTGAAGATGGAAACAATGTATATTTTAGTTTATTTGATTACAGATTAATGTAATTACAAAATATTTTAAATTAACAGGAAACAGGAACTGGTACTCTTGGGATGAACCTGCTTGCAAAATACTTTTTCTTCACCCTCTTACATTGAACGAACACAAACTGAACTTGAAGTCACTTTAAACGTCTGGATTTTCCTTATATTTTTCATGGCTTTACATCTTTATGGGTATTATTCTTGTATTGCAGATTTGTCTCTGCGCTAGCACATTAAAAATAGGAGCACAGCCAGGGAAGGATGGGGCAGCTGCAGCATGGGCTAACTGTAATGAGTACAACTATGCCTGAACTCAATGTGGCTAACCTATGCTTCTGCTGCTACATTACTGTTTTCGGCATGTTAACGAGATGATAGTAGTGCAAGTATATCTGTAAAAGCTGGGTATCATACCCCTACCTTCAAGTAGAGATATAGCCTAGCTCAGGGATGGGCAATAAGCAGTCCACAGGCTGGCCATGGTTCACCATGGTTAGCCCCTCTGGGACCACCAGCACTATATTTACCTGCATATCTGCAGATATGGCCACTTGCAGCTCCCATTGGCCAGGAACAGTAATCAATGGCCAATGGAAGCTGCAAATAGTCATACCTGCGGATGCACAGGTAAATATGGTGTGATGGTCTGTCATGTCTGGCTCTCACGCCACTTATTTTCCAGCTCTGGCCCAGCCTGTGTTCTGGCTGGGCTCAGGAAATATAGGATCAGTTGGTTTAGTCTTTTTACAAACATCACACTGTGCTGATGCTTTGTTAAACCAAAACACAATTTTGAACCTTTGAGTTGCATCCTTAACTTGATGAAAACAACCATCATTCGTTAGCTGGGAAGTTTAGGGCTAGATTTGCAAAAGCACTCAGTATTTAATAAGTCCTATTTTGACATCTACCTGAAATGGCCAGATTTTCAAAGGTTATCAGTACCTATAGATTTTTATTGTTCTTCCTAGGAGCTGCTGCTAATGAGCATTTTAAAAATCTGACCAATTCATTTAGGTGCATAAATAGGAACTGAGCTCTTTTGAAAATTTGGTCCCCATGATGGGTATGGAGCACTTTTGAAAATCTGGTCCTTAATTAGGTTTATGTTTCAAAACAGAACTTTTTTTAATTTACTGGAAAATTAGTCCTATTGTAATTTATGTTTGCCAGAACACATTCAGGTACAATAGCAACTCATGTTACAGTCCTGAAACTTCTGAGACATTCTCTCATATAATGTTTTGCCAGGTCTATACTAAAGGAGAAGGCCAAATTAAGATACGCAATTCCGGTTATGTTAATTATGTAGTTGGAGTCAATGTACCTTGATTTGAGTTTCCCCACTGTCCCCACCGCAGGAAGCCAATGGGAGCAAACACTCCTTTCAGCTTCCCTTACTCTTCGCAGCAACAGGAGGATTGGCCACCAATGGGGCAGTGCCCTCCGAGTTTGATTTAGTCAGACTTTACTAGACCCACCAAATCAAACTCTGGGAGATCGATCATGGTAGCGTCAATCTTCCTGGAGTGAAGATGTGGCCTTAGTCTGAGGCCCCCCCTTTGCCTCAGGCTTCAAATTATTAACTGTGCACATATTAGACAACATGTAGAAAAATCTTAATTCTGTACCGCTGGAACTGAGGAAATGCCAGATCAGCTGAATTAGTCATGGTAGCAACTATTTTGAATTATGTTCCTTTACTGGATGGTGGTTAACACTCTATTCTCCCCATAACAAAACAAGAATAAATCGGCCCTGAAAGAAGAATGTCACTATCTATCAGACACTGAAATATAGTCTCTTGAAAATCTTATCAGAAAATTGATCTGTGGAATAAGAAAGTATTTACAATGAAGACAACATAAATTACAATAGGACTGAGTCAATGATTCCAGTCCATCAACCCACCCAGCTTCTTATATCTACAGGAACAAAGACATCTTTATTTGTAAAATATTTAAGGTACAGAATAAAGGGCCTGATTTTCTGATCGCTTGCAATAGTGCAAATCTGTAGAAACTTTACTGAAACAAACAGAGCGGTAGTAATATATCACTAGTATGGTAGGTGATAAATTTCCAATGTATCAAACACAAATACAAAAAAAAAAAATGCTTTTTGTTGACTCTCCACAGTTTCAGATATTTTTCGTGTATATGCCTACCAGACACAAAACCTGAATAAAACCTCAACCTCAATAATGTTCTAAATGGAATAGATCTTATGGGAACATTTTGCTGAAATTATTTATGCTTACCTACTGGATAATTATTTGTGTTATGTTTATAGCTATAGATATAGTGTACATTGTATAGCTCTAAGGAATTCATATGAATTTGGTATTAACCAGTTCAGATTATAGCATTTCCTGTGCCATTAGAAATCAAGCTGGTATATGGGCTTGCGAAAGAGAAACTAAACCCCAAAGCGAAAATTATAATGAATCATAAATGTGAAAGAGTATTTTACAAAAAAAAAACAGATGCATAATGCAAAGTTGCCCTTCAACCAGTTTTTTCCTGCTACAAGTACATGGTACTTAGGGTGAAACAGTCTCCATCCTGTCCCATTTACCAGAAATGACATCTTTCAAATTCTAATATTGGCACAGAAAGTTTGTACTTCAGAGAATACTTTCATATACCAATGTACAAAGACCACAACTGCCAGCATCAAAATTGTCAATTTATAATGCTAAAACTTATATAGCCCATAATTCAGATAGTCACTCCCCTTGGGAAAGAGTATGGTTTTATGGTGCTTTCAATTGTCAAGGTATCTAGTAATGCTTTGATGGAAAATGAATAACTAGTTGCACAATGACAGTGCAAACAAAGAAAACAGCCATTATATTCCAGAGTAAAAATAAATGAGGTGATGTGTGTTCAATGGACAAAAAAAGGTAAAATCCTGAAATCAGTGGAAATGTTGCTGTTCACTCTACTGTGGCAGGATTTCAACCCAAAATTGCTGTTTCACCCCTCTCCCCCTCCCATAATCTGAGAGGAATATTGTGTCACAAAGCAAGAACAGGAAGCAGGACTACTTTTAGCAGCCCTATTCATAAAGGTAATATTGAGACAGAGGCACTATATAGAGCAGTGATACTCAGAGGCTCCAGAGCCACAAATGGCTCCTTAATGTGTCTCCTGTGGCTCTTTGCAGTGGATGATGTTAAAACACAGTGATTTAATTATTAATCAAAGTTATTAGTGAGTCAGGATGCTTTTACTGTGTTATTAGTCAATTGCAGTTGATATAACATTATCTTGGTCAGTCTTTTTGCTGTGAGTATGCTATACACACACACAAAGTAGAGCCACTAATTAGGGTGAGCAAAAAGAACAGTTGTTCTGGGGCCTGGTTATTTAAAAAAGCCTGAGGCTCCAAGCCGCTACCGCTGCTACCACAGGCTCAGAGGTGGCCAGAATCCTGTGTCCTTTAAATCACTGCCAGAGCCCCACACAGCACTGAAGGCTGGATGAGGGAGACATGGCAGAGTCCATGCGGTGCTGGGCTACAAAACTAACTCATTGCTCATCTTCAAATCTTTCTTCAAAACTCTTCTTTCCCCTGATACCTACTAATCTCTCTCTTTTTTCCCCTTATATTGTAAGCTGGTTTGGACAGGCACTATCTTTTTGGGGTCCTCCAGATCCATGACAAGAGCTCTGAGATGATACAGAAATACGAATAAGAAGAAAATTAGAAATGAAGAAAAGCAACATGATCGTTCCTACCCTCTTCACAGTGCCTATAACATTACTGAGAGTGGTCTCCAATTCTGCAGATGGCTTTCACTTCACTGCTTTCATATTAGGATTCATCTATACAGCAGGGCTTAACTAGAAATAAGCTATGTCAATTGCACAACGTCAATTGCGCATCTTATTTTGAAATAGCTTATTTTGAAATTGGGAGCGTTTACACAGCACTTATTTCAAAATAGAGCACTCTTCCTCTGACTTCCCTTACTCCTCGTACAATGAGATTTACAGGAGTCAGAGTAAGAAGTCTTGAGTAAGGAGTCAGAGTAAGAAGGGTGAAAGTGATCATGAAATCATAGAGTTCACAATTCTAAGGAAAGGTAGAAGGGAGAAAATCAAAATAGAGACAATGGATTTCAGGAAGGTGGATTTTGGTAATCTCAGAGAGCTGATAGGTAAGGTCCCATGGGACTTGAGACTGAGGGGAAAAACAACTGAGGAGAGTTGGCAGTTTTTCAAAGGGACA
>CM057846.1:67784167-67807024 GCA_030068395.1 Apalone spinifera
ATGACCTCTCGAGGTCCCTTCCAGTCCTAGTATTCTATGATTCTATGATTCCAGCTTGATAGTATTTCGACATTATTTTGAAATAACAGCCTGCTGGGTAGATGCAGATAAAGTTATTTTGAAATACTGCTAGTTATTTCGAAATAATGTTGCTGTGTAGACGTACTTTAAGTCTGATGTCAGCATAGCAGCACATCTTACTGTTACATATTCCATGTACTGGGAATCTTAATCTGTCTTAACATTGCTGAGGTTAATCTGTCTTAACATTGCTGAGGTCACTGATAATGTTTAAGATAGACTGCAAGTTTAATGAAGCTGGGATGGATTCTGCTTTTTGATACTTGTTGTGAGCAAGAGTTAAAAAATGTCCAAGCCCTGAAGAGCTAACAATGAGCTACATTTATTCCTGTTATGTGAATTATCTAAAATAAACTTGTTAGTAGTAAAGTAACCAGAGTATTTAAGGGTATGGGCAAGTTTAGAGGGAAAAAAATCTACAAAATAAATATAATGATGCTGTGTTCATTATGTTCTATCAGTACTTCTTTGCAGAAATAGTACTTTTCCGCTGGAAAGGAACTATACACAAGATAGGGGGGAAAAATAAACAGTTCATACAAGATTCACAGAAATACCATCTTTCAGATGCAGGTGCAAACACTCAACATCTCACAGATTATTGGTGGTAACAGGACTATGTTTGTACTGATCAATTACAAAACTGTGCTTCTCTAGTGTCATTTTACAGGTCACTGCCCATCTATGTATTTCTAAAAGGTGTGCTCCTTTGCAGTATCTAATATAATTTTGCACCTGCCAAACAGTCATATCTATATAACAGTAATGTATTCTGATTATACAAATATTCTTCTAATGCAAAAAAGAAACAGTGTCTTCTGTAAGTAGGTTTGACAATGGCACCTACATTCTGACACATAAACAATAATTTACAATGCTTGTGATGTTCTCTGCAGCATCTTCCTCTTAAATAATAAAAAGTACATCAAGGAATTTTTCATTAAAATTCTGAAACCCCTGAAGCTAAAAAATATCTTGGGCAAAGTATATAGTTAGTTCTATACTAACAATCCTAGCACAGTCTATGTTTCTAGCAGTGAGATATTAAAGAATATTCATTGGGCTTTGTCATTTGCAAGTATGTTTTGTTTATATTCCCTTTCATTAAGAAATGCAAAATTCTGTTTTTGTTTTAAATATTTTATTTATTTTTGAGTGAGTTTTGTACTCATGAAAGCTGGCAAACTGACAGCTGTTGAGACCAAAGTCCTCTTTTTTTATCCTTGGAACAGGCATAAGAAATCCAGAAATATTTTTCCTTACACAAACATCCCTGTGTGTCAGATCTATTTTACATATACTTGCTCCAGATGAAGAGAACAGAAATCTATTTTCCCTATACATTCAGGTCCTGATTCAGTAGTACATCACTATTCAGCAAAGGACGTGAGCCCATTTATGCTTGAATTGGAACCTCAGCTTTTGCCGTTTGGTGAGGATGCTAACAAATGTACAAATTAGGACAAAAAATGATGATTTTTATGTGGACCTCAATTGTCTTATAAAAGCTGGAATGACATGACTGATTCACTTTGCATAAGTCACTAAACAACCTTCAGATGCCAGTGACTTTCTGCTGCTAAATACTTGGGGAAATTCTGACTTTAATTAGGCCAAACTGTAAAAGAAGCTGCACGACTGAAGCTTGAAATGAAAGTTAATTCAGGTTTAATCTGTACAATGCCAGAGCACAGTCTGAAAGAATATTCATCTTGTTTAGGATCAAACCAAAGAATATTGTGTACTCATTGCAAAGTTATTCAGGAAATCAGGAGAAAGTAACAGAGATCAATGTTTCATATATCTTAGGGTACATCTACACTGTGTGGCTATTTTGGGATACCAGAGGTATCCCAAAAGAACTACTTCACATCTACACAAGCTGCCCATTATTTTGAAATATTTTTTGAAATAAGGGGCATGCTATTTCAGCATCCCAGTAAACCTTGTTGCACATAGGTTAAGGGATGGCTTGAAATAGTGTGTTATTTCAAATTTTGGTGCTGTGTAGATTGCGTATCTTATTTCGAGTTTAGGGTGCTGTGTAGATGCACCCTTACAAACCTAATAACACAAGCATCAAACAGAGCTAAACAATGTGTACAAGTCTGTTTAGTAATCCATTTTGTCTGCCCTTCCCATTTTATGAGGAAAATATGATGAAAGAAATGGCTAAAATAATGGATAAAATAAACTCTATCATGGGTTAAAAGCATCATGTTAAACATATCACTATGGTTTATAACCAGGAGAAACAGAAGGAACGGACAGAATTTCAGGGCCCTGGAGTCTATGATGCGGAATGGACCAGGCCTTGGGCAGGAAGGGTGGAGCTGGGGAAGCTGTCCCTCAGAGCCTACTAAGGCTCCAGCAATGGTTTATAGGGCTCAGGGCTCTGGTCACTGCTGCCAGGACACAGGCCAGGCACCACCTTCCTTCACTCCCACCCTCGTGATTGGTAGTCCTGATACATAGGCACTTTCTTGGAAAAAGACAGTACCCTGACTCTCATCTCTGATCATACCAGCCGTATAACTTTCTTTTCTGGTTTTGCACAAAACTGCTCACTGTATCCACACATTCAAAGCAACTGTTAATAGCAACCATTATAGAAAACCTAACCTCTTATAAAAGTGAACTTTTGGAAATCCCAGGGACCAAGTTGGCTATTAGAGGTCACAATGGACCTGGAGGGTTAATAGAGCTAAAACTCTGAGGAGAGAGACAGAAGAAGACTCAATGTATACAGAGAGAATTTACAGATTTCGAAAGAGGGTTTCAGCTGGAAATAAGGAACAAACAGAAATAATTATTTTCATGCTGTCTGACTTCAGTGAGTCACAATCCTTGCTGCAACCAAGAATTTAGCAGAAGTCAAATGAATTAAACAAGGAATCTATACTTTTCTGGGCTTGGGCAAAAATAGTTCCTCTTTCTGATCCAAAAAGCTTTCCAGGAGCTGAATATTGAAGCAATCTTTTTATACCTAGCTAAATTTGAATAAAAGAGAAAGATGTAGGGCCTGTGTTTCCAACAATAAATGCTAGGTTTTTAAGATTACTTTGTTTATTTTCCCCTTCCACAAAATTGTCCTAAGGAGGTCATTTCAGGAAACCAAAGGAAAGTCCTCAGCCCTCTTTCCTCCCTTATGGGAGATGGGAGTTTGTGGGAAAAATAAAAAGAAGTAAGAGTGAGTTGGAATTCAGGCAATCTTCCTGGGTCAGTCCTTTGGACTTAGTCAACTCCCACTTTTATGACACCAAGAAATTTTTGTTAGAGCCTATCATTAAACAGTTTAAAATTAATAATTGCATGCAAGGAAGGGATGGAATTGCTGATAATTTGATGGTTCCTTACTTTGAATATGACTTAAATGAAGTTAATTAAATATATATAAATGTCTGGGGCCAATAGGGCAGTGACTTAGTCACGGCTTTTTACGAGTGAACAGTTCACATGCTCAAGTCTGGAAAGAAAAAATATAGTCTGCCTTTTTTTGCTTTTGGCTGTGCTTTTAATGTAAAAAAAATGGCTTTTTTCACTTGAGACGATGGATGTTCCATAGGCAATTTGACAATATAGGCTTCTAACAATGAAAAGAGTCTCTTGTAAAGGAACTGAAGTTCAATATATTGATCATTTCTTTGTTCACACTAACTAATAGGCAGTTTGAACACCTGTGATTATCTGCCTGAATGAAGCACAGTTGTAATGAAAAGGCACAGCCAAAGAAGAGAAAGTGATTATGAGGTTAGATGTAGATGGGACAATAATATGCCTAAGCATCCATAACCTGCATGCACCTTCACACTTGTTTTTTTAACCAGGTACCCAACGTGCAATATTTTGTTATTTACCAGACATAAGACCACTAGATGCATCAAGGTAGTAGTATTAGCCAGGATGAACATGATCTATATAGAGCTAACAGTATGCCAGTTAGACACATACATGGTTGAATCTGCAAATTCCCCTCCCCACATACTTCACCTTTTTTCATTCATAACATATAGAGTTTATGATTTTTATTTGGCTATTAGTTAACACTCCTGTGCTGGTTGGTGGATGATGATGTGAAGGGTAGTACTCTACCCAGCATTGCAGCTTGCATCATAATTCCATAGGGGAGCTGAAGGGACAAAGTAAAATATGTTTCAGAAGGTTTATACTATAACCATTTCTCTATTTATAGATAATCCAGTGTCTGCAGGAGTAAATCTGTTCACTTAATCCAAGGCATGAGTGGGGAGGAAAAGCTCTACAGTTCCTTCATTGAAAATTGAATTCAAGGTGTTATTCCTGTGTAACGGGGTCTGGTCCTGCACCCATTTCAGTGAACAGCAGAACTCCCATCGTCTTCCTTGGGAGACTATTAGGCTCTGAAGTTGCAGACTGGATTACATGGAAAATAAAGGAGGGGCAGTGGGTTGTGATGATGAGTGATCTGCTGCATCTTATCTATTTTTTCTGGTGTTGGGTAGACTCCACACTGAGAAATGTTTATTTGTGCTCCCATATGAATGCTGACTTATGAAGGAAGATTGTGCCTTCTTTAGGCTCACAATAAACTCCTCACTCTGAAGACGTGCTAAGGCTCTGAATGTTTCTGATTTAACTTTTCTAAACAGGAAGAGTCAGATGAGTATGTGGCCCAGGAACAGGTACATGCAAGTGATGTGTGATCTGAGAACCACAGCTTGTGTTAATTTCATTACGTAGGGAAATAGTTCAAAGGGAAAAGTTGGGTACTAGAAGTTCAGAAGATTATATATGAACCTCAAGTCTTGACAATGGTATTGGCTGATGGGTACGTGTAGGTGTGCTTTTGCCAAATTAATTAACATTAAAAAAAATCTCTCAAGGTTAAAATAGCAAAAGTGAAAGCAAGGATGTCCATTCTTAATTTAGAACTTAGGGGTTTTTTTAATATCTCATCGTTCCATTTGGAATTATCAGCAACTGTCAGTAGATTACAGCCATGGTATTTATGCATCAGTAATCATGGTACGAGTTGTGGATATGTAGAAAAACCTGGAAAAATATGCTTTTATTTCTGCATAATCCCCTGATATGAAATATTTGACTGTGCTTTGTTCATGAAAGCAGACAATTTTTGAGAGATATCTAATGAGTCAAGGTTCATTATAAAGTGTGTGAGAGCAAGTGGAAGCACAGAAACCCTAGGTTGTAACAATGAATGTTTTAACAAAAAGATTAAAAGAGGGAATGAGAGGATGAATATTGGGCATTTGGAAGCAGAGGTATCATTAACACAGATAGATATTCTTCCCTAGCACATGCACTGCTAATATATGAAGTACATTTAATCAATTAGCTGTGCTGCTAAAGAAGAATAAATAGGCTTGTTCAAACAGCTAATCTTTCTTCATTAGAAAATTCTTTATTGATGTTAAAACAATGATAAAGGGAAAAACTGGACATGCAACACAATAAATACATTTTTAGGAAAATATCATCCTCTTAAACTACCTGTCCTTTATAAAAACCTCCCTAGTAATCTCATATGCATCTTACTCCCACATGTAGTTTTGCTCGAGACATACACTTTTTCCATGTCACATGACATTCTTCAAATGTGTCATTATTCTTGTCTCTATAAAGCTATTTCTGTCATGGCAACAAACCAATTTTTTTAAAAGGGTGACAAAATAGCCTTTTGCACCTTCTAAGAATCAATCTCATTTTGCATAGCCCAGGGCACATGCAATCCATTTTTAAAACAATCTGTAGTCCCAAATATTGAAGAAAAATCATACAGCAATTATATTTCTGACTCAACTGGTAATTTATACTGCTGTGCTAATTCTATTACTTTAGGACACCGATATCTACAGTTAAAACACAGCAACAGATAGTGTGTCAAATTATCATCCAATTATTCCAATCTGTATTTTAATAAGCATACAGAAGTAATTCATCTTTGCATCTGGGCAAAGTGAGGTTGGGGTGAGGTGGACAGAAGATGGCTAAGTGTATCCCATCTTTATAACACCCGGATTTTAGATATGGTAAGGGGCAGATCATTCACCTTCATGATTTAAAGCTTTAATTTGTACCCAGCTGAAGCAATTGCCAAGGGATTAATCTAGAAGCTGAGAATCACTAGAATTTAGCAATACACTAGTCAGGGTGTGACCATCTTTGCCAAGTTATTCACAATTGGAGGATTCCCCTATATTAGGGTCATCGAAAACTGGCCCTTTGAACTACGTCTGCTTTATATTGCTATTACACAAAGTACTAAATCTTCCATTCTTTTTCTCTATATATAGGCGATGCAAATCTCACATTTCTTCTTCTATTCATCTGTGTCTCATTTTGAGTTTTGGAAAATTGAATAACTGTCAATGCCATAGTGTCCTGTGATAAGAAACCAGAATATTCTTCAACCATTATATCAAAAAGCTCATAAGTCTCTTTGTTCACATGTTGCAATTTAGATTAATAATGAGATTCCAGAGATGAAAGACCAATGAGCCTGATTCTTATTTATGTTCTGGCCTCTTTATTCCACTCTAACAACATGAAGGGCATTGTGTAAATGTAATGTATGTCTCCATAAAGACTACTTTAGGCTTTCAGAGCACTAATAAATAAATCACTGAGCTTCAAAGTCTCACCACTGTCTATATTAGACCCAAAATTCAGATTAGAAATGGATTATTTAAACTTTTGCAGTTTTTTATTCATTACTCATTTAACTCTTATTTTTTCCAGTCACAGAGCAGAAGCAAGTGTCATGTGATTACAAGTGGCCAAATACACAGCAGGCCAAAAGCACTCAGTATAGGCCTAGTTCTGCTTCTACTGAAGTATGTGGTAGGACTCTCATTAAGTTCAGTGTGAGCAGGGGCATGGACACCATCTGTAGGCCCCTAGGCAAGATTTGGGGGACCCAGTCCATGCTCCTAGAAAGGGCAGGACTCGTATAGAAGGGGCGGGGATAGAAGCAGCCAGCTCCTTGTGCTCGCTGCACTCCCCCTCTCTCCAAGTCCTCAGCATCAATTTAAAGGGCCTGGGACTGCCACTGCTGCTGCAGCAGCAGCCTGGAACTTTGGGCCCCTTGAATCATCAGGCCCAGAGTCATCTGCCCCCTTTGCCTCCCTTGTTTGCAGATCCAAGTGTGAGTGCAGTTAGGACAATGAAGAGCACTTTTAAACACCTCACCCAAATTGAACAATGTACAGTCAGAATGGACGTCCATGAACAATCTATGTAGCTTGGATGCTGTTCAGCTGAGTTATTTAGTTAATATTTACAAATAGCAAATACATTTGAAGGAAATCAGGATTGATTTGCAATGGAGTAACTAATTAAAAGGTAAATTCAAAATGAATGCTATTCGTAATAAAGAATTGAGCCAGCTCTGCTGAAACGTACTTAATGATGACGTTTCTACCAATAGCACCATAATACAGAAGAAATTCAGTCTAACTAGCAGTAAATTGACTTATTTTTCGTGATCCAGAGTACCATAATGCATGGTTATTTTTGCCAAGGTGAGATAAAATGAAGTGTGCTTATTTGATAAAAGAAATAAATGTAAATGTGTCAGGTTGTAAAGGGGTAAGATTTTTTTATCCCATTAATAATATCTGTTTTATAATGAAAACTTTTCTTGCATTTGCCTCTTTCACCTTTTTTGCTCACTGCACCAATAGATAATAATCTGTTATTTAAATACATTTTAAGTAAAAATGCATTAACCACCCTATAGCATGTCTGAAAAATCCTGTCCAATTTATAAATGCTACCATTCTTCAACAGAATACTTGTTGAAATTGGGAGAGTTAAAGATTCTCAATCTAATGATCAAATCCTATACTGCTAATGGATACTCAAATTACAGAGCTTGCTGGCAAGATAAAGACAAGAGGAGAAAAAGGAAGAGAGGAAGACAATCACATCTTCAAAAAGATCATCCTTTTATTCTGAAAGTTAATCCAGGACTTAGCTCTCTAATGAGCAAGAAACCCTTGGCATATATAAGATGGTTAAAAGCATTCTTTCTTTCTTTTTCTTTACCTTCTCAAACACCAATGCCATTGGTTTATTATAAAAGGTTAAAAAACACGTCAGCTAGTGACTTGAACGGTCTTCTAATAGTGTCAAGGAACCTAGGAAATAGGCTAATGTAGACTATTTTAAAAAATACAAGTAGTAGTTCTGAGTGTTCATACTAGATCCGGCATTTAGCCTTCTACCTTCATGTTTTTAGGACATAGCTCATTCTAACACGAGGGCTGTGTCTAGATTGGCAAGTTTTTCCGGAAAATCAGTCGCTTTTCCGGAAAAACTTGCCAGCTGTCTACACTGGCCTCTTGAATTTCTGCAAGAACACTGACGATCTCATGTAAGATTGTCAGTGTTCTTGCGGAAATACTATGCTGCTCCCGTTCAGGCAAAAGTCCTTTTGCGCAAAGCTTTTGCGCAAAAGGGCCAGTGTAGACAGGTCAGATTTGTTTTGCGCAAAAAAGCCCCGATCGTGAAAATGGCAATCGGGGCTTTTTTGTGCAAAAGTGCGTCTAGATTGGCATGGACACTTTTCCGCAAAAAGTGTTTTTGCGGAAAAGCATCCGTGCCAATCTAGATACTTTTTTCCACAAATGCTTTTAACGGAAAACTTTTCTGTTAAAAGAATTTGCGGAAAATCATGCCAGTCTAGACACAGCCTATGTGTTCTACAGAATTTGATTTACACATAGAAAATGTGATAAATGCTTGTACTGAAAGATCTATAAGTATGTTTGCGCTGCTCCATTACTATATACAGCATTGGCCTCCTCCTCCTCCTGTCTGTGACTTCCCTGGCACTGACGCTACAGGTGGGCAGTTTATGGCACATCAAAGTGCACTTGTTAGGACCTACACTTAGCTGTCACAGCTCCATTTTCTTTGATGTGCTTTTACTACTTCTGTGCTCCTCCATCATCATGTCCAATCTGGAAATAGCCAGCTTGGTCATTAAATGAGCTCCCCCCCTCCCCAGCTTTTAGGGGAAAGAGATTTCCTGGATAAAAGACTGGAAGATGACAATGCTAATTGATGGGAGCGTTAGTAGCTTTTTCACATTCTCCTGGCATGTACAAAACTAGCAAGAAGGGAACTTCTCTGACTAACCTAAGAATGCCTTGTTAAAATAGTCTTTTTAAACAAGTAAGAAAGGAGGTGAAAGATTGAGCTCAAATATAAACTGAGTTAAAATAATATAATGCTGAGAAAAGGAACCTTTCCAACTCTATATTGGGTCAAATTTTGAAAGGCAGTCTCTGAAATTGTAAATTAGTTTTAGCATGCCCCCAAATTCTGCTCTCTGTGCACAAAGTGGACATGAAAGCCAGGGAGTTTGATTTCTAGTGCTCTGATCTCTGCACTCAAATACAGAGTACACAGGCAACTTTTGGCATGCACAGAACTTAGGGACAAAAATCTGCAGGTGAAAAAAACCCCTTGAGCATCAGAAATAGCATGTAAAAAGATCATTTGAAAAATATATGTTCTCTTAAGTATATAGAAAGCTCTGTGAGCACAATCCTGGAAAACACGGAGCACTCCTATGACTCCTATTGATTCCAATGAAAGTTAATGACGCTCAACATCTTCTTTATCCATAGGCATGCGCTTAAAATTATCTGTAAGCATAAATTGCTGACTAATTAATAATAATCAATGTATTAACCATCTCCCCACCTGCCCTCTCAGAGGTCATGCTGAATTTATCATGTACAGTAGACTTCCGATAATCCGGAACCTATGGGACTAAGGTGGTGCCGGATTATCAGATATGCCGGACTATCAGGAGGTACTATAAGCGGGTTATATATATACTGTATACATTATATACTGTATATAAAGTGTTCTTAACCCTTTTTATTGTACATACTGTATACAGTATACTGTAATGTTTTAGTTTTTTTAAGCCTTTTTTACCCTTTTTACTCAGTTCAGCTGCTGCCGCTGTTACCTTGTGACTCATTTTTTGCCGAAGCTCACTCACTAGGCTCTTGCCATTTTGATGCCGGACTATCAGGAGTGCCAGACTATTGGATGCTGGACTATTGGAGTTTTACTGTATATTGCCATTAAAGGATTTTCTGCGGGGAAGGGTTTCCCTTACAGATGAATGGCAACTTAAAACCTCAGAATTTAATTCCTTCCAAGTTACTTGTTTAAGTGGGCAACATAAAATCATATGGTTATTTGAAGAAAAAAAAAATCCCAGAATGGATTTTAGTGCTCCTGTTAAACAGCTGAAGAAACAGCATGTGTTGTCAAGAAAGAAGAACTTTCCCTGTAACCTGGTAATCCAAGTATTGAGATGTTCAATGTCTAATTAGTTTTCAGGATGGAAAATAACTGATACTATTCACATTAGGGATGTAAAAGAGCAGTCAATTAGTTGAGTCGACTATTTGCATTCCCCACCCCTCCCCCCCGCCGCCTCTATATCAGACGCAGCAAGAGATGGGGAGGAATTCAGGAGCCAGTGTTAGGAAGAGCCGTCTTAAAAGCCAGCCTCGCCTCCCCCTCCCCCCGATATCATTTCTGTGGTGCCACTTGCCATCTCCCCCCTCGCTGCTGCCTCTACCAGAAGCAGCAGAGCTGGGGAAAGGGAGCGGCAAGGGAGGCAGCCCTGGTGGCATCCCCCTGTCTGCGGGCAGTTCCAGTGGGGAGTTGGAACCCTCCATGGACAGGGATTGCTGCTGTGAGCCAGATAGGCAGGCAGCCCGTCTCAGTTCCTGCTCACACTGGGTCCGGAACCAAACTCCACTGTGGCTCTGAAATTTAAAATGCAGTTGGAGCTGGGGCAAGAGGGTTACCGGCTCCTTCAGCCTTTTAAATTACAGAGCTGTAGCGGGGTAGGGTCCCAGTGTGAACTGGGACTGAGCTGGCTGCCTTCCCCTATTGACTAACCGAGTAGTTGATACAAATTCCATTAACTACTCAGTTAGTAAAACCTCATTTTAACATTCCTAATTCATATATCGGTGTTGGCTAGCCATCTGGAAGTCACCAGATTCTGATAAGTAAAACTGAACTGGGATCTAAAACAGATTCTACTGTCTGTATTTTTTTACAATATCAGTTTTATCACAGATATTGGTAAAAATAGTACCATCCTGTTTCTTTCTCTCTTGTTGCATGACTAATCTTTGTATTTTCTCACCATTTTTATTACATTATTTCTTCATCCAAGGATCTAATTTGTCAGACTCCCTTTCTTCTTCTTTTCTTCCCATTTTACACTTATCTCTACTGCTTTATTTCTTCCTAAGGGCCTGAAGTAAATGGAAAAGTTCCTATTGATTAATAGAGGTTTTGGAAAGGCTAACGTTGCTTCAGGCATAAGATTACAGAGAAACTTTCCCTATGGGTAGATTTTTTCTATAATTTTCCATTAGTGGATTTTCTTGTAACTTCCTCAAAAGCATTTGATGCTGCATATTGTCAGGGAGGATACAGAAGTGGATGGACTGCTGACATTATGAACTATAGCAATATTTATGAGCCTATGTTCTTATATGCCATATATTTTGGTTCAGAATTTTTAGTTGCACTTTTTTCCCTTGATTATTTTCTCTTCCTCTTTTTTTTCCTTTACACCTTATTGAGTCAGCTTCCTCTATGTGATATACATCATCTCAGAGACAAGATCTGCTCTTGGACGAGCATCTGTTGGTGAAAGAGACAATCATCTCATTTGGCATTGAAATTTTATCAGCACATGCACAGAATTTACCTTTTTTTTACCAAGCTACACACCAAGCAAACAAAACAAATACTTGCTATTAAAAAGTGAGCAAATAGAATGTTGCAGTGTTGATCTAGCTTCCTTTCTGCATTCCCTTCTGTTCTATCCTTTAATTCTGCCCCTTACTTTAAGCTTAATTCACTGCAGGAACCTGGCTAGGCAGAAATGGTAGCTGTCTATATAGCCTATAAGCAGGCACTCTGCATGGTACTATGGCTACTATGGAAACATCTAGGCTTTGTGCAGTCACAGATACTGTACATTATGTTAAGAAGTAGGTTTGTGAGGGTCTCAGCACAGGTCAGCGGTGATGCAGTTCCAAGAGTGTATTCCTGAGGTATGTCAAAAAGGACAAGGCTGACTGGCCAATTGAGTGTGTCAGACTTTCTGGATATCCCACAATCTGTTGAATCCAAATCTTATGGTAAAAGCATCAGGTTGTCTTCAAATGCATTGTTTCCTGTGAGGAAGACTGGGATAAAGAGAGAAAAACCACTATAGCTAATCTGAAGCTGATTAATTATTAATCATTAACAATTCACCTCAATTTTTCAAATAAAAATATCTGAGATTAGCTAGTGAGGAATGAGAGGTCATTAAACATTTGATTCCCAAACATAAAAATGAGTTTGTCCCACATAGCCACATATTATAGTGGAAACCAACTAGATATAGTTCAAACTTATTGTGATATAGTTTATGTTGAACTTATTTTGAACTACATTGAACTTATAGTTCAAACTTACTATTTTTATTTTACTAAAAACTAGAAGATTTGCCTGACATTGCTCAGATCCTTCAGGGAAAGGAGCTGGGAGTCAGGGTTGCAGGGGTGGGGGCGGGGGGAGGGAGTGGGGGAGTTGAAAAAGGGCTCATGGCAGGGAGTGAAGAGATGCCAAGGTCAAAGCAGAGTATGGGAAGCTCAGGGTGAGGGATAAGGGTGCAGGAGTAAGGGCAGGAATTTGGGAGGTGTGCAGGTGGCTTATAGGGTGGAGTGGGGGCTCAGGACAAGTGGTAGGAATGGCCAGCACAGTGTTGGAGCCTGCACAGCCCACCTGCCAGCTGCATCCTGGGGCGAGAATGGCTTGGGCACTTGCTACCCTCTATGGTCATTTGAGGATGCAGGCTGAACCTCTGAAATCCAATACTCTCTGTTCTGGCAATATATGAGGTCCAGCAGGACCACAAATGCTCCTGGACCAGAGAGCCTGTGAGCCTATTGGCAGGAGGGCCAGTAGCCCAGCCAAGGGCAGCTGGACCAGAGCCCCAAAAAAGTGATGGGATCAGGCTGGAGAACCTCAACAGCCCACAGCAGCATGGGGCTGGAGGAAGAATAAGCTTGGTTGCCTGTGGTAGTTGTTGCTGGCAAGAGTAATTCTCAGGTCCGACACTGGGTTCTCTAAGTACAAAACATGCTGCACAAATATCTGTCAGATACAAGCAGTTTATTTCCTGACAGACTTCAACTGTAGCCCTTAACTAAAAGAACAACATGATAGGAAAAGCCACATCTTACATCCCTTTTGCAAGCTGGGGACCCGTTTTAGCTGCAGGCAAGCGGGAGGTCATCTAGGCTTCCAAGGTCTAGAAGTACCTGAGTCCATTGGTGAAGTCCACATTGCTACTATAGTGCAGCTTTAAATACAGTGTCGTTACCTTGTTTTGCAGTTTGGAAATTTCCAGGGGTTACGTATTACATGCTAATGTATGGCTCAGCTGTTAACTACTGATCTGGTACTAATTGTCCTTTGACTTTGTTTACATGATCAGTACATCTGGGTAAACAAGATTGTTATCTGTTCTTGTTCTTTCTCCTACTCTTACGTTATAACTTGTTTTCGTTACAATGGCACCACCGCTTATCTTAAATGGCATGTGTTCCTAGAGGCTTGCTTCTGGTTCATCAAATGTAGGAGGAGGGGGGAATGAATACCTCACCACCCCTATGCTTTTGCACGTACAAAGCATAACATCTTCTGCAATTAACCCCTACAGTAGTGTGGAGCCAGGGAAACCTGGCCGCCTATGGCAGCACGGGGACAGAGAACCCTGGTAACATGGAGCCAGGGACTGGAGAATCCCAGTTGCCCATAGCAGTATGGGGACAGAGGAAGAAACTTGGCTGCCTGCAGCAGTGTGGGGCTAGGGAACCGCAGCAGCACAGCACCACGGGTCTGGAGAACCCCAGACGCCCATGGCAACTCAGGGTCAGGGGGCTGATGGCAGCAGGGTGGACAACCTGGCAGGGGCCAGAGGCAGGGGGCCATCTGGCGGCAGGAGAAACCTCCCCTGGTCTGGAAAATTCTCTTGTTTGCGACCTATCAGGTCCCAACATTGCTGGACCAGGGAGGTGAGAAACAAATACATTCCATGCACGTCCCATTGTCTTGGCACAACCAAACCTTGACCTTGCTTTAACTTGTAAGAAAAATCTGCATACCAAATTTGATGGTGCTACCTCTTATTCTTTAGAAGGAATTCTTGAACAACCGACTCAGACATACAAGAGACACTTATAAAGATGCAAAATTCTCTCAAATATACAATGGATCAGGGAAGTAGAAAAATGTTTTCAGGTGTCTCCAGTGCCTTATATCTCACAAGCATTATGTTTCAGCTTTAAATACTCATGGGCAATTTAATCCATATTTCTACATTAAGTTCAGACATATTTCTTTGTGAAGTTTTATACGTAGCAATCGGGTTCACTGCAACTAAAGTAGCTTTGGCTCTACAGTCCATGTCTTCGGGTAAATATAAGTAAAAGACCCAAACTGCAAGAAAATCTTATCAGCTAATGCTAGTAAGTATAAATCTGCTGAACTGTATAAAATGGTATAATTTGTGGAAAATTGATAGTTCTAAGCATTTGATATGATATAGCATGAAAGCAGAGAAAGTAGAGAAAATTCTCAGTGTTTAATAACCATGAAGATAGAGCTCTATGATGGCAGAAAAAGAAAAGCTGATTCAAAATCTGTTCCCTATATTTGAACCAAAAAGTCCAAACTGCTTCAACCTAAATAACGGTAATAATTTATTGCCCATCACAACAACTGGCAGAGATGAAGATACTTCTGAATAGACCTTAGCATCATGACTGACTACTTCTCTCCAAACAGAAGGTGGTACATGGAACATTTGTCTGTAGACAAGCAACACAAGATCAGGTGGGACTATGACCCATCTTTATGTAAGGTTGTGTCAGTTGAACTTGTGTCAGTTGGCTGTCTTGTGTTGTGAGATCAAGATACAGACTGCACAACACTGCCATCAACCAAGCTTCCCAGAGCAAGCACTTCTTAGTAAATCAGAATTTACACTGGACACAGCTTAGTACGCTGAACATACTGTGCGGAGTGGCAGAGATTCAGAGCAGTTTAAGCACAGACAGTGGTCAATATTTACACCCTCTGGGTCCTATAGTCCCAGAAGGAATTGCCTCAAAAGACTGACTGGGTTTCAAAACACTTGTCAGAAAGCAAAATAAGTTGTTCGCTTTCCTGCCCCCACATAGCAGGTTACATAGTTTTCCCAGCATTTAGAAAGAAATATCATAAATGGCAAGAGGAAACACTTTATAACTTATGTCTTTCTTAGATTACACAGTACAACCCCAAATCAGGACAACACTGTGGACAACAAAAGCAGACAGACAGGTACGATAAGTCCACTTTGGTCAGCCAACAGTTATCAGAGGATACAGTCTGAGTTAGAGGAAACTGAACATATATATATAATGGAAAAGCACTAGATAATGGTCTCCCTGAATTACAATTCCCTGAATTAGAAACAAATAAGAGCTCTCAAACTGTAACAGCAGCATTGACAGGAATATGCTTTTGCTTTCTAAAGAAATGAATAAAAGTGATTCTTGAGGGGAAAAAAAATCGCAGACACAACTGGAAGCTAAAGTGAAGACATTGGAAGATACTGCAACAAAGCCAAGTTAAGATGTCAAGTAGCTGCAGACGGAAAAGCGTGCTTGGAAGAGACTGAAAGGCGGCACATAATGGATTTATAAAAGGGAAGGCTAAAAGACATGAACACATACAGAGCCTCGGAGCATAATTGAAGATCTTCTGGCAAATATAGGGGAAATAAAATGGCTGTTGCAAGAACTCTGTGTATTCACTGACAGCACTATGGAGACGAGGCAAAATTGTAATGGTAAATACATTCTGCTTTCCATTCCAGGTTAGTCAGGGAAACCAGAAAAGAAAACAAGCAAATTCTTGATGGAAGAATAAAAATATATTTGGATCATATATGGTTGTATGTAAATGTGTTGTTTCACACACTCGAAAGCAATCCATTAGAAACTTGAAAATTAAATCTCCTTGCAAACTGCAGATTTCTATATATTGCATACATTAGGGCTTCCTTTACCTTTGTCACTAGTAGAGTGCTATTGCTGGCTTCTAGACCCTTACAATGGCATAATTTGAAGCTATCTTTGCAAAACAAAGGATTTAGAAAGCTACCTTTGTTTAAAAATGAGAGAGCTGATTCTTAACACATCCTGAAAATCAGGGTCCTCTGCAAATTGTGGGCTTTCAAGAACTAAAAGGCCAGCTTGAAGTATATGTACAGAGAAAGGGAGGTGTTATACTCTGATTTCTACAGGCATATTCATTAAAGAGCAGATCACTAATAAAGGTACTTCACAGTATCTCTGTCAAACACAAGAGCTCACAGTGAGAGGAGTTAGCAGGAAAGAAATGAACATCCATAGCTGCTCAGACAAAATAGAGGGTGTTTTTTTCTTTTGCATATGAAGAGGCTTACTATTGTGGAAAGGACTCTTCTTCATATGTAGATGTGCACTTGTAAGTCAGATATTATAAATGTTATACCTAAAGTGAAAGGGAAGAGAGCTACAACCACACCACAGTATTGCAATTCACAAATCAATCTAATTGTGAAAACCAATGACACAGCTGCTGAATATTTGGACTTAGTTACATTTTCCACTTGTAAAATAATTGACAATCACTTGAAGAGAATGTAATGCACCCTGTATAGAGGTATACTCTTGTATTCAGAATGAAATCAGTGACCTTTATGACTCACATAAATTAGGGACTTGACTCAGGGATAGTTCATGGGGACACTGTAATGCTTCATCACCCCTTTTAAGACACACCGTGCATCAAAAGACATGCACACAGAGAGCAGGGTAGGGTAGGTTGCTTTCAGAAATCAGTTGTTGTTTTGAGATTTCTGCTGCTTTAAATTTGGAATCTGAATCCAAATCCTGATTTTTTTTTAAAATTTATTTTAGTGGTAGGGTCTGGAAAATGTCCGGGTCTTAAAATTTAATCACAGCGATGTTCAGATCCATATAAAATTATCATCAATATGATGAATCTCTGTCAATGCTGGGAGCAGGTTCACTAAGTGTCCCTTTATTAACTCTGGCAGTACTGGAAAATATTAATTGTCCAATCTTATACAGAAGGGGACAGATTATTTCTGTCCCTTGCATGAAACATGTGGGAGGAAGAAGGCTCCATATACACTTCACTCGAGTCAATCCTGGCCACCTTTGGTCCAAACTTGGCATAGATCTATTTTAATTAACTGGAAAATAGTACTTTGTATTGATTACTTTTTCTTTTAATTGAGCCATTGCACAACACATTGAGTAACAATGCAATAAGAACATCATTTGCAATTGTTTGCTTTGGGACTTCAAGTGTGTGAATTCACAAGAGGCACATTCTGGCACTTCTCTTGGGTATGTCAGTTAGACTATACCACATCAAGCACTTACTATACGCACAGTCAAGTGAATTAGCAGAAGGATAATTGCTAATAGCAACATTTGAATTTACAGTGCTAGGGGAATCTACATTTAGCATTGTTAGAACATTGTAACACACCTCAGAAAGTTCTGTTGTATGGCTCTCCACCAGTAATGGTCAGTATCCATTGACTCCTGTAACAGTAACTATACCCTTCCTCCATCTTGATTGCCACCATAAAACCTTCCCTAATATATAATTAACCAGCTCCATCTTTGGAGTCAGGGTTATATACCCCCCAACTGAAGTTTCAGAAGTCTAAACTGGTTGACAACTGTCCCAAGATCTAGCATTGGAGCCCATCTCCAAACTTTATGGTTCTATCCATAACCAAAAATACCGTTCTACTCTTGGCTCTATGTGTAAGCCAGTCTCCACACTATGTTTAGTCGACCTCTATCCTAATCTCCCCACTACTGAACTCTTATTGGAGGATATTGAGGAAAACGACAATGAAATCAACTCACCTTTCTGCTTTTGTGATGTGTTAAGGAAGGAGTAGTTTCCAGATTGCTAGGAAGAGACCTCATTCTTCTCCCCTTTGCAGGCCTCCCACTCTAGGATTCAAAGGATAATTCAAACTTCATGTATTCTCCTGCTCTGTAGTCCCCTGTGCTGAGACAAGCAACAATGTTGGTGTTCTCTTACCCACTAGGCCCAGGAATCAGATATACACAAGCTCATTTTCAGTTTTTATCATATGCAAGAGTCCCTTTGACATCAACATTGCTCATATGCATTAGTGCTGTCATGAATCAGAATCTAGGAACTTGACTGATGCCTCTGATTCATTTCTCACAAGCAACTAAATATCCTTCAAATGGTAATGATTTAGCATTACTACTGACCTGGGCAGAATTCAAACTGGTGAATTAGAGATGAAATGATTGATTTCCTATTCTAAATCTCATGATCAACCTAATTCCTCATAAAATAAATTCTTATTGTGTACAAGAAACTCGTGCAGTACATATATCCTAGCATGGCATCCAAATACATTGTAAATGGTACTTTTCATAGTAGATTATGTTCCATTTTTAATAGAACTCGCCTAAAGCTTTTGGTGTTCTACAATTCAATAGTAGAAGTGGAAACCAGACACAGAATTTCTTGGCTAATGTCTGTTATAGTCAAATTTGATTAATGACAAACACTACATGCCGGAGAAGAATTGATTAGTTGTCTACATTTCCTTCCAGCTTTGTTGTCTTTTTTTTTCAATTCAAGAAATTACTAGCATTTAACATAGGAATCACCAAATAAATCAGACCATTGGCCAGTACTTGTCTCTGACAGTGAGAAGAAAAAAATGGCTCAAGGAATTTACAAAAAACCACTTAGGCTATGTCTACATGACACACTTATTTCAGAATAAGCTATTTCAGAATAAATAACCTGAAATAGTTTATTTTGAAATAGCACATCTACACAGCAAATGCACATCGAAATAGTGTTGAGCTATTTCAAAATAGAGAGTCCATGCTGATTGGATGCTGAATCGTATTTAAGAATACCCAGAAGCACTTCAGGCAGGGAATTGGGACAGCAGTTACTTCCTATGGTTGCTGCCTGAGGCTGTCTGAGGCTCTGCTGTATAGCAGCATCTCAGGCTTTTTTCCTTTACCTACCTCATTGAGGGACAGCAAACCTGTTCCTCTGTTTGCTATGGTTGCCTTTGCAGACACCTCAGCAATCCAGGTATGGAGCCATAGCTGCCTCTAGGTAGTGGATGACTATTGCAGCTTGTGCAGGACCTCATTCAGGAGTTTCTGCAGGCTGCATCCCAGGCCCTGCAGGAACCCAACCCCCCTGCTCATCTTGGAGACCCTCCCTAGTTTTCTGTGGGCACAACTCATGCTGCTGGATCTCACCAGCCATCCTCTGCACACCGTGCACCACCTCCTTCTGGAATCTGAACACCAGTGCTGACTGCTGGGACCAGCCCATCCTGGAGCAGTGGGATGACCAGCAGTGGCTATAGAATTTCTGCATAGGGCAGGAGAACTTTCTGGAGCTCGCCCCTGCCCTCAGGCTATGGGACACAGACGATGGGACATGAGATCCCTCCAGAGGAGGGTTGCCATAGCCCTGTGGAAGCTTGCCATGCCAGACAGTTACTCATCATCAGGAACCAGTTTGTCATGGGGAGATCCACTGTCAGGGCTCTGGTCATGCAGATATGACATTCTCCCACTGTTGACCCAAAAGGGGAGTTGATTGCTGAAATAGGGTTCCCTAAGGAAGAGGGGGTGGTGGAAGCCCTCTCTGTGAGGTTTTTCAGTCCCGCCCTCACAAAGACCTTCTGGGGCATGGACAAATCCCCATCCCCCTTCTGTTCTGAAATTTGATTTGTCCTTTTCATATGTGTTCATTTTTTTAATTGTATCCTTTGGTATACATGGTTGTGACAATTTTCTTCCACTATTTGATCTGAGGAAGAGGGTGTGGGAGGGAGAGATTACCCTGCCCCTGCGGTACAGGTCTGAATAATAGGGTCAGGTGTGGAGTTCTGCCCCTGAGTGGGAGCTGTGCTCCTGGGCCCCAGCATACACCTGGTGGAGCTCCTTAATTTTCATCTGCACCTGCTCATGGGAGCAGATGTGCCCCTTTGTGGCCAGGCTGTCGAACATGCAGCCATAGACATTGGCATTCCTGTGTTTGTTGTGGAGATGCTGGAGGTTGGTCTTGCCACCCCAAAACTCAGTAACATCCAGGATCTCTGCACCAAACCAGGAAAGTGCACATCTCTTGAATTCCCGAGCAGGATCTTGGAAGTTGTCTGACTGCTCCCTGTGAGCAGTGGAGGACTGGGTGGAAGCAACGGACATACTCATTTTCCAAAAATGCAAAGCTGTGGCAACTGCTGGGTGGCTCAGGTCTGTCAGGGCCTCCTGTCTGCCACACGCCCTTTCCCTGAGGCTGCAGCTTTAAGGGCTCCAGGGGAAATGGGAGACTATAGAGTTTTGCTCAGTGTAGACAGAGTGGCCAGCAGTGCACTGTGAGAAGGGCTAGAGGCCCCTTATTTTGAAATATCTCCAGCCACCTTATCTACACGGGCACTATTTTGAATAGTTATTTCAGAAGAGGCATTATTGCTTGTGGAATGAGGTTTACAAACACCGAAATAAGCTGCCCGTTATTTTGAAATAACAGAATTGCTGTGTAGATGCTCGCATAGTTATTTCAGAATAGTGTCTGTTATTCCAAAACAACATGACTGAGTAGATGCACCCTTAGGGTATGTCTACACATCAAAGCTAATTTAGGATATCTCTGGTATCCCAAAATAGCTACCCCACATCTTCACAAACATTTTTTGAAATAACGGGCATGCTATTTCAGCATCCCAGTAATTCTCATTCCACGAGGGTTAAGGGATGACTCAAAACAGCATTTTATTTTGAAATTTGGTTCTGGATAGACAGCACCAAATTTTGAAATAGCCTATTTCAAAATAAACTCAAAATAAGTACACAATTTGCGTAGCACATATTGCACATCTTATGTTGAGTTTAGAATGCAGCGTAGACATAGCCTTAGTGAGCAGTCTCAGAATACCTTACTGATAGAGAAGGCTTCTTTAATCCAAGCAAAATAAGAATTTGTATACATCATGCATTTCTTATTCTGTCTAATATATCTGATCTGTCCCTATTATCCATAGAATGTCTAATTCTTTTGGCCTCAAAATGATATATTGAGCCAGGCATTCCAAAGATCAATTATGTGTTCAGAAAATATTTCTTTCATCAATCTTAACCTTGCTGCTTTTCAGTTTCACTGAATGTCCACATGTTCTTATATTGTAAGAAAGAGTAAAAGGAGTACTCAATTTGCCGTCTTTGCACGATTCATTGTTTTATGTACCTCCATGTCCTCTCATGTCACCTTGACTCTCCATTGAATAATCCCCGTCATTTCATTTTCTCTTCATAAGAAAGCCCTTCCGTGTCTCTGAAAAATTTTGTCCTGTAAACCCCATCCATTTTTACTATTTTTCATGACCAGAAGTGAAAACTTGGCTTCACTGAAGACAATGGGAGTTTTGCCATTGACTTTGATTGGAGCTAGGATTTCAGCCAGGGCGTCCAGAACTGAAGACAGTGAGCCAGATATTAGCCGGTTTTCTAGCTCTCTTGTACTTCTCCGGTAGTCCAAGTTGTTTGGACAGATCAGCTAATGAGTCTGTCTGTGTAGAATGTTTGTCAAAATGGAGAGGAAGAGATCTATTTTCTAGTGATTCTTGGATAGTATAAAAGCAAATGTAGAACAATCCTGGAACACAGCTCATTCAGACTCAAGGACTGGGGATGGCAGTCTGCATGAAAACATGCCATTGCTTTATGGAATAGCATTATAATATGTTCAGCATTTTCTGCCTCTTTCCTCGTGCATCCTATATTTTTGGGTTGCCAGTAAACATTGGATGCAGGTTTTCACTGAACTGTCATTCCAGTCATTATCTTATTAGATGATTTAGAGCCAGTATTCCAATATGCCTGCGCTGGGTGTGTGTGACATCCTAAGCTACCTGAATAGTACTCTGTAGTCCTACAACACTCCACTCCAAAGGCTGAGGTTAGCTCACAGCAAAAAAATCATTAAAGATGGGTTTTCTATCCTTGCTCAGGGACGACTTTCTGGATTGATCATTTTAGAAATTTCAGAGACCTTGTCTCCAAGGGCTAGAATAGCTAGCAACAGCTTTTTATTTGGGTCCTGCTGGCCCAAATAAAAAGAACTGCCTAATCTTTGCAGTTCAGTTTGTGGCTGTGACCAAAGAAGCAAGGAAGAGTTCTCCTCTCAGTCCACAGGATCTTGAAGGACAGCCAAGATTCTTTTATGACTACATTTTCCATAGCTGCATTTGCAGGAAGAGAGGGAACCTAAGAACCTGGGATAAGGGTGAAGTTGAAGGAGTCCGGTAGGGCGAGACCCAGGGAAGAAGTCATATTAGATAACACCACTAGCAAATACCTTGTCTTCAATTCAGTTGTTTCTACAGGAGAATGTAATAAGGCCAGTGGCAGAGAAGTGTTATCAGTTTAGTTGTGCAATCTGCAATACAAAAGGCCAACCAGAAGTTAAAGCAGCAGACACCCAAAATGTGATCATAGTGGTGTAACTTTGATCCCATGTCATGATATAAGAACATAAGAACATAAGAACGGCCGTACCGGGTCAGACCAAAGGTCC
>CM057846.1:67809706-67825239 GCA_030068395.1 Apalone spinifera
AAAAAAAAAAAAGATGATGATGGGATGACTAACATAGTGAATGCTACTAGAAATGGGGAAGGTTTCGAAGTTAAAATAAAAAAAAACAAGTTAAAAATTACTTAGAAAAGTTAGATGTCTTCCTATCACGAGGGCCTGATGACATGCATCCTTGAATACTCAAGTAGCTGATAGGGGATGTATCTGAGCCTTTAGCTATAATCTTTGAAAAGTCATAAAAGTTGGGAAAGATTCCAGAAGACTGGAAAAGGGTAAATATACTGCCCCTCTATAAAAAGGGAAATAAGAACAACCCAGGAAATGACAGACCAGTCAGTTTAACTTCTGTGCCAGGAAAGATAATGGAGCCAGTATTAAGGATTTCATCTGCAAACAACTGGAAGATAATCAGGTGATAATTACCAGCCTGCATGGATTTGTAAAGAACAAATCATTTCAAACCAATCTGATCCTTTCTTTGATTGAATAACAAGTCTTGTGGATAAGAGAGAAATGGTGGACATGGTATACCTAGACTTTTCTATAGCATTTGATATGGTCTCACATGACCTTCTTATCAATAAACTAGGGAAATACAACCTATATGGGGCTACTATAAGGTGGGTGCATAACTGGTTGGATAACCATTCTCAGAGTAGTTATTAATGGTTCACAACCATGCTGGAAGGGCATAACAAGTGGAGTTCTGCAGGGGTCTGTTTTGGGACTGATTCTCTTCAATATCTTCATTAACAGTTTAGGTGATGGCATAGAGGGTATGATTATTAAGTTTGCAGGGAGGGGTTGCAAATGTTTTGGAGGATATGGTCATAATTCAAATGATCTGGACAAACTAGAGAAATGGTCTGAGATAAACAGGATGAAGTTTAATAAGGACAAATGCAAAGTACTCCACTTAGGAAGGAACAATCAGTTTCACACATACAGAATGGGAAGTGATTGTCTAGGAAGGAGTACTGCAGGAACGGATCGAGGGCTTATAGTGAACCACAAGTTAAATATGAGTCAACAGCATGACACTGTTGCAAAAAAAGCAAACATGATTCTGGGATGCATTAACAGGAGTGTTGTGAGCAAGACACAAGAAATCATTCTTCAATTCTACTCTGATTAGGTCCTAGTTGGAGTATTGTGTCAAGGTCTGGGCACATTTCAAGAAAGATGTGGAAAAAATGGAGACGGTCCAGAGGAGAGCAACAAAAATGATTAAAGGTCTAGAGAACATGAGTTATGAAGACTGAAAGAACTGGGCATTTTTAGAAAAGAAAAGACTGAGAGGCGACATGATAGCAGTTTTCAAGTATACAAAACTATGTTATAAGGAGGAGGGAGAAAACTTGTTCATCTTGGCCTCTGAGGATAGGATAAGAAGCAATGGGCTTAAATTGCAGCAAGGAAGGTTTAGGTTGGACATTAGGAAAAACTTCCTAACTGTCAGTATGGTTAAACACAGGAATAAATTACCTAGAGAGGTTGTGGAATCTTTATCACTGGAAATATTTAAGAGCAGGTTGGATTGACATCTATCAGGGCTGATCTAGATGTGGCTGGCTCCTGCTATGAGAGCAGGGGACCAGACTTGATGATCTCGAGGTCCCTTCCAGTTCTAGTATTCTACAGTTCTATGATTCTACCTTAACTTGACTTTTGGTGCTATCCATACTGCAGGAAGTCAAAGGAAGGACACTTTCCCTTCGACTTCCTTTACTCCTCGGGGAAGTAGGACTACCAGCATTGACCAGAATGAATTAGCATGTCTTCACTAGACCCACTAATTTGAACCCTGGAAGATCAATAGCAGCAGCTTCAATCTTCTCTATAGTGTAGACGTACCCTTAGATTCAGCATTCAGACTGCAGGATGCCATCTATGTCCTGGAGGGGCAGCCTAGACTTCAGGTCTTAAATTATGTCATGACATACTGCTTACTGATCATTTTGGCAAAGTCAAAACTTCAACCTCTTCTGGGAGAATTTTTGGTGGCTAGTTCTACATGCTTACAAAGACTATGTACAACTCTGTGACATCTGCTCTTGTTCCAGAAATTGTGTCTGGAGTTGCTCAGCTTCCTCCAGCCTTTGCCCATTTCACACCAGCCTGGGTCTACCAAGTCTATAAGTTTCATAGTGGAACTACAACACTGTCAAGGACTGATAGTGATCCTGTTGAGGATTGATTTCTAATATAAATGTGGCACATTTTTCTCGGTGTTACACCATTACTGTTGCACTGGTAATAGAACTATCATCCTAGAAAATATACTCTATTACTTTGGGATACCAGCCAGCATCGTGTTGAGTTAAGGTTCCAGTTCACCTGTTTTTGATGGGAGTTTATAAAACTTCTTGGCATAGACTCCTTCACTTCATTTGCCTATATGCACAAATCAATGGATAAATTTAACAAGCCAACAAGATTCTGGAACAGTATCTTCTTTGTTTGTTTGTTTGTTTGTTTGTTTTTAATCACCATCCCACATCCTGGTGCAGAATTTGCCTACAATAATTCAATCCAGTCTTTTATTCACAAAGCAACGGCTTTCATCCTCATTTTCATCCAGACATACTTAAGAGTTCCCTGGGACCTGCTGCTGTATACTTGATTAGCCACTTGCCCAACTCTAGGAACATTTGAGATCTACTAAAAAGGCTGCTGAGCATCTCACCGATCAATGCTGCCAGGTTGTCTCTAATCTTGCCGTAGAGGTAGAGTTTGGTTAATTCCCCGGAATATTAATTCAACTGTTCAAAATTTTGTAATAGGACAACCCAGTAATGTTGAAGCTGCAACTAAGTCTCTAAAGGTCTCTCCTGTATTTCATATCTACCTGTCACGGAGTGTGGGGGAGTCACCGGGTCTTGCACCCCCATCTTCAGTCAGATGTGACTTACAGCCAGCAAGTAGAACAGAAGGTTTATTGGTTCACAGGGACACAGCGTAACACAGACTTCTTGTTACAGGAACTAGGAACATTCAGTGCAATCCATCTTGGAGATAGGGGGGTTGGCCCTACCCAGCTCCAGAAGCCAGCTAGACTCCCTTCTCTTGAAGCCAGCTGAAAAACTAAACACACACACACACACACACAGAGTGCAACTGATCCCAGCTGTCCAGGCAGCTCTGCCTCCTCCTTTTTCCTGCTTCCTGGGCCAAAGATGTTATATGACTATCACTGGTTGCATCTTCCCCTAAGATCAGGTGACAGGATGGCCTGGCCATTCCCTATATGCCTTCCATCAGGAATTCTCACCTAAAGATTCCATCCCCTGCTGGGCACCACACACACACACACATACACACAAAGACACTACAGAGCAGCACAGGACAGTAGGAACCACATACACCATAACAAAGCAAACAGTGAATACAGTCCCCACCACCTCACACTGCCCATTTAAAATGTACACTGAGAACTTACTCTCAAGCAGTTCCAGCCCCATGCCATTGCCCATAACTGTTTGAGGGCAGGAGGAATATTCGGTCTCATGAACTCTTGTGTCCCAGTAAATTAGGGAGGACTGGGAGGGCTATGATCCAATGAAAGGTCCTCAGAGACAGTGGAGAAAATACACTCCCCAAACATGCTATGGCTGAAAGACACGTTTACACTCGTTTACATGTTTAAAAGGAACTAGATCATATTGCATACATTTTTTTCTGTTATTTGTTTTAATCTATATGAAATCCAGATCTTTGTATCTTAAGTGTGTAATTCATTCAACCCACATGTGAAGTGGTAGTTCTTTGTGTCATCAAAATAATTTCCACAGCAACAAATTGTAATGCAGCCTATGATTATGATTTAAGATGAGTAAAACAGTTCATTTTCCTTGTTTCACATTGAGGTTTTTAATTTATCTAGATTCTTCCTCCTTTTCAGTCTTAATTTCATGCCGGCATTGATCAAGTATTAATTTAACATTGCTAATCTCAGTCTATTAAAAGGATACTATCAATTTATTTAACTTTTCTGTTCTTTTTCTCAAAACATGAAAATATCCTGTACTCATTCAGCAGAAATGTCTCCCTTGGAATTTTTCCACTCACTGTTTACTCACAATAAGTTGAGTTTATTTGTCTAGACATTGTCCGTGTGAATTTTGCAGTACATTTATGAACAAAAATAATAAAAATAACAATCAGGAATAAAAAGAAGGAAAAGAATGGGCTCATTGGAATGTATTAGCCAAGACATTATCACCGCCTACCACTTGAGGCATAATTTAATCTGTCAAGGATGAAATATCAACCGTACAATCAACTTCCTTTGCTTTTGCTGGTTTATTTTTCTGCTTTACCTAAGACGGTTTGTGCAATTAATCCCTCTTGCTTTTTTCACATTGTAATATTTCTTCTGTTAATATTTATTCATGTAAAAAGTAACTGAGCAGTTTGATCTGATGTTGATGTTGCCCTGACTAAGGCTGTTTTTCAGGCCATTGGCTTGTTTCTACCTACCTGCTGCCTTCTTCCTTTCACTCTAGAGCCCTTCTTTTTTTCCCTGTATCCCTTATCAATACTTTAATTGTAAGCATGCTGTGTGGGTGAGTGACTAATTATATGGGAGGAGCTTTCTAAATAGAATGACTCAGCAGTAGGCACTGTGTACACTTAAACCAGCTCTATCACCTTATATTTTGGACTCGTTAAATATAGACAAGTATAATTTCTGCCTATTCGGTCACATCTTCAGTCTTCTAGCAGGAATTTTCTTGGGTTTTTTTTGCAAAGTGACAACTCCTTCTGTTAGCAGCATATCCATTATCAATAAAGATATAAGGCACCCCTATTGGATTCTGACAATACTGATAATGAGATGGGGTCATTACCAGCTTCAATCCTAAGGGATAATTACCTGGAAGTCCAAGAACAACCTCTCAGTTGGTAGCACTAAGCCCTACCCATAACTGCTGCCCCATGTGCACAAACCGTAGCATGCATGGGGAATATATGCTTATGAAAGTCATTTCAGTAGTGTTTCCAAAACTAGAACATAGTGAGGGCTGAACATCCCTCCATCACTTTCAAAGTGAAATCTTTTCCAAATGAATCGTTTGAACAATGCATATTTAAATGGTAAAACATTCATTTTCAATTGGGTAACTTGCAGCAGATAGCTAAATACTGAAATTTCATTTCAGAAAGGTTATTTCTGATCTTACCATTTTTTTGCCAAGTTTCAATCCCCTGTAAATTTTCAGAACCCTGAATAACAGGGCTGATAATGGAAACAGTGACACCCTTGTAACTACAGATGTGAGAGCTAGTACTGCAATAATCAGCAGATAATTGCTTTTAGCTTTCCACTCCGTGAATTGGGACAGATGACATTTTTCATTAAAAGAGGAGTTTTGCTGAAAGAAAGTTCATTCCAGGACATATGCGCAGTAATAAACTTACTGCAATCTGCACTGTTATCTGTTTTTTCCCTTTCTTTTTAATCTTGAAGCACCAGCAAGAATGGCAAGACAATGGTCAGAATGCAAGGGCTGGCCCATACGTATGACTCTAACCTGTCCATCAAGCATTCCTCACGAATGTGGAGTGTTAATGCTACTCAGGACTGGATGATGAGCTGACATGAACTAATGTGATGCATCAGACTGAGTGGAGAAGAGCTCTGGAGACATCCTGAAGATGCTCTGAGGGCAGTTTCACATCAAGTGCCTGTCTATTGCACTTCAGTGTATGCTCCCTGATGAAAAAAATATATTGGATAAAGTGCAAGGCATTCAAGTCAGACAGTTTGCTATGCTAGCTGCTGAGTCCAAGTCAATCATTTTAATTTTGAAAACAAAATGCAAAAAAAAAAAAATTATTACCAGGACTACAATATATTATAACCTCAAAATGTTTAACTAAATATTAAATATTCACAATTGTGGGACATATTTCATGCTTTATATTTGCTTCATTGTATTCAGAATGTTGCTAAATCATTCCTTTCCTAATTTTACTTTTTAAAATGTGAACTATTTTAGATCAAATTATATCTGATATTTCTCTTTTTGCTTTCAGAATATGGTAAAAAAATAATCATTATAGGATTGCAGTGAATGGGGGAAAAGACTGAAACCATTCCAAGTAAATGAATAGGTGTTAATTTCACGTATGACAGCATTCATAATGTGCCCTGTATACATCAGAAACATATTAATGGTTACTAAGAAAATATAAGTTTAAAATACATAAATTTGCAGGTCAGATTTTCAGCTGCTGTTTTAGTGAGGCTCAATAAAAATCGATGGAACTGTGCTAATTTACAAAGGGATAGACTTTGTATTTACACACACATACACAGGTATGTACATTAATAATTTTGTTCATGTGAGAAATGTCATTGAGATCAGGGTCAAAAAGTCTAATCTAGCACATATCAAACTATATGCAGTATTCCTTGAAAATTTATATTGGTCTCTTCTTTTATTTCCCATTTTGCTTCTGCACAGAAGTGTGTGTGTGTGTGTGTGTGTGTGTGAGAGAGAGTGAGTGAGAGAGAGAGAGAGAAAATAGACCTTTCAGTTGATATCAAAACAAGAGGAAAACATATTTCTGGATTTTCCTCATTTATGATCACTCAGAGTAAAATAGGATTGCAATCAGTGTGGAGTTTTGGGCCTATCTGAAAAAAAGGTACTTGCAGTCATCAAGGTTTATCATCCAAGGCTCAACAATTTTACAGATGAGTTAGTTCTTGCACTCTGGCTAACCAACATAAAGGCAATAAGCAGAAAGTTTTCTATGTTACATGAGGAATCAAGCTGACCTAGTTTACTGTTACTTTGATTTATGTGGAACTGGAATTAAGCCAACAAAATAAAAGTGAGGGGCAGATTATTGATTCTTTGACATAAATTCATAGATTCTGAGGCCAGAACACACCATTGTGATAATTCTAGTCAGATCTCCAGTATAACACAAGCTATAGAACTTCCTCAAAATAATTTCTAGAGCATCTCTTTAGAAAAACATCCAAGTATGTTTTAAAAGCTATTTTTAACAGCAGAGGGTTTTTTTTAAACAATTTTCTTTGATTATCAACAAAGGAAAAAAGTAAAATGGTAAGTTATAAGACACAGAAGATGAATAAAATCTAGTTAATTGGAATATGGAGAGAAGTCATGGTGCCCAATAGAAACTGCAATTAACAAACAAAACAAACATCTTTTTTCCCCCATTTAGTGTATTGACATCAAAGGCACTGTAACATCAGTATGTACATATTTGGGCCCAAGAATTCCAGTCAACTTGCTATTAATACAGCTTGGGAATTAAGTCAGAGCTAGCTAATGAGGAATACCATCAGCTCCTATTAACATGAGATTCCCTGGGTAAGACCCACTTCATCAGATGATTTGGAGGTCTATATAATTTTGTTAGTGTCTGCCACAGGACTACTTATTTTTAAAATTACAGACTAACATGGCTACCCCTCTGAGGGTATGTCTACACTTGCTCCTTAGTTCGACCTAGGGATGCAAATGTAGGTGACCAAAATTGCTAATGAAGCGGGGATTTAAATATCCCGTGCTTCATTAGCATGATCTTGCCAGCGCGTTACTCCGCTCAACAGCTGATTCGAACCAGGAAGTGCGCGCCGGGACGCGTTAGTTCGAACCAAACCCCTTGGTTCGAACTAACATCACTCCTCAAAAAATGAGAAAGATGAATGTCTATAACACTTTTGGTGTGGTATTGTTATATTCAGAGAGTCCAAGAACTGTGATAATGAAAACAGAATGGAGAACTCTAACTAATTTGTCATTATACAGCTTGAAGTTAGCATGCCAGTTATCCATCTAATTAATCATATCACAATTTACACAGGGCTCAATCTTGCTTCTCATTATTGTTCTATACTTATGTGTATGTGCTTTACTGTATGGCCTCCAACAGGACTAATTCCATTTTTATCTTTTCTGTTATACTGTTCCTTATGATTCACTCCCCTCCCACCCCCATTTGCTCTGCTTTACTGAATCCAACCTATAAAGCTGTACTTATAGGGAGAAAAGTCCTTTTATCCACACATTAAAATGGAGTAGAAAGGTTTTCAGAGTTCATCAAATCACAGATTTTTGTTAAAAAGAGAATAAAAGTCTAGCTATTAAAATAAGAATGAAAACCTTCATCCCATCTTTATTCCTTTTGTACTAATACATTAGAAATACAATCAATTTACTTTGTTCTTTTATTTTTTTTTAATCCAGAGGGATTTTATGAACTTTTTATGTGCATCACCAACAGTGTAAAACAGCCCAGATAAAACCAGCTCTCTTTTCACCACTACATTGATATTTAACATAAGGTGAACCATTTCAATGTTTTAACTTATTTGACAAAACCAGGGACCAAGTTAAAGTGAGAAAATTGTCCCTTTTCCAACCAGATGTATTTATATTACACTGATGTAGCACAAGAAACCTCTCAAAAGTAACAAAAGAGTAGGATAAGTGTGTGATTAGATTTTGCTTCAGCTGAGTTTGACTGAGTTGCATATTTTATCTAATTTAAGACACCTCTGTCACCTAGCTTCATGTGCCTATAGAGGGAAAGCGTATGAGAAACCTTCTCTCATTCTGAGATCCTGCAGCAGGGACTGCATTGACCATGATAAGAAGTCACCTCATTCTTTGAGCTGCTGAGTGTGTTCAAATCAAAGACTTTTCACAGGATCAAGTTACTTGGCTTTGTAAGGCTGTGGTGGATAGCAATGCTAGCTGCCCCATAAGAGGCAGGGCAAACTGCATGGCTGGTCCAGCTTTCCCACACTCCACCCCCATTCAGTGGGACTCCCCCAATCTTTTGGGGCTGGTTGGGCTTCAGCCCTGTGCCGCCAGTCCCCTTTCTCCTTTCCCTGGGCTTTAGTGTGGGGAGAGGCCAGGGAAAGTAGGGCTGGGGGTCACCCATGCTCCAGAAGGGGTGGGTTATGGGCCACCTCTGCTCCAGGGGGACTTGGTCATAAGCAGCCCATGGTCTGGGGAGGCTGGGAAGGGCTATGGGCTGCCTGTGCTCTGGGAGGGGGGAGCAGGCCATGGGACATCTGTGCTGCCCCTACAGTGAGCAGGAAGCTAAGGGGCTTAGCTTCCAAGAGGGCCCTGGGCAGGGTCTCAGGTGGAAGGGGTGGGGTTGGAGTCTTGCCTTCCTCAGCCCTAGATTCACCCACCACCCACAACGAGAAGGGGACAAGCAAGGGCCCTGGTGTCACACCTATAGGAAGTGTACAGAACAGCAGGCTTGATATAGGATGACACACATGCTGTGATGTTCCAAACAGCATAGCAGGATCAGCTCAGCATTATGGTCTCTTAGTCTGAGCACTGCCTACTTCTTAGGGATGTGGTTTACAACCTTTAATTTTAGTAGAGTAAAAATGAATAGACAGAAGGGATTAAGAAACAACATTTAACATAGAAATCAGGACCTACTTTTCATAATAATATTAAGCAGATGAGATTAAACAAGATAAAAGGCAAACACTTGATATTATAAATCACAGAAGAGGGATCATGCTGCCTAGCTTCTAATGAAACAATTAAATATGTGAGAGATGTGCAACATTTTTCAATATCAGGTTGTACTATATCCCCTAGAAGCTGTACTTTTTGTTCACCTTGAAGTAACATAAAGAGCACATCCCTATAACGAGGATAAAGGAGACACAGAGAGAGGTGCACCAGACTTGTGAGGAGAAATGTTAACAGTGTTGAAAGATCAGCTTTGGTCAAATCATGATCCTGGGCCCTTGTCAACACCACTGCTACAGCATGAATCTATGTTACTTTGTATTACCATTAGAACCCTGCCTTCACTGCACAATGACATTTGATTTATGAAGAGTGATACCAAACAAAGCTTGATTTATTTGGATGCTGAAGAAACGGTAAAGGGAAGGGATCCCCCTAAATCTAGAATTAAAAGTAGCAGCAGCAACATTACCACTAGAGTTCTGACAGATTCTGACTCAAAGCTGTAAGCACTGGAATACTGCTTCCAGTACTGAAATCAAAGTTGCAATGGAAGTCGATTTTTAGCAGGTTTCCCTTTAGCAATGACAAATGTTTTAAGCTGGGTCCTCTAGCAAAGTAAAATGGGATAATACTGCTGAAGTCTCCCTCTCATTGAAAATTTAAAAGGCTGTCACAACAAACAATACAATAGACTGACATTTTCAAAGGTACCTAAAGGAGTTAACTGCATAATTCCTATTGTATTTCACAAGGGCCATCTGATGTATAAACAGCAGTACCAAGCAAAGTTGAATTGATTGCTGAGCAAACAGTCCAGAAAAGAGTATATGCTAAATTACAGGACAGAGTTTCAAAGGGAGTTGATTGAACATCTACCTCTTATATGTTCCTTAATCCCAGCCTAGATCCTTAACCAGAGAAAGCAACTTGGCTAATCAATTCAAACAAAGGCTATTTCACATTGTTTTTCTATTCAGATTCATAACTTTTACTGAACGCTCTCAACAAAAGGAGTCTGTACTTTAGGTTTTCATAACTAGGATATTTTGTACTTTAGGTTTTCATAACTAGGATATTTTGAGATGTATGATGCTACCAATACACCCTATAATAACCAAAATAAATCAACCATATGCTGGCTTTTGTGGGCTCTCACTTCCTTCTTTTAATTCACCTGCTGTGCCAGTTCCTGAACATTTGTCATTAGTTACCTCTTGAGAGTAAATTCATGACATGCACAGGGATTTACAATGGCTACATGACTCCCATTCACATTAATAGAACGCCATGCACTCCATTTCAGGAGTTATTTAATTCTCTTTAAATTTGATGTTAGTGTTACATAAGAATGGCCATACTGGATCAGACTAAAGGTCCATCTAGCCCAGTATCCTGTGTGCTGACAGTGTCAAATACTAGATGCCGCAGAGGAAGGGTACACAACAGGTAATCTTTATGTGATCCCTCTCCTGTCACTCATTTCCAGACAAAGAGAGGTTAGAGACACCATTCCTACCCTCCTGGTTACACAAGGTGGAATGTCAATTTTAAGATGGCCTATGTCATATAGGCAGTATTGTTCTCTGCCAGGATTCGGGGTTCATCCTGATGGGTTCCTAACAGGTCCTCTACTCAGTTGATGATGACAAACTTTTGGCTGTGTAAGTGCATGCATGTGCTCCCCTATCTAAATTGTTAACCCTTTGCACTTGAGTTAAACACAACAGACTCCTGAGAGAGCCCCCAGAGACCACAAATCAGATAAGGATTGAAATCACCTAAGGAGGTTTATTGCCAAATGACATACATTAACAGTTGTTAGCAGACAGACTCAACACTAAGCCAATGTGCATTCTGTAAGCTTTGGCAATGTACCAACACATATAAAGCGCACATAGTGCTCCCCTGCAAGGTTGGTTGGCGATAACCCTTTGCGGTGCCCTTTTATAGACATGTACAAACAAATTACATCATTAACTTGCAAAAGGGGGCTTACTTACTATTCTTCATGCTGTGAACTTCAACCCAGTCCAGAACCTAGATCAATATGTACATTAGTTTTTGGAGAGTCAGTTGGTACCCAAGATGTTTCTTACTGAGATATTCTGCTACTCCCCTCTGACTTAGAGCCTGTACTTGATCCTTGTACCTGGTGCCTCCCTATGTTCTTTCATGCTCAACCTAATTTACACAATCATACAATTATCAATAGGGCTTCTTTCCTGGCTGCTGTGTTACTGAACCAAAATCTTTCTCACTAGATTCCAGGCCTGTTGCTGTTTTTATGTTACAGGCCTTTATTCAGGCCTGCTGACTCCATGTTACCAACCCTCAACTTACTACAGACAAGTTATTTAGTCAGCTACACTAAAAAGAAATGAAATGAGTAGAGAAATGTAGCAGTGCACTAATTACACCAAGTATAGACAGTGTACATCATGATCATCAAGAAGGATTAACACCACTGCAGTGCTCACTACAGGAATAATCTAGGTAAGTATTTCACATTACAAATGACATTCAATCATTACTATTTTCATACAATATTCAGCAAAATTTCACCAAGAGAGCCTTTTTGATGGCTGTTGTTCATTCACTTGCACCACGTGCATCCACTTGCATGGAGTACAGAACAAGTCTTTGGTCCATTAGCTTTCCAAATATATAAAAGGAAGCCTGACTGAACTTTTTTTTATTTCTTGAGAATCTTCGGCCACGATTTGGAAACACGCGTGTTCAATGAAGGTTGCAATAAGTACTAATGAAAGTCTTAGAAGGGTATCTGTGTTAATCTATAACTTTAAAAATAACAAATAGTCCTGTGGCACCATAGAGACTAATGAAAATATATAGACTCATGAGCTTTCATGCCGCAGGACTATTCATTGTCACTAATAAAAGAGATAGTACTTACTAGGGGAAGATGTTAGTAAAGTCACAAGGGGTACATCTACACTGTGGGGATTTTCCAGGATACTTTGTTCTACAAGGAATAAAGGCTCCTCAAAAAGAGGAGGCTTTTCTGCCATTTGGCCCCATCTAAATGGCCCCACCTAAATGGGGCCAAATGGTGGAAAAGCTTCTTCCAGAAAAGCAATCGGAAAAAGCTACACAGATTGCGGAGCGCAATTTGCGTAGCTTTTTCCGAAAAAAAAAACCCCTGTAGTGTAGTCCTAGCCAAGTAAACACACAAAATAATTGTTTTACTGAACTAGACAGTTTACATAATAATGTGTAACAGTTATATACCCACAGAGAAAGACAGGCCCAGTTTTGGTTATGAGAGTAGCTGGGGATTTGTACGTGTACACATTTAGGTTTGATCACAAACATATGGGACATAGTTGCATGCATGCAAGTAAAGATTCAATTTAAGAGTTGAAATTAGCCTAGTTGTAATTCAGCTGGTTTCTACTTCTTTCAGCATCTGACTGGGTCATGTGCCATACAGAGGCCCTTGGTGTGTGTGTGTGTGTGTCTCCACATCAGTTCCTCCACCCACCAAATCTCTTTTTGCATTTGGGTAAGAATTTGGGCCCTGATCTTCAATGGTATTTTGAAATCAATGGAAATTAGGTATCTAAATACCTTGGAGGAACTAAAGTTAATGGCAAAATTTCAACTGATGTCACTCAGAAAGAAGTAAGGAACTTAATAAAGTAGATTATCAGACCCACTTTCCCTATATTAGATGAACACATTAAAGCTGTAATTAATGGCCCTGGAAATTATGAAGAAAATTATTTTAAGTTTATTATATTTGACCATTGTTGCTAACTCACCTCTTTTTACAGAAAAAAAATTATGTGCAAGTTTCAACATTCAGAACCTGAATTAATAAGGATCTAACTCAAAGGTTAATAATGACTGCTTGTAATGGACAGTGATATTGTATAGCTGTTATTCAGTGTTTCCTAAAAATAATAGAAAAAGAACCAGTAACATACAGGATACATTATTGCATTTTCATAATGCAGTTTAATTTCGCAATCCTTCAACAATAAAAGTGATTGAAGTTTAATAGGAAAGCTAGAATCAAAGTGAATGCAATATCTTATTTTTACAGCCATGGGAACAATTCGTAATGTACAGAATGCAAGTGCAGCAATAAGGTATGAGAGAAAGACTGACAGGAATGAAATTATTTTATAGTGTTAGATTGTGCTAAAAATAAAACTGAATTACACTCATTAGTGGAACAGCATCAAGCTATACTTAAAAATCATATTACCCAAATGATTTATATGCTGAATTAACAAACTGTATTGAGTGTGGTCTGTTCACCTGTGTTTTTTTTTTCTTTTTTTCTTTTACTTTTGTGTGTGTGTGTGTTGTATTTTTCTCTTCACCAAAATGTGTTATATGGTCAAGTATAAAGTGGGCACAATTTAGTGCCCAATAAGACAATGCCTGGTATTAGAACAGGTCATTTATTAATTTATTGAAAGGAAGGAGCATCTGAAACAGACTATTCTGTTTAGAGAGCCTATGAAAATTCAATTGTGGAGAGAGTAGGGATAGAAGAGGGATCAGGGCCTGAGATCCCCAGGTACTAAGTATCTCAGGGTATGTCTACACAGCCAAGTTATTTCAAAATAACAGCCGTTATTCTGAAATAACTTTCTTAGCATCTACACAGCCAAAATTCTGTTTCGAAATTAATTCCAAATAGCGGAGCGCTTATTTCAAATTTGGTAAACCTTATTCCATGGGGAATAACGCCAAATTTGAAATAGCTAAATCGAAATAAGCGCTGTGTAGATGCTTATTTCGAAATAGGAGGCCTCCAGCCCTTCCCAGGGTGCCCTGGTGGCCAGTCTGGGCACAACCAGGAAAACTCTTCTGCTCCCCTTCCCCAGCCCTGGAGCCCTTAAAGGGGTAGACTCTGGCCACAGTGCCCGTGCCATCCGCAAGCCTTCCAGCACAGAGCCAGCAGTCCGTGCACCTTTCCCAGCATGAGCCAGAAACCCAGTGGCACCCAGTCCTCCACCGCTCCCCAGGAACAGGCTGGTAGCTCCTAGGAGCCTGCCAGGGGCCGCAAAAGGCGGGCACCTTCTGGATCTAGAGAGGAGATTGTGGACCTCATTGAGGTTTGGGGGGAGGCCTCCAATGTCCACAATCGCTGTACTAGACACAGGAACATGGCCGTCTACAGGCGGATGGCTGACAGCCTGGCCACCAAAGGCCACATGCGCACCCAGGAGCAGGTGCGCATGAAAATCAAAGAGCTGCAGCAGGGCTATGCCAAGGCTTCAGGGGGCAGGTCCCAACCAAGGGCTGACCCGGACCCCTACCCCTATTATGATGCCCTGGACCGCATCCTGGGGGGTCAGCCGGTCTGTACCCCCCAGGTGGTCATAGACCCTGGGGCAGAGGGCCCTGCCCATGACACAGAGGAGGAGGAGGAGGACGGCCAGGAGGTGCAGGAGCCTGGAGGGAGTGTGCCCCACAACCAGGACCCCTGAGCCATCCCAGCAGGCCTGTCGCCAGTGTCATCCGAGGCCAGGGAGGCCTCGACATATGAGTGCCATCGCTGTCCCCTTATGCGGGGTGAGGGGGGAAAGGGAACCCAGGGACCACACATGTGGGCCTTGCTGACCACAGAGCATGCAGCAACCTGTGCATGTGCCATGCCACCCTGGGCATATGGCCCCTGCTGGCTGCCACACAGGGGCCCTGCCTGTTACCCACATGCATGTATGTATGAAGGCACATGACATGCTCCTGACCCCGGGGAGGGACACTGCATGATGCCCTCCCTCCAGAAGCCCCCTCTTCTCAGAGGCAGGACACATCTCCCCACATCACCCCCCACACCCACACTATATACAGCACAGGGGCCAGCTCACACTCCAGGGATAGCAGGACATGATTGTGCGGAGACCCGCCATCCTCGCCTGACAGAGGGGGGCTGGGCTTCACCCACTGCGTCCCCAGGGATAACTGATCACTTTTCGTGTTTCTCCACAGCCGCAGCAGCTGCAAGTGCAGGGCGCACCACCCCGCCCAGAACAGCCTCCCGCACCCGGGCCAGCAGGCTCACCCGGAACCAGGAGGAGTACC
>CM057846.1:67833331-67845572 GCA_030068395.1 Apalone spinifera
AGGCAACAACAGCAGAACCATCACTATCCATCTGTGCTGTCCTGTTCGCAAGTATGCATGATGCTTTTTCATACCACAGATCAAAAGTGTGAATCTGCACACACGTCACCTTGCACAGGGGAGATGAGCTATCTGAGTGACCCTTACTAGGGTCTCATGATTGTGAGTCATAGTCCAATCCCCATTTCCCTGCCTGGCTGTGAACAGTAACGACAAGCTTAACACATGAATTGCAAGCCAGTTTCATACAGTCAAGTTTTTCTCACCTACAAAAATTTGTGCCCTGTGCATCTGACACTGCAGTTGGTTTACATGCTAATAATTTATGCATTGCTTTCCCTCTTGTTAGCTTCTCTCAGTTTACTTCTAAACTTTCCATAGTTCTGCATCCTTGTCTAGCTATCCTATCAATAAAGTAAGGAACCACTATGCTACTGTAAAACATAAGTACAGAAACAAGAAAAACACAACTACCTACATTTTGCAATGGAGGGGAAAAATATTCCTTCAAACTATTTGCACTGTGGTCCAACAAGCAACTACTAGATCACTCACCAAAGACTAAGATGAGAATATTTGTCTTCTGTTAAGCCATTTCATAATGGAGCAACCAAGCAATTTAACAGAGTTTTTTTTCTATAATTGTGATATATTAAAAAATGTAAAATGGTTCAAGGATGCAAAATCTTCATGTTCTGCCTATAGGGCATTCTATAAGTAGTATTAACACACAAAATTATAATATACAATATGCTGAAATATTGACTAATTTCAGTTTGTTTCAGTTTCACCCACTGTGCAAGTTTTTATTCACTTTGGTGTATCCATTGCTTTGGTATTTTAAAAGCAGAACGAGGGATACAATATGCTGTAATTTACATATTGACTAGTAATCTCATTTGTGAAATTCTGAAAGACATGAATTGTACAGAGTCCCTGCTAATTCTAAAGGAAATTGACTTTGAGGGAGTTATGTCTGCTAACACTGGATCTAAATTTAAGCCTTTTTTTTTAACTTAGGCCATTCCATATCTCTATGGCACCTTATCTAAATAAGTTTGAAAGAGAGGTGATTCTGAAGGATGTGCTAACAAATCTCAGTACATTTTGCCCAAAGGGCAAGTTCCTTTGAATGTCAACAGATGATGTGCCTCTAAGTTTGGGATTAAAGGCTAAACAACAGAGTAAAAGAGTTGATTAGAGACAAACAGGAATCCTTCAAAAATGGGAAATCAAGCCCTAAAGAGGAAAATCAAAAAAAGAGTATAACTCTGGCCACTCAAGTGTAGAAATATCGTAAGGTAAGCCAAGAAAGTATTGATGAGCAACTAACTAAAGACAGAAAAAAAATTAAGCACAGCAGCAGGAAAGCTGACAAACAGTCAAGGGGGCCACTGGATCATCAAGGTACTAAAGGGGAAGAAAGCTGTAAAATACTGGGAAACAAAAGAAAGGGAAAAATTTTAATTTTCATAATTGAAAGAGATGTCTCTGTGTGTGGAACAGCTTCCAAATTAAAAGGTCTGTGACTGTTCATTTTAGGAAAGATACAGCTAAGGAGGGATACGCTAGAGATCTGCAGATCCTGAATGATTTGGAGACAGTGAAAAGAAAGTGTTATTTACCCCTTTACATAATGCAAAAACTAGGGCCACCCATGACATTAGTAGGGTGCAGGTTTAACACAAAGAGAAGTTCTTCTCTACACAATGCACAGTCTTTGGACCCTCTTGTCATGGGACATTGTGAAGGCCAAAATATAACTCATTTCAAAAAATACATTAAATAAGTTCATGAAGTCCATTGGCGGCTATTAAGCAAGATAGCTGGAGATTCAACCCCCTGTTCTGGTGTCCCTAAACTTCCAACTACCAGAAGCTGGATCACTTGACATTGCCTTGTTCTGTTCGTTCCTTTTGAAATAACTGGTACTGGCCACTATTCGCAGTGGGCTAGATGGACCATTGGTCTGACTCAGAATGGCCATTCCTTACGTTCTCATGTTAAGTGCTCACTTAGCCCTGGTCTACACTAGAGAGTTATTTCCAAATACCCCCTTATTTTGAAATAGTAAGTGGAGCATCCACATTACCAAGCCCATTATTTTGAAAGAATGGGCTAGTTATTTTGAAATCCTCGGGGAATAACGCTTATTTCAAAATAGTTATGTGTGAGAGCAAGACACGAGAAGTCATTCTTCCGCTCTACTCTGCGCTGGTTAGGCGTCATTTGGAGTATTGTGTCCAGTTCTGGGCACCACATTTCAAGAAAGATGTGGAGAAATTGGAGAGGGTCTAGAGAAGAGCAACAAGAATGATTAAAGGTCTAGAGAACATGACCTGTGAAGGAAGACTGAAAGAATTGGGTTTGTTTAGTTTAGAAAAGAGAAGATTGAGGGGAGGGGGGCATGATAGCCATTTTCAGGTATCTAAAAGGGTGTCATAAAGAGGAGAAGAAAACTTGTTCATCTTGGCCTCTGAGGATAGAACATGAAGCAATGGGTTTAAACTGCAGCAAGGGAGGTTCAGGTTGGACATTAGGAAAAAGTTCCTAACTGTCAGGGTAGTCAAACACTGGAATAAATTGCCCAGGGAGGTTGTGGAATCCCCAACTCTGGAGATATTTAAGAGTAGATTAGATAAATGTCTAACAGGGATGGTCTAGACAGTGCTGGGTCCTGCCATGAGGGCAGGGGACTGGACTCGATGACCTCTCGAGGTCCCTTCCAGTCCTAGTATTCTATGATTCCATGATTGATTCTATGAAATAGCATTAGTGTGGATGCTCCACTGCTGCTATTTTGAAATAACTACTCCCCAGAATCATTCAAAGTAATTACTCACCAGTGCTTCCTGGGGCTCTAAGTGGAAGTAGCTCATCCACAATAACAGAGCCTGCCTCGGAGTAATCTCAAGGCTTCCCCATAGTGTGGACATGCTATTTTGATGTTATTATTTCAGGAGTTATTAAATCGATGTTAGTTATTTTGAAATAGTTTTCTAGTGTAGAAATACCTTTAGGAACTTTTGCATATCTCATTCTCACCATATAATACATTTACCCATAGATGTATATGTATGTTTATCGATTAGGGTACTACTCCCTGCCTTCACCGCCCTCCTAGAAGTAATGCAGCTATTGAAAGCAGTGCAGCATCTGAACTCAATGGTGTCTGTCTAAAGGACAATAAGCAGAAAAAATAAAGGTCAATATACAAACAGATCAGAAGCCGTTTTTAAAAGAGAGCAAGCATTGTTTTATCTACCACTTCCTTCGCCATAATAGCATTTATGAGTATGTTTAGATGCAGTACTATTGATCTATTTTTGTTGTTATCCACATTCTCTTAGGTATTGTGCTGAGATTTTTTTTTTTTTTACTGTGGGAGTTGCTACCTCAATGTATCTCACCAGAGACTCGAAGTGGGATTGTGGCAAAAACCTTTCTGTGACTATCAACAAAATGTAAGCCTGCTTGCTTGTTAAAGTATGTGAAAACCTGGATAGGAGGGGGTAAAAAGAAGATTCCTTTTCATTCCTCCTGCTTCCACTTAAATTCTCCCACATAACTGAGATTTTTAGAGTAATCATATTCTGTAAGAACATGATTGTGCCTTACTGAAATCAATGGAAGCAAGATTATACCCTAATTAATTGGGTTGCCCAGTTCCATGTCTGTTCATCCATGAAAAATGTAATCCTGGAACCTGGAGGCTGCTGCTGCTCCTGCAAATAAAAAGAGGGATGAGAAAGTTGTGGACTGAAGGAGGATGGTCCAGGAGAGCAGCAAGGAACTTAGGCTGAGAATAAGGAGAGCACCAAAAGAAACATGAAAGAAAAATGAGGGCAGCAGTGAGAGGTTATTAAAGAAAAGTGAGGGCCAGGGGCTGCAGTAGGGCACCAGAAAAGGAGGACAGAGAATGGGAGCAAAAGAGCACCAAATAACAGGGAGGCCAGGGTAGCTGGGACAAAGCGAGAGTCTTGATTTATGAGGCAGATAGCATCAAGAGACCTGCAATTTTTGTTGCTTTCTTTGAAATGTAGTCAGGGATATGGTGTCCCAAGAGGAAAAATGTAGGTGGTTGAAGTTCATGAATGGAAAAGTATGAGAACCCTGCTCTAGGGTAGGCTGAGCTGGGGTAAAATTCCTTTGGGCTCAGTTTTAAAGCATTCTCCAGGTTTGCTAGGTTCATAAACAGACATGTTTACTGAAACTCAGTAGAGCATGCTAAAGTCAGACCAAAAAAGCAGTTTTATTCAGCACAGGGGAGACAGGAGTGGCTGGATGTCAGTCATCCCTGCCTTTCAAGGTTATCAAGAACGCCATGAGAAAAGTGAATGGGGAATTCCAATAAGACACAACACAATCAGGGAGAGGAACCATCAACCCGCTTTCTTAGAGAAAAGTTAATAGCTCTCCAGCTGCCTCTGCCTCGTGGCTTGGTTCTGTCGATGGCAGAATTATTAAAAAAAAAAGTGCCCTTGAATATTTTTCATTATATAAGCCATTGCATTTCTCATGAAACTTAGTTGATCCAGCTATTAACTTCATGGGGCAGACTCAAGTTTTAATACATTCGTCAGATGCTCAAGTGTCTACCCTGATTTGTGTACCTAAAGAGAGCCAAAATCAGCCATGGGTACTCACATGGGGAAACGGAATCACAATGCTTTATACCAGCTGAACCTCTGGTCCACTGAATAGTACCTTATGCTGCAGAAAGTGTGATTGATCCCCAGCCCTTTGTGTTTTGCTTTATAACTCCTTCATACTGCTACAACATCTGTTTTTTATTCCCATTGGATAACAAAAGCATAAAACAGAAGAAACACCACCAAAACACAGCCAAAAATATACAACACTAATAAACATTATTCTGTAAATGTTCTTGATTGTGCTGTGATCAAACAGTGCAGCACGAGTGGGCACACAGCATATTTTAGCAAACACACATGATCGTTAAGAATTTGGTGTATCAGGAAAATGGGCGCAGCATGTGAAGGCTGTTCAGAGAGGGATGGTGAGGGACAGAGGAGAGGCTGAAAAAGAGAGAAAGCTGACAACCTACAAAGCTACATACAAAACTCATGATAAATTACAATTTGATCCAAAGCAAACTTCATTTATTTTGGAGAATTGTGGTTAATTCTATTTCCTAACTTAAAAAAAATCAATCCCCTGATTTAATGGTTCTGTAAATTCTGGTTCTGTGAATTGTTTCTGACAAGACTGGAAGGAGAATATACAGTAACATAGATGAGAAAATCTCTTATTTGCAAAAGGTCCAGAAAAACATCCAAACTATTGAATATTTTTCTGAGCTCATCCTGAAAAGAAAACTTGAGATTAGGCCAACACACTTGCAAAAAGCTAATCATATCTGGAAACACATTGTGCTATTTTTCCTACATATATTTGATATTTTAAAGTGTTGTACACAGTGGCAAGTATATCGTTAGTGGGGTCCTAGACTTAGCTTCATTTTTGGCTTCTCCCTTGAGACCCAGCCAAGAAAAAGACTATTCTTTCTTTTCACCCTCCCAAGTTTTCAATCTTTTTATCTTCATTCTCCTCCTGTATTTTAAGTAATAAGAAGCAAATGAAAATGCAGGGAGGTATCTTGATTGAGACAAGTTTGGGGGTTCAGGAGGATGTGTAAGTGTTGGGCTCTGAGATGGAGTTTGGATGCAAATCATGGATTGGGGCAGAGGTCTGGAGTGCAGGAGCAGGTCAAGGTGGCGCTTAACTCAAGCAACACACCTCTCAAGGTGACTGAAACACTCCTTTAGCAGCTCCTACGCAGGAGGGCTATTGCATTTCTCATGAAACTTAGCTGATCCAGCTATTAACTTCATGGGACAGACTCACGTTTTAATACATTTGTCAGATGTTTGTGTGTCTACCCTGATTTGTGTAGCTAAAGGGAGCCAAAATCAGCCAACGGTCCTCACCTGGGGAAACTCACGCAGGAGGGCTCTGTATGTGGCTGCCCACAGGTGCTTCCCCTGAAGCTCCCGTTGGCCAGAGTTGCTGTCCAATCAGAGCTGTGGTGTGTAGAGTTGGTGCTTGGGGCAGAAGTAATGTGTGCAGACATTCCTTTCTGGAGCTACAGGGACACGCGGCCACTTTTGGGAGTGGCAAAGCAAAGAGAGAGGGAGGCAGAGAGCTAACTTAGCCCTTCTGTGCTGTTGCTGGCATACCTCTGTGAACCCCTTTTAGGGAGTGAGGAAGCGAGTCTACATGTGCTGCTCAGGGCAAGGGTAGCATGTGTAGAGCCACCTTTACCCTGCCAGGGGCACACAGAGATATGCCAGTAGCAGCGGGGGCCGCTGGCAGCAGCATGCAGGCTGTCTGCCTGCCTGATCCCTGCTGTGCTGCCACATTTGGGGGTCCCCTTGTCACTGGGTGGTCCATGCCACCTTATAAATGTGTTTAATGGTAAATCTGCACCCTGGTTGTGTTTTCTGGGGAAACAGATGGTGGCATCGCATAGCCAATGAGTCAAGCCTTGTAGTCCTTGCTGAAAAAACTTCCACAACATTCAAAAAGAGTTGAAATTTCAGGACTTTAGTCTGATACATTGTTACAATGCTCTTGGCTTCCTCCTACAGAGATGTTTGCTTGTTTGTGTAATGCTGTTAGAACCCAGTTGTCTGTAGGGGGGAAGAGAACTTCAAACCTCTGGAGCTTAGTGCATGAGCCTCTACCACAAGAGCTAAAACTCAACAGGATATCAACTAAGTAGAGAAGTCTCATTAATCTCTCTGTAAGGGTCTCAATGGCATTAGACAGTACACCACACCCAGAAGATATGGTGAGCCTGGGCCATTAAATAGTAGAAGTCCTCTCAGAAAACTTACTCCTGTGAAAATGTACAGCCCAATTCCTAGATCAAGGATTTTGGATACATTCCAGTAAACATATATACTTTTTGTGTGCATTTTGCCAAACCAGACCTTGAATATTTTGAAGTTTGCTCATCATTAGGACATGGATAGACGATTAAACAAAATATAACCAGATCCTCATGCAGCATAAAATGGTGTAGCTTCATTGTCATCAATAGATCAGTGGCTCTTTACACCATTTGTATATCTGGGCACATATGTTAGTCAGTGAACATCCACTTAAAGCTATGAGTTATTCAAATTGAAACAGCGTGACATAGTTGCAGTATAAATTATACTCTGAAAAATAAAACTTCACAATATTAAAGAAAAGGCAATGTAAAGAGCAAAATCAAGGGCAATTTTTGTAGCTCATTTCCATGGAAGGGCAATAGAATAAGAAATCAGTCCTAATCTAGCATTTCTCCTTTAATTCCAGTTCAATACTTGGTCTCTTGTCTTTAAAAATAATTCTCTCACTTCTTGATTGAAAATTGTGTGTGTGTGTGTGTGTGTGTGATGTGCACACAATTTAACAGTAACCTTAGTGATCTTCAGAAACAATGAGGAGTCTTGGGGCACCTCAAATACTAACATCTGATGGGTAAAAACCACTTCATTGGATGCATTAATTGCATCTTATACAGTGATATTACCCACAAAATCTTATGTCTAAATAAATCTGTTAGGCTACGTCTACACTGGCAGCTTCTTGCGCAAGAACAGCCGTTCTTCTGCAAAAACTTGCCAGCTATCTACACTGCACGAGCATTCTTCTAGAAATAAATTTACAGTACAGTGTTGTAAAACAGGGCTTCTTCCAGAAGAGTTATTCCTCTCTCCACGAGGAAAAAGCCCTCTTGCACAAGAGCTCTTCCAGAAGAGGCCAGTGTAGACAGGCAACATGAATTTCTTGCGCAAGAAACCCCTATGGTTAAAATGGCCATCAGAGCTTTCTTGTGCAAGAGAGCATCTACACTGCCATGGATGCTCTTGCACAAAAGCACATGGCAGTGTAGATGCTCTCTTGTGGAAGAGTTTTTGCACAAGAACTCTTCTACAGAAGCGCTCTTGCGCAAGAAGCTGCCAGTGTTGACGTTGTCTTAGTCTCCTGACAAAGTCAGGCTAGAGGGCTAGATTAGAAGAGAAGAGAAGAGAGACAACTCTAAAAAGCAGAAAACCCTCTCCTAATTAGCCAGAGCCTAATTCAGGGCAGCCAGGAACAGTTGACTTGGAGTTATCAGGGTGTAGTGAGAATGGCCAAGGCAGGGCTGCTATAAATCAATTAGGGGCCAGATGATTTCACTGGAGGCAGGGCATTTAAAGCAAACCACAACAAGCCCTCTTCCTTGCTGCGGTAGGGTACTCTGAGGAAAGTAGAGAGGAGTTAGAGAACTTGATAAAGAGATGCTAGTATTGCTAGAAATAGTGAGGTGCTCTGACAGGGAGCATTTGAGTTCCCTTTCCCTAGCGGCCAGAGAATCCAGCTGATAGATGAGGAGGCCTCTTTACCCTGACAAGAGGTATCTGGCTCAATGCCCTTATAGCCAAGGGACAGAAGCCCAAATGCAAGTGGGACCTATGCTGCAGCACCTACATTGTGGACAGAATAGGGGTCTGGGACCGACCCTACCACAGTTAAGGTGCCACAGGACTCCTCGCTGACTTTTGGATATGGATTATCACGTGTCTTAAGGCTGTTAAGAGCTAAGGTCATTATCTGTAGGCTGCACTTCACCAAACTATTTTGTTCTTTAAAACAAGCCTTGCATGTGCATGGCTTGTTTGTTTGTTCTGGTCTTTTTCTCCTCATATAGAGGATTCTGACAGGAAAAAAATGAAATGTATTAGGCACGGTCCTGATATTGTCAGAATTATTTATAAGGGGATTACTAATTGTATGCAGTTAGTTACTATGTACTCTGCCCCAAAAGTGAATAAATTCCAGTTCTTTAAAGGTTGTGTACAGTATAATCTTTAGACAAAGCATGTTATTTAGGCATATTTCTCTGTGGTGAGAAGAAGGGGGAAAGGCTTCCAAAGTTTTCTGCTGCAGATGTACACAGAATTTGAGCAAGATTAAAATGAAACCCAACATGAATCCTGTGTTATCATGGTACCTGATAAATCTTAAAAGGACTGAGAATACACCTGGCCATTGATGGAATCATTTTGTTAATCCATTTTAGTCACTATAGGTGATTTGAGGAAGGTTTGTTGTACTCCCTGTGCCTGGACTATTCTTTGCTAGGGGAGTGATCCAGTTCCATTTACAGTAGATGTGTGTTTTTTCCATAGACTGCAATGGGAAAAGAACTGGGCTCTACACATCCAGTATAATTCAGTGATTGTATTGAAGAGTTCACAGTATGTCATTCCCATCAGAAAACACTAATAGGAAAATGGTTTCTTGGTACCAGCTGCAAACCTCCTGGTGCCTGCTACTGTATTGAAAATGACACACAAATTCCACTGATCAGGACATATTATGGCAAAATGCGGAAAGGAACAAGTTCTGTTTTCCACAACACAAAGGAAGGTATTGTATATAAAAATGAACTGTTTCAAAAGACAAGTATCCTGGGCATTTTATGGGTAAAAGACAAATGTCCTGGGACTGCTTTTTATTAGAGACCTGAATGTCTGACAGCAATGCAGACATCACACAGCATAAGCTGATTGAAACATTAAAGGGGGAAAAAGCTAATTGCATGTTTTACTAAATCCATGATAAAATTAAGTGATGTTTTTACCTGATTGATAGGTGAAAACTGTTCTGAAAGGACATAATTATTAATCTCAATCTACACCTTTCAAACAAGCAGAAGTCTCACAGGCAAGCATAGCTTTCAGCACTTTTTTTTAAATGCTTCTCAAGACTGTCTTTTTGAAGGTTAGGTGAGCACCAAAATGTTACCTTTTGTTTCTCGTTTGATTTCTATAAGTATCATGAGAGTCCATGTCTTCTTCTTTGAAGCTTATGTTGTCTGCTGGTTTTGTGTTGCGTGTATCCCCTTCTAGTCCCTCTTGCTTTTTTTCTAACTCTTTTAGCTTTCCTCTTCTCTTAGAGCTTTATCTGTGTAATTCCTTGGAGCTTCATGCTGAAGAGGTATAAGTTGACTGCAAGCTTTCAAGAGTCACAAATGAAATGTGCTCAGGAACTCTGTGTCTCCTGATGCCAAGTGAGAGAAACTTTCCTAAATGCTGCAGTTTTGGTGGTCAATTATTGAAGCCAGTGAGAAAAGAATGGAGTAATAAAAGGATGGGAAATATTGACACCAATACCACACAGCAAAAACAGTTTTGATCTAAGGGACAGGAGCTTTATTGATTCCTGCCCTGCACAACATAATTTAAAAGCAAATAAAATCTATTGCTTTCAATGGCAGACATTTTAAGCGCCACCAGCTGTGTAACATTTACACTGTTTCATTGGATTTGTGTTGTCTCTTTAATCCTGTAGTTTTGGATCACCACATAGGCAAAGATTTTGAGGGTACAGAACTCTTAGAATGATTTCATTAACAGTTACGTTTCAGTAGAAATACATGCATCCACAGAGTCCATCCAGCCTTTGATTGTCATCTTGATTGAGCTCAGCCAAGCAGGGCCTCCTAATTTGAAATTAAATTGCCACGAAAATCCTGGCAGCTGCAGAAAGCAATATTAACCTATCACCAGGTGGCAGACCTCAACCAATCATGTACATCCAGCTCCCCTGTGTCAGGGCTGATGCTCCATTTTAGTTAACTTGGGGGGACCTGGGAGCTATAGATGATCAGTGAAAGGAGCACCCAGGGAAGGGAGACTTGATGAAAGAGATACTTGCTGGAGAGAAGTCTTAGTAAGCTAGAGAAGACTGATTCAGTCACAAAGCATAGGCAAGAGATGCTAGAAAATGAGGGACTGGAGGACCCTGGGAAGAAGTAGCTGTTTGTAGCAATCTGAAGGCAGGCTTGTGGTATGAGGTGCTCTCTGGTTGACCAAAGAGCCAGAACTAAGGGCTAAAGAAGACAGAGGAGCAGCAGGGGAGCTTACTTGTTGACATCTCCAGGGGTGCAGGGCTGAATCCAGAGAGGTAGTAAAGTCAGGGGGAGTAAGGTATGCTCTGAAGAGAGGCTGTGGGAGTGCCTACTTGAAAAAGCAGATTTGGGGTGGCTCCTTTGTGGACATAAGAGGATTAAGAAAGCCGAGGTATGGTTAAATGGACCGGTGCATGGTATGAAGGGCACTGAAGGAGGTGACACCTTAAGCTTCGATGGTTGTGCTGGGGTGAAAAATGTGCTATATGTCTAGGACTCTTGTTATGGAGTACTTTGCATGAGGGTCTATAATAAACCAGCTACCAAGGAGGGTAATATTGAGTCAGGAGAACCTAAGGTGAAGGAAAACTGAGGTAGGCATAGCTGTTGTGCCATGATCTGCTAAAGGAAGATACTCCAGGTGGGACAGCCTTCTAACATGGACATTAAATAGAACTCGGTAGTCTGTCTCTTTGACTCTATAATAACTCAATTCCTAACATACTGGTAAGGGCACTGAGAGGTTGGAAGCACCTGTTTTTTGAATGAGACACAACTGAGCCCAAATCATTATTTTTTTGAATATTAGATGTTTACTCTAATACCCTACCTAAGTTAAATATTCAGAAATTTATATTATGCCTCCCTACTTTTTTCTTGTAGTTTCAATTGTGCAAGTTATTCTTTCATGTTCTTGTGATAGTAAATTGGTGTGTATCAGGGGGTGGGAGAACAACTACCACTGTTTACCCCAGCAGTAGATTAAATTACTTTATGGATGAAAGGGCTCCCTTTGCAAAGTACCATTCAATTCTCTTGGAAGAAAAGTGTTACACAGTTGGTAGGTATTATATTCAAGGTCTCTTCTTTTTCTCTTCAAGGTGCAGTATTCTCTATAGCTTTGTTCATGCTTATTTTTGCACACACCTGTAGCACTTTGAATTTTGTGAATATTGACTATATAATGAAGTTACTGCATTGCTATTTTGAGTGACTGAAGCAATGTATCACCAGCAGGAATCCTAATCTGAACAGATCATTAAAAATAAATGCCTAGTTTTGACTGTTTAAATAAATAGGTTTTGCCCAGACATATATACACTTTTTGGCTAATTTGTCTCAATCAAGACACATCAGCTCTTGTCAAACTTAAATTGTGTATCACTTAACATTATTAATATAAAATACAAATTTAAGGACAGATCTTGAGCTTTTTCTGGGATGTGGGCGGAGAGGTGGGTATATTGAATGGGATCCCTACAGGAGTCTGTTCTGAATCTGAGCTGCGAACAGGCACTGCTAACAGGGAGTTTGAAGAGGGAGTTCTCCAGG
>CM057846.1:67845672-67872252 GCA_030068395.1 Apalone spinifera
TAGATGGACCTTTGGTCTGACCCGGTACGGCCATTCTTATGTTCTTATGATACTAGCCAATATTTTAATATGTTGGTTTGGATAATGGAATGAAGAGTATACTTATAAAATCTCCAAATGACAGCTAACCTTGGAACAGATGGAATTAATATTAAAAAAGATTGATGCTCCTGTTTGGCAAGGCAAGAAACCAAACAGATAAAATTCAATAAAGATAAGTGCAAAGTATTACACTCAAGAAGACAAAAGCAAATGCACAACTACAAAATGGGTAGTAACTGTCCCTGTAGTTAGTACTATGCAAAAGAATTTGGGTTTCAGTGGCTCACAAATTGATTATGAATTAGTAAAAAATGTGAGGCTGCTGAAAAAAAAAAAAGTCTAATCTGTGATTTATTAACAGGAATGTTGTATGTTAGAGGAAGTAAGTGTCCCTTTTAGCTTAACATTGGTGAGGCCTCAGCTGGAGTATGACTTCTAATTCTGGGTGCTTTGTTTTAAGAAATATGTAGACAAACTGGAGAGAATCCAGAGGAGACCAACAAAAAATGATTTAAAAAGCTTAAACTTAGGTGTTAAATACTAGGCATGTTCATTCTTGATAAGCCTTTAATATTAAGGGCTGTTATAAAAAAGGATGATGATCAATTGTACTCCACGTTGACTGAAGGTAAGACAAGAAGTGAAGGGTTTAAGCTGTAGCAAGAGAGATTTAGGTTAGATATTAGAGGGAACTTCCTAAATACAAGGATTGTTAAGCATTGTAATAAGCTTTCTAAGGCAGCTTGCAGCATCCTTGTAGATTTTTTATTTATTTATTTATTTTTAAAGATGAGGTAAGACAAACCTCTTTCGGGGTGGTCTAGGGTATAGCCTGGATGCAAAGGGCTGTCCTAGATGTTCTCTTGATATGCCTTTGAGCTCTGCATTTTCCATGATTGTACACACACTCGTTCTAATTTATATTAGATATTTTCTGTTTTACATATTTCATATGCATGCACACAAAGGATGGCACATATTCTAGGTGAGAGTAGGGAGGATCATAGCTTCTATGTATTGCTGAAGCTCCACAGAAGAACATCATCAGAGGCTGTCCAGCAGAGCAATCAGATCAAATTCTATTTCTTGGCTGATCTAGCCCTGCCAGCATTTGAGGCAGCAACAAGTGGTTCAAGACCCTCCAACATATTGGGGTTTCATGAACATCTTGCATAGCTCTGCTTTTCTCCTGCTAGAGACATTCTGCAAAGCTGGAATTCCATTTGCTTGGTGGAGTTCATGAACTAAATCAGCCTGGCTCCATCTCCATCCTCATAAAATATACCAGCCTTGATCACAAATGATCAGTGAGGGAACTTCATCCAATTCTTCTTAACAAAGGAGGTTCAAGTTTCCCTTATTCATTTGTTGCTTGAATTACATGTAAAATCTCTCACTATTGCTATAAAAAATATTAGCCACTGGAGTGGCATCAGAATTGAGTCAACCCAATGCCAATTATCCATACCTGCAGACTTGGTATATTCAAGTCCTCAGTTCAACTTCAGTCAATTATTGACAAAATGGGCTGTTAGTCTTTTCCATCTCTTTGGTGTTTCTATGATCAACACAGTTTCCAGTTTCCATGGTTATACAATGAACTACCAAAAAATCCGAACTCTTTATTCCTAAGTAAATTCTGTTTTCCTAACAGCCTTGCTTGATTCAATTTCAGATGGAAGCTTAATGGTATCAACAACTTAGAAATGACATACATGGCTGACCTGCAGGAAACAATTACTCTCAGTATGAGATTTATGAGGAATATAATTCAGGAGGCTATCAGCAGCTGGTCCCCTCTTAGTTTCTCGTAACTGGAAATAGATTCAGCTATCACAATAGCTTTAGCTTCCCAGATTACATTTTTACAATGATTCCAAATTAATTATGTATACAAAGTTTTTGAACGTTTTATTTTAAGGAAATTAAGAATGGACATTCATCTTTGTTTATGCAAAATTGCCATTCATAAAAATGAATGCTATAACTAAAAAGGGCAGAAAAGTGTGTGAAGGTAGGCAATTTAAAAGATAATCCAAAATATGCTAAAAGATATTGGTGAATATTTTCCCCAGCTTGCTCCTTGAGAGGATATGTCGTCAAATCTATAATGAAAGTAACCTAAAAATCTGTCGTCATCTTAGATAGAACATCGCAAATTTAAACTACCCTCCTGCACACATACATTTAGTAAGTTTGGGATAAATGGAAAAAAAGACTGAACAAGTTTCATAAATGGATCTCAGAATAGATCTCTAATGGTATGGAATTGTAATTGTTCCAAATTAGCAAGAGAATTTAGAGCAATTCTGCAACAATAAGCCAGACATTATCGTTTATATTACACAAGGCTTTTCGAACCTTAAGCAGCCCAAATGTATGGATAATGAGGCCTGCCAACCTTTTAAAAAAAAGATCAAGAACTTTGATCTCTCTTTGTACAGAGTTTTGTTCACAAATTTGGCCCAGGAATATTCATTACTCCCTATGTAATTTCCAGAATGATAGACATTCTAAAATGAGCAGCTCTACAATATAACTTGAAAGCATCACTGAGGAGCTTTAGTGATAATCTCTAGTCAATTGCTCTCACTATCATCATGCAAAACTGCTGGGACCTTAACAGCTTAGACTAAAATAATTGTCTACATAAAGTATGCTTGACAGCTAAGCTTGAAAAATGTACTACAGAGAAATGGGATCATTTAGAATATTTTAAACTGGTGAAACATTTCCAATCACCCTGTCAGTGTTCTAAGTTATGCTGTAGCTATCTGTTACTCTGCTTGAGTCACAGGAGATATGTGGCATGTTTGTGCATTGTTGAATGTACATGTTATGTCTTTAAGTTTTGCATTTCATCTGTGTTTGTAAGTAGTACCCTATGCAACTCATCTGTCTATAAATATCTGCTCAATTCTTACAAATACTTTTTAGAAATTTTAATACACATTTTTCATACATGGAAAAGAATGAAGATTTGTCCCCCATGATTGTTTTATACCCCCTAAGTTGGCACTTTCTCCTAGCCTGGCATGGAATGGCACCTCTCTCCCCACTGTGGTCTGTTGCAATGATAGCTCAGCCTCTGCAGAGGCCAGCCTCTCCCTGTGGCTATGTCTAGATTGCAAGCTTCTTTTGGAAGAAGCTTTTCCAGAAGAGATCTTCTGGAAAAGCTTATTTCAAAAGAGCATCCACACAGCAAAAGTGCAACGAAAAAGCGATGTGCTTTTTTGGAAAGATAGCATCCAATCAATGTGGATGCTATCTCGCATTTAAGTTGTGATTAGTATGGATGGAGTGGCTACCAGGGCACCTGTGTTATTTCCTGGAGGCCTCTTCTTTCGAAAGAACTCCCTCTTCTGCGTCCATGTACGCCTTTTTCCAAAAAAACTTTTTCTGGAAAAAGTCTTCTTCCTTGTAGAAAGAGGTTTACTGCTGTCAGAAAAACCTCTCTGTTCTTTTGACTTTGTTGAAAGAACTCTACTTACGTACACACTGCTATATAGTTTTTCCAGAAAAATGCTGCAGTGTGGACATATCCTGCGGCTTTGTCCTCTGGCCCCATCACTTCACAGTTTCTCCCCTTCCAAGGTAATCCATAAACAAACAAAAAAAAGGTAGTTAACACATTTGAGTTAGTAAGAGAGAACAAGGAATGATTTCCTCCTATCAGACATTGAGGCAATGGTTTTCAGACAAGTTCCTGCCTTCCCCCTCAGTCCCTTCCTTAGGAACAAAGTGTTGAAGATCTCTTCTTTCCTGATCTGACCACAAGTGTGTTGCTATGTATCCCTTTTAACTTCTTTCCCCAGTGTGTGTATGCTCTCCAGGAGTGGCAGGGCAGAACTATTTGAGCCCAGAGCAGATCTTTAACCTCTGCTGTCCAGTGCGCGGGTTGTGTGCCCCATCGGAGGACGACATATGTCTAAGACTTTATCAAGAGAATGTTAACAGAGGTGCTTCAAGTAAAGCTAACATTCAAGCCATATGTACACAGATTAACTTCCACCTGATTCCTGCAATCGGTGCTGTTCCTGCCGAATTCTATGCAGGTTGCTACATCTTTGCTTACAATGATTTTTGTTGTCGTGCATTTGCAAGGTTAAAAGTTACAAGCACATAGGTCACCAGTTTCACATGACAGTTACTTCTATCCCATTATGGCCTCTTAGGACTCATAGTCCTTCAAACCAGTTTCCCACCTGTTTGTGTTTCACTGTTGCTGAGGGATTTTTTTCTCCCTTAATGTTGCCTTCATTCTGCTGGGTTCTATTGTTAGTTCTTTAGAAACCAGGTGTATGAGTAATATAACTTTTCTCCCTTAGATCAGCTGATGGCTGAGTCTCTTCTATGTCCTTCTGGTCCTGGCTATCTGCCACTGCTCTGTAGGGTTTGTTTGTTTTTTCAGTTTGGTCTCCACCACTGTCCTGAGTCTGTAGCAATCTTATATGACCTGTTATTGCTGTTATTCATTAGCTATGATTTGTATTTTCATAGCACTGGTCATTCTTTGTGTGACTATTTAACGGACCTGCTCAATTCTGTATAGTATGCTCAAGTCCTTGATTTCCTTGTAACAGACTACCTGCTTTAGCTTGCTTGTTTGTTTTAAATTGCTTCTATGCTTCTGTTGTTCCTCCACTGGGCTGCAGCTGACTACCCCTTCTAGGAAGCAGAGCCTCAGTTCTATGACCTATCAATATCAGTGCTAGCTTACTATCTAGTCCCCGTGGGTGTTATATTTTGATCGGCTCTGTATCTGACAATGCTGGACTTTCTGGTCTATTTAGCCTTTGCGGTCATCTTTATTGCTGATTCTGCCCTTACTTTTTGAGTAACCATAAGGAGTCTTGTGTTAAAGTTCCCATTCATTGCTGAATCACTGGAATTCCACAGCACGTGTCCCATTGTCTGAGCATGGCCTCCCAGGTACATCAGATTTTGCAAAATATACCTTCAGTTTCCTGATCACAGTTTTAATCTCAGCATCCTATGGATAGTTCATGTCCTAGAAACGGAAATAATACTCTGACAATATGATTCCTGTCATTAATAGTCCATAGTTCTGTGTCTTCCTTTGCCTGTGCTCAGGATGGAATGTCATAGTCCTAGACTAGAAGAGAACTCAAGAGGTCTTCTAGTTTAGTCCCTTGCACTCATGACGCTATGCAGTCACCTGTTATCATTAACTCTCTTTGTCAGGACTGGTCTCTGAGGCCTGGGTACACTGGTCAGCTCCAATTTGCAATATGGCAATAGACAGTGGGGCTTACTGGCTTAAGATATCCAGAAGTCAGGGTCAGGTAACAGACAGCAATTAAGTAGAGTTGGTGCCAAACCTGTCAGAAGCCAAGATCCACAGCAAAGCAAGGACTAGTTTAGAAGCAAGCAAGTTGTATTGTTGCTTCTCCTCATGGTTTCCTGGTTTTTGTATCAGTACAAGCCAATCACTGAGCTATGGAGGTGACAAGCTGGCACTGCTTAAAAGTACTTCCTGCAGTCTTTAACTTCATAGGGTCCTCCAGCAGAAATTTAGCCTAAGTATCCAATAGTATCCTGGAAGCATTGACAGTCCCAGACCTTCATGATCCCATGTTCTGGTTCTGTGGGTTCTTACAATGCTCTTTGCACACCTCATACTGTTCCATGTGTATTCTTGAATATTCATGCTTAGCTAATGGATACGTTCACCGGCTCATCTCAAGGCATGCCGCTATACCCATGTGCAGGGTTTCCATCTTTCCTGACTGGGTAGATTGGAAGCCATTTCGGGAGAGTTGGCAACCCTACCCAGATGTGTAACCATTTCATGAACGTAGCTCTTAAATCTGCAGGGTTTTCTGCCTGATTTCCTTTAAATAAAATCCTGTCTTTACCACCCCTTACCCTGTGAAAGAAGAGTTGTATAAATTCCTGTGGCAGCAGTTCCTGACCAATCCTGCATTGCCTATGGTAGTCCATCATGTTTAATGCCTTGTTGGGTTTCCTGGAACCTCCTAGACAAGATGCAAAGATATTGTAGCATGTTGATAGTCCGTCTCCTGTTCCACAGAGCCATCTGTTTTGTACTCTGGAAGATATGCTGTGCCTACTGCATCTGCCTCCAGTTATGACTTTCCAGGAGGTACCTTATCCTTACATCATAGTGCTGGCTTCTCAGCGTCCATTTCTTGGGTACACTCTGTGGAGACTAACTCATGCTTTTGAATGGCTTCTGATCACGCTGCATGTCTCAAAAGATGAATTATTTCTATTCAAGGAGCACAGCTGATGGCTCCTTTTTCTGCTAGAGCAGATTCCTTTCTATGTCTATGAAGATTATTAGCACATGCTATGGACTGTTACTTGTGCACCAGTGCTGCTCCTAGGCACCATACCACATCACCAGCTGCTCTGCCCACTTGTAGTACTTTAGGGCTGGGGCCTTACTTAGGATTTTCATTTTTTTTTTTTACTCTTTCTAATGCCCATTCCTATTCAAATCAATATATTGGGGTCTGGCTGAAATCTTTCCAAAGTCAACAAAAGTCTGATTCCAGAGGATCTCAGGGTTTTTTCCTAGATGTTGTCTTTTACAATAAGAATCAGCTACCATCTTGATGACTGGGAATCTCTCTATTGACCATCGATGGGCATTAATACGCAGCAGTACTTGTCAACAGGTGCGGTAGCAAGGGGTGTCAGGTGTGTGGGTGATTCTTTAGAATCTAAGAGAGCTCAACAAAAATGATAAAAATGTTCAGAAAACCAGATCTTTGTGGAAAGGTTAAAAATACTAGGCGTATTTTTAGTTGGGGAGAAGGAGACTGAGGGAGACCTGAAGTTTCCAAATATATGAAGGGCTTTTTTGGTGATCAATTTTTCTTCGTCTCCATGAAGATAGGACAAAAAATGAGAATAATTTGCAGCAAGGGTGAGTTATATTAGATATTATAAAAGATAAACATACATATGGACAATAAGAACTGCATTAGGCTTCGAAGGGAGCTTTTCAAGAGAGGTAAAAAAATACCTCACAGGAATAGTCCTGCCTCCGTGGAGGACTCAGGGCTGAACTAGATGCCCTCTCAAGGTTCCTACCTGCCCTATATTTTGAGGAATCAGTAACTGTGAGTTCCTTAACTATTTGATACAAGGATTTGAAAACTTCAAGTTTGTGACCACCTTTCCTGTCTCTTCCACTTCTCCAGCCCGCCACCATTTTGAGAGAGAGTTCTACAGGACTACAAGGTCATGTTCTCAAAGGCAAAACCAATTTAATTTGGAAATGTTTCTTGTCTTCCAAACTTTGAGGAATTTCTCCTATTAACTATTTTGATTTGTACCCTTATTCCTGCTTCAAGAATAAATTAATCTCTTCGGTTTTGGGGGTATAACACAGCAGGATTCAGAGTCACAGTGCCTTCTGCTGATCACTTGGGAATTATCCTCTCCAGCCCTGGAGCACCCCTTTCTGGCTGGTATCTCGCCTGCTGTTACCTTTTAATTGTACCACCTTGCATTAGAGCCCATGTCCCTCCCTGTTCTGTGCCCTGCCCTACTGTAGTGCCCCCACATTCTGGGGTCCTTCCCCTCCCAAGGAACCCCCTATGTCCACCTTGCCTCAGTGACCCACTGCCAGTCTTTATCTAGCCCCTGCCACAGGAGTAAACTGCCATATGAAAATGACCACTCGTCATTGGCACGGGGATATAGACCTACTGCCTTTGGCTGCCTCCCTGTAGCCCTAGTACCCTCAGGCCTTGTCTCAGGTCCTACAGCCTGGGATCTTGCCTGGCTAGAGATTCTCCACCTCTGCCTGCCTTTCCCAGCCCTGCTCTAAACTTCTAGATTCCCTGGCAGCCAGGTCCTTCCTGTTCCACAGCTGGAGCAATAGTGAATCTATCTCCACTCCTCTCAGAGCCCTTATTTATACAGTTCCAGTTGGGCCCTAATTGGCTGTCTCTGCCTCAGCTGCTGCTTCCATCACTTCAGCCTCCTCCCAGGCCTGGGTTTTAACCCTTAAAGGGCCAGTGCAGGGCAGATGTCCCAGTAACAAGGGACAAAATCCATATATAAAATAAAATCATTCCAATTTTTCTCCCCACCTCAGATCCATTCATTGCCCCATAGCCTTGACCTTAAGAAAAACTGACACTATTGTAATCTATTCTGATAGTTAAAATGCTTCAGTTTTCCATAACATTGTTCATATTCAATAGCTTACCTAACATTTTTATTTGCCAGTATATCCTAAATACTAAAGGGCTATAAGAAATCTCCTTAAGCAATTTATTCCAGTGGTTAACAACCCTGACAGTTGGGAAGTTTTTCCTAATGTTCAACCTAAACCTCCCTTGCTGCAATTTAAGCCCATTGCTGCTTATTCTAGTATCAGAGGCAAATGACATTTTTCTCCCTCCTCCTTGTAACAGTCTTTCTTCATAATAGCCAATGTGGACCAATAGAATCATAAAAGATTAGGGTTGGAAGAGACTTCTGGATGTCATCCATTCTAACCCCCACTCAAAACAGGACCAACCCCAACTAAATCATTCTAGACAGATTGTAGTGTGGAAGGGCTAGGTTGGATATTAGGAAAAAACTACTTCACTAGGAGGAGGATGAAGCACTAGAATGAGCTGCCTGAGCAGGTGATGGAATCTCCACCGTTAGAGGTTTTTCAGTCCTGGCTTGGCAAAGCTGTGGCTGGAATGATTTAGTTGGGGTTGCTCCTGCTTTGAGCAGGTGATTGAATGGCTTGCTGGGTCTCTTCCAACCCTAATCTTCTATTATTTTATGTTAATGATATGGTACTGAAGTATAGACAGGCTAGGTGACTTGCTTAAGGTTTAGCAAAAAGTCTGTAGGGACTTATCTACACCACACAGAAGATCGATGCTGCCATAGTCAGTCTTCCAGGGTTTGAATTAATAGGTCTAGGGAAGACATGCTAATTTGAACTGAGAGAGTGATCCCATCAGTGCAGGTAGTCCTGCTCCTCACGAGCAGTAAGGAAAGTCAATGGGAGCATGTGCTTCCATCAATCTCCTGCTATGTGGACTGTGCCAAAACACAATTTAAGATACGCAACTCCAGCTACGTTAATTATGTAGTTGGAGTCAAAGTATCTTATGTCGACTTTTTCTCTTTTCTTCTCTAGACCTGGCCTAGCTGAGCAGGGAATTGAACCTAATCACTAAATTATCCTTCTCACAATCTCAATACAAGTTTATTTCTAGTGTTCTTATTTAATGCCTCTATAACCTCAGCTGAAGTGGAGGGAAAGGATCCCAAACCTATATCAAATAGCAGACTATAAAACAGAAGAATCCAAAGTAGAGAAAAACAACATACTAAAGCTGCAGGCTAGAGAACTCTTCAAGCACTCCTCAAAAGATAAACAGCATCATGTGCAGTACAGTTAGCTAATAGAAATCAAATGTTCAAAACATATAGAGGTTTCTCGGCTTTCAAAAAAAAAATCTGGTACAAAGAGTTGTGAAGTAATCACCATCTGTTGAAACATCTGTTACATCAAGGTCCAATCTTGCATTAATGATCACTGCAGTATCCTCTTTCTCAAAAATACCCATCTTTTCCATCAAAAATAAATAACCAGTTATATTTAATATCCATGCTAGGTTTACAAAACATAAAACATGTCCTTTATTTACCTTCTTACCTCTAAAAAAACATATCTGTCAGTACTGATTTTCAACATCAAATACAGGTATTCTACTGGAGTGATAATTCCAAAAAGCACTTGGACAAAATAAACAGTTAGTGAGAAGAGAAACATATGTTTCTCTGAAAACTCCTTCAAACTTTTAAAGCAAGGAAATCAAATAATATAAGTATTCCAGCATTATATCATTCCATCTAATAAAGCATCCAGCTGCATATGTTACTAGTCATTCAGGGAAGGATTTTCTTATTCCGATTATATAGATTAATATTCTTGAACATTAGTTGTTACTTTATTGATCATAAGCTTCAGAGGGGTAGCCAAGTTAGTCTATAGCAGGAAAAACTTCAACAACAAATAGACTAGTAGCACCTTAAAGACTAACAAAACATGTAGATGGTATCATGAGCTTTCAGATGAAGAAGTGGGTTGTGCCCACAAAAGCTCATGATACCATCTACATGTTTTGTTAGTCTTTAAGGTGCTACTACCCTATTGGTTGGGTTTTTTATTGATCAAAGGAGCTAAAGCAAAGGTTTCACTGATTATTCCAGTAGCCATTTATAAAGCTCTTCATTTAACTTCCTTTTTTGGAAGGCTGTATAATGTTGACTGCAGGGTTTCTTCAGTTGCTCAGGGATAGAATCAAAGTTCACTTTCAAAACTTTCAGAAGAAAACAAAGAAGGAAAGAATAACTGCACCCCTGTAGGTATTTTGATCCTTTATACCAGGAGGGAGCCTAAATATCCTGGAATTCCTTCTCTTAATTTTTTTTGCCAAGTTTCCTCTTTTCTTTACAACAAAGAAATTGTCTTAAGGAGAAAATGGATCATTGATTATTATCTATTTTCTTTTGCTGTCACCTGAGCAGAGGCAGGTGTTGATTTGTATTTTTCATCCACGCATTCTCCACTGCAGCATTTTCTATCCTAATGATCCAAAGTGTAACAGAACTCGGTGGTTTCTCAAGTGAGTAGTTTTGCAATAGAAAAGTTTCTTCCACTCCTTTGGCATTTGCTATGGTAGGATTTTGAGATGCTGGCTTCCAAGTTCCAATTCTTCCTTACTCTTCTGGAGAAATTTCTGTGTAGAGAAATTTTTGTCCAATATTAATTACATATATATTTCAATACAGGGCTTTAAAAATTATCTTTACTCATGTGTTGGTAAAACACACTGATCCTCAGGTATGCTTGGGATGTGGTTAGTGCACCTGAAAAAGTGTGTAGGGCAAAGATGGCTTTCTTTCCTTTGGCTCCTCCTTCATGTGATGTGGCAGGAACTACCCCCACGAGAGATTCATCCAGCCTGGAATCCAGTCCTGGGGGAATTTTATAATTTTACTATGACTCCAAATATAGCAATTGCAGAATCACTCCAGGACTAGAATCGTGAGAAAATAGTACACTCTGAACACACTACCAACTTGATTCCAGAATACATTTTTATACCATGAAGACCAGGAATAGGTTGCACAGAGGCCTGAACTGGCCCTGAAAGAACCTTTATGATTGAATGGAATAACTCAAAAAAAATGGAACAGGATCCACAATGTGGCCAGCAATATACAGTATGCATTAAATGTATATCATAAAAATACTTCACATATCATGGAACTAAATATATTGTACATATACACATACATACGATGTATTTAGTTCCATGCCATATTTAGTATTTTTATGATTTACATTTACTAAAAATAAAACAGTTACATATATAAATCATATATACATTATATATCCTAAATCATACACCATATAAGTGTATGTGCATGTAAACATGCAATGTATTTAGTATTTACACAAAGTGTATATATATTATAATTATAATATTGAAAATAAAATGTTAAAAAATAAAAATAAAAACAGCAAATGATTTATACTGTCATGAAGCTAGAGGACAACTGTGCCTGCATTCACATTAATTATGGTATCAATATGATCATCTTGGCAGGGTTTTAATACTGTTATATAATAGCATTTAAGGGAAAATGTATATAAAATGATTTGGCAAACTTGTTGATGTTGCAATGTGATATTTAGCAAAGTTTTCATCAAAATTGATTGAATCAAAAACAGGAAAAAAACATTGTATATATTTTCATTGTGTGCATAGGAGAAAATCCTTAGTAAAACAAAACTTTATTAATTGCTGCAGAAAAATGCCCTTGGTTTCTTGCTACTTAATCTTTTTCTTCTTTCCAAAAAATAGTGAACATTCATTTAAAAATAGAGGAGATTTAATCCAAAGGAATGAAGTATGTTCTAAATTAAGGCTGGAAGGCTATTTTCAATTTATTGTTCTGTCCATGGTTCCTTAACATATGCTGCAATATCTCTAATGATGTTGCTGTAACAGAATGCTTGAAGGATGAAGTTTTGTACTTTATACACAAGTTTTTAGCTAGGGTTTGAGAGAGTCAGATATGGACTATTATCTGAATGGAACTTTTTTGGTTTTATTGGCATATGTTGGGTGAAAGCTTTGTGATGTGATTTGTGTCCTGACTAAATGTATGAAAAGAAATATCTTTATCTTAAGATGTGAAAAATGAAGCCTAATCTCTTAAAACTGAATTTTGCTTACTCACGATTTAGTGAAAAGCTCAGTTCTTAAATAGTTGAAAAGAAATTCATCAGTGTGCCCAGATAACACACAAAGACGGAAGGAGTCTTTGCAAGTATCAAAAGCAATTTTCTTTCTCCATAGGCAATGCTATGGTATTGCTCTGCAGGAGTGACTAACTAATAGATCTGTAGTGGTGGATCCAACAGCCCTGTCCCAGTTTCTCCACTTCTTTCATTATCTCATTCTCCAAACATTCCGGCTGCGTCTAGACTGGCATGATTTTCCGGAAATGCTTTTAACGGAAAAGTTTTCCGTTAAAAGCATTTTCGGAACAGAGCGTCTAGATTGGCATGGAACGCTTTTCCGCAAAAGCACTTTTCTGCAAAAAAAAAGCCCTGATCGCCATTTTCAATCGGGACTTTTGCCCGAACGGGACTTTTGCCCGAACGGAAGCAGAATAGTATTTCCGCAAGAAGCACTTACAGTAGGAAGTCAGTGCTTTTGCGGAAATTCAAGCGGCCAGTGTAGACAGCTGGCAAGTTTTTCCAGAAAAGCAGCTGATTTTCCAGAAAATCTGGCCAGTCTAGACCCAGTCTAGACACAGCCTCAGTGCACACAAAGACACTGGCAGCCCAGCTTTGCTTTTTTGTTGTGGGTTCTTGGCATAATGCTCCATTCTTCTGAAGCAGAACTACACCTTTTTTTGCTGTTGAAAAGGTCTTCTGTGGTTTGCCCCCCTCCAGGGTACGTGTCTTAAATAATTTTAGGTTGTTGTCTGTTGTAGATGCTGCTTCATCAGAAAGCCAGAATGATCTTTGCTAAATATTATCTGCTATGCACTTCCATTTTAAGACACACGTTCTACAAGTCTTATAACACTGCTTATATTTATCATAATATTTGTAGTGGTTTTTTTTCCTACTAAAACTTTGTTAGCAGAACTGATGTTTAGCCTGGAGTTACATACATTTTCATAATATTGACTTTAAATAGCCTCTTCAGGCAGAGATATGATTTATGCAGAGTGTCAAAGGGTCACAGCCAGCACAGAACCCAGATCTGCCTTTCACACCTGGTTTGCTGTTTTACGCGTGCGCACACACATGCACACACCATATATAAACAATATAATGGATGACATATAGTGAATGTCTTGTTTATTCTGTTATAGCTAATACATTAGAAAACATCACACTAACCAGGAGATTCAATCCTGCCCAATTCACTGAGTCCATCTGTAATTTTTCAGTACCACACTCAAACCACCCCACTCGGAAAAGTGTAGCAGAATATTTGAGTGTTGCAAGAGATATAGCAGAGCAATAAATGTAAAGGTCTGATAGATGAAGGGAAGAAGTGAATCTAAAAGCTGTATATACTCTTCTGAAAATACTCTACTGCCGGTTCCTTCCAGTATAACAAGATATAGTGGAAGAATAAACCCAAGCACCCCAATTGGTTTGAACCGCTGTGGCATATGATATGAGAGAGGTGCTCTTTAAAATAGACAAATCAAATCATTTAGCCCTTTAGAGATAAAATACCAATACCTTGAATTGAACCAGGAAAAACAAGGGGATGGCTGCACTGGAGCTGGAGATGTAATTTCAATCTCCGGTAGGAATGCCTGCACTAGCTTTGATCAAGCTAACATAATAAAAACAGCACTGTAGGAGGGGCTGCACGGTCAGTGGAATGCTAGCCACTCTGAGTACAATCCTGTCTGAAACCCCAGATACAGACTATAGCATTTGTTGCAACTCCTACATGGAGGATCACTTTGCACACTACTGATATGTAGCCTCTTCTTATGCATGCCACGCAGCACTGCACAGCAGTTTAGAACATAAATTGAACAATATTATATCCAACTAAAGCTACATAAAGAACTTAAAGAAGGCAGAATATAATTGCTCCAAATGAAATTGGCGCAGAACACTGGGGTTTAAAACCCCTGCTATTGCTAAAGTGCTAGGGGACCTTTAATAACAACACCGGCTTGAGCGAAGTGAAAAGTGGCATTACAGATGAAATGTATGAAAATGACAGACTTTCTGGTAAAAAATAACTCTGGTCAAGTTCTTCATTATACCCATTCACAGTAAGACTTGCGGTTATAAGAAATTACACTGAAATGGAATTGTCTCGGCCAATCCGAGTGCAGGGCCGCTGTGCAATTACGGATTCTGAGCTCTGCATTTCCCCTCCCACTTCCATTATACAATTCTCTGAACTCTTATTGGTGGTGGGTTCCTGATTTGCATAATCACTCTCCAATTGTTACTCAGTAACAATACAGTATGAAAAAATCCTTAGTCTTTGACTGCCTGAGAGCCATCATTAGTCCTTCTGAGTGTGGAGATTTGCATAGTAAGTGGCTCTTCCTTAATCACTATATTGTGAATATGCAAATCTCTCTATGACTGGCTACTATAATCTCTCAACTCTGGCTCTTGAGTTCAGAATGGTCAAGATGTCTGAGTTTAAACATTTACAAAACTAGGAAATAGGGCTTTCAAACTGCAGAAAAGGAAAGAAAAGAAGAAAGTTTGTTTTTCAAACTCTTTGATTAAATTCCCTCCCTCCATCTCTCTTTTCCTATCTTCCCTTTCACACTGGCTGTGCTGTGCTGTCCACACAATCATCATCTTATATTCTTGTCTACAGTGAGCTAAATTGTGTTCTTGTCTTACTAAGCTAAGCAGAGGAGAAACTCTTGCCCTCATCCTTGCCCTGCTGCCTCTTTCATTCATCCCTCACCCAGTAGTTCCATTCAGCCCCTGCTTGGGACTTAGTCTGGTAACCCATCCTCTCTGGCTGGTCCCTTTTGTGAGTGAGAGGGGCAGAAGAGATAAGAAATGGGCAGACTATGGCCTCCCCTGCACCCATGTCAGAATAGCGGGCCAGGTATACTTGAAATATTTGGAAGATCTATGACTTCCAAATATCAATGCGAATAGTCTCGCCACCGATGCAGATTGCAACTTTTCCACTCCATCCTATTTTGTGCGATTCTCATCCATGTCCTTCCATAAATCCTCCATAAAGGATCCACCTAACATTCTAGAGGCTTTCCTTTTGTTCTTTTCACGTCTTGTGGATATCAGTGGAGTATATGTGCTATCTGTTGTCTTTCAGTATGACTGCATGGCCAGCCCATCTCCTTTTCTGGTAATACATAACTTGGATGACATAGTTGACACAAATCATCTTGCACACAAATCATCAATAGTAACATGCTGTAGCCTACTTACACAGCCATGCATCTTTCCATTGCTCTTTGCACCTTTGACTCTTTTATAAGTGTCATATTCCAGGTGTCACAGCCATACAGCATTACCAGAAGGATACTGATGTTCAAGAGATGTGCTTTCGCTGCAGTGGAAAGTTTGGAGTCAGCAAAAACATTGTGCAGAATCTCAAAGGCAATCCAACCTGACCATCTCTTTCTGATCAACTCCAGGCCTAACTCATTGTCCATCTGCAATGCTTGTCCAAGACACATATATTGATCCACCAGTTTGATGGACTGTCCATCCACACTGAACAATATGCATTTTTCATCCACTTCATTCTTTCAGTATGGTCCAGATGGTCCGGTCCAGTCCAGGTGGTCAGGCCAATCTACGTCGCATTCTGACTGATGCCATTGAAGAGGATTTGCAATGTTTCGGGTTTCGACACAATTAGAACAATGTCATTTGTAAAAAGAAGCATCTGAAGAAACTTGCCGTCAATCAAAAATCCATCTTTCACTTCGGTCTTTTGCAAGACGTCTTCCACGACACTGGAAAACAACTTTAGCAAACAAACATCCTCCTGCTTTATGCCTCGCTTAACTTCAATGACAAAGGGATCATCAAAACATGTGATTTCCATAGCTACATCCATCATGGAGTCTTGTATGAGTCTAATAAATACAGGGGAGATGCTCTGTGAAAGGAAAGCATTGAGAGCTGCATTTTGTTCCACCGAGGCAAAACGGAAGGTCAGGTATAAGGAGGAAGAAAGAGTTTACAATTACAAGACCTATAATTTACTGCTCCCTTGTTCCTCAATGGCATGAAATATCAAAGGAGAACTGTGACACAGAACAATGTCTGAGGCCCAATGTCTCCTGAACTGCTGGCAGCACCTTACACCTCTTGCTCAGGAAAAAGGCAAACTGCAGCTCATTATTTGTTGACACTGGGAGTATCCTACTCCTCCCATAATGTAAGCAAAATGTATTAATCTTATTCATCAGGTGGTGGGAGAAGGATGAAAATCTTGACTGAGAGAAATGGAGGGAAGACGGTATGGGCATGGAAAGGATGGAGAAGTAAGGTGAAAGGGGAAATAAGGAAAAAAAGAAAAGGGGAGGTAGTGGATGTGAGTGGAAGAAGGTTCAAAAGAAGTATTTTTACTTTTTAAAAATCGGTTTGCCTTGTTGGAGTTTTAATTAATTTAAATCTAAATATTTAATGGGGAAGCATGATGATGCTTTTTGGTAGTTCAGAGACAGGTTTATATTCTGAACTAGTTTCCTTCTTGGCCTTTAGACCAAAGACTTTATTCAGCCTGGGATATAGTTATCTTATAAAGAGGAAGTGCCTTCAAATTATTATAATAATGCTCTGAGTCATTCAACTGACATCAGTGTGAATTATCCTCTTGCAAATAAGTAATCGCATGAATAAGGGTTGCAGACTTAGGCCAAAACTGTCTGTAAATACAGTATATCTATATCTATATCTATCTGTATCATTGCTACTCTTGAATAGAGAAGGTAGGCATAGAACACTTAGGAAAATTGAACGTCCTTCTAATATGCAGAAGATGAAGCTCCCAGGCCACATACATAAAATATACTGGGAATTCACGTTGCTGTTGCTTATGTTGTAACTATTGTGTGGATAAATACAGTAGAGAACTTATGTTCCCAAGGCTGTCAGGCTAGCAACTTTCATAACTACGAAATTTCAAAGGGAAAAATGGCATTTTATTTCTTCACTTATCTTCTCCCCATGGTATAAATTGTCAGAGTTGCCTGGGGTTTTAGCTGCCCAACTTCTATTGACTTTAATGACAGTAGCACAACTAACACTCTCTGCACTGCTATAAAAATTTACCCCATGTGTCGTCTTAATAGTCTCTGCTTAGTTTACTGACAAAAACAAGTTGTTATTACTGTCATTTCAGCCGAGCCAATAGAACTGTTAAAGTGCAAGTTGAATTGCATCTGCTGCACATATCATCAACAAAATTGAGCCAACTTTTAGATTCCTTTGTTTGTAGTGCTTGTGCTGATTAGTGACAGGCACAGTTAAGTGACTGGGCAGTTTGGTTTGATCTGTATGAAATTCAAATGTTTATCTAAACTGTATCCAACTATCCAGACACCTTAGTTCTGCAAAACTGAGCTGGCAATCTTGTGAGAACTGGGCATCTCAGAAGATCACCAGTACTTTTTCTTCAGATCTGTCTGAAAACAAGGTGCTGCAGAACTATTTGCCGTGCTTTGTTTTTTCAGTTACAGACTAACACGGCTACCCCTCTGAGGGTATGTCTTCCCTATGAGGCACTCCGCCCCCCCCCAGCAGCAGGGTTTGTGAGGGTTGGCTGGCACAACCCCCAAAGACAGGGCTTCCCCCCACCCCCACTTTACCCCCCACAGCCCTCAACCCCTTTCTCCCGAGGGTCCCCCTCATCCAACACTCTCCCCGCTCCCCTCCTCCATGCAGGGACTACAGCCCAAGAGTGCCTTACCTCTGGCTACGTCTAAACTACATTTTTTGAGGAGTACAGGATCTTTTGAAATGGGGCATTTCTGTCAAAACGCCCCGTCTAAACTTCCGGGTTTTTTTCAAAAAGCCCCATTTCGGAAAAAAAATGGCGTCTGCCATTATGCAAATGAAGCACGGGATTTTTAAATCCTGTCTTCATTTGCACTTTCCATATGTCTAATTTACATCCCTCTGCCGACAGAGGGGTGTAATTTAGATGTAGCCTCCATGAGCCCAGCCCACACTGAGCCACCTTCTTTCCCCACATCAAAGGGGACCTGCCCAAGTAAGCATCCTTGATCTCAATCGCCTGTCAATGCAACCTAACTCCCTCCCAAATCCCACAGCTCCATCCCCCTACCCTTGCCCTGAGCTCCCTCGTACATCCTAATTCCCCCACAGACCCTGTGCCTCCATCCCAACCTCCTGCTTTGAGCCCTCTCCCACAGACCAAATGCATTGGTACCAATCTGGAGCCCCCTCTTGCGTCCTAAACACCAGCCCTACCCCAGAGCCTGCACCTTCAGTCAGAACCCTCATCCTCTCCTGCTCTCCCCCTCCTGCCTTAGCTGGCAAACCCTCTCCCACATTCTGAACCCCAAATCTGTCTCTGTCTACAGGTGAGATGAGTGAGGGATTTTTTTTTTTTTTTGCTTGTGTGTAGTCCTCAACTGCTTATTTTCTGTGGGTCAGTGGCCCCTGACAGAAAAAAGGTTCCTCACCCTGGCTTTCAAGAGTCAATATCCAACAATCTGTTATTTTAACTGGACCTATCAAACAGATCAGTTCAAACACAGCACTGGACTAGCTTAGGTTAAAATCTTGAAAGCTTGAAATCTTCCAGTAAAGGAAGATTGTAGTTAAAGTGCAAATTATTCAGTTCTTGTCCTCTCAGATTTAACTGCACATTAGACATATGATTGTCAATATCTGCACCATGATGGTTTGCCTATGTTAGCTTGATGGTTTTTTTGTGTGACATATAAATACATTCGCATTGTCTTTCAAAGCACTGTAGCCGTAACTCCTAGGTGGAAAATGACTACCTTTATTTATCTAGGATGGAATACCTCCTGCTTGGCTGCAAACACATTTGAAGTATTATAGTCCATAACTTTGAATCACTAACTTGTATCTGCATTGCATGATGATATTAGTGACCCATGAGTCATGAACTTTTCACTGACACCTTAGCTGACACTTATCAAATACGTTGAATGACATTAAGGAATTGAGGTGCAATGAACTGGTGAAGCCAGCTGGTTAAGCCATTACCAGCTACCTGGGCACCTCTAGACTTTGGACTGTTTTTAATATCACAAGTTTTCCTTATAGAATTTTCTTCAGTAGAATGGAACAGGCATTTTGGGTATCTGTGTGTGGGTGGGTGGGGGGAATCTTTTGGAGGTAATTTGCATCAACCTAAGAGTTATGGCCACAGTGCTTTGAAAGATAATGTGAATGTATTTACAAATCACACAAAAAGATTCCAGGCAAGCTCTCCACTGCTCATCCTCTCCTGGCTCTATCACCAAATGTCCATATGAGGCTACATCTACACTAAGAGTTTTGCCGGAAGAGGAAATGCAAATGAAGTACAGATCAGCATTTTCTCACGCTTCATTTGCATAATCTGTTCCGATCCATTTTTGCTCAAGGGGTTTTTGTGCAAAAACAAGCAGTGTGGACACTTCCTTTTTGTGCAAAAAACCCCTCAATATCGTTATACCTCCTTTTTTGAGGCATAAGGATCTTGAGCAAAAAGGATTTTTTGTGCAAAAAGAAAACGTCCACACTGCTTGTTTTTGTGCAAAAACAGATCGGAAGAGGTTATGCAAATGAAGCTTGAGAAAATGTTAATCTGTGCTTCATTTATATTGCCTCTTCTGGCAAAACTTGTAGTGTAGATGTAGCCTTAAAGTCACAATGGTAGGGTCTATCTTGATATTTACTGTCCATGGAGCCTATATAGTGCAGTTCTTCCATGACGCTGAGAATGTGCTGTAGAAATGCAAATATTGTACCCGGTTTTTTACATGTTTCTTTGTGATGTTTTATAGAGGCTGGTACTGTGTTGAATAAAACCACTGCAGGTGAGTTTGTCTAAATATGTGAGATACCAAGAGTTTAAAGTAGATACATTTCAGCTCAAATGTACCATAAAGTAAATCAATTAGTTCATCCATACCAAATGAGCTTTAAGTCTGGATCTAAAATTAGTGGTAATAATTTCAAAAGGGAGTTGCTTTCTCCCTGCCTGACTCCAAGAATTGTGTTTTATGTTCTTGGACGCACATGATTGAAGTAGGAAAAGTAACTTAAACAATCAACCTTTAAGATCAAGTTGCATTTTACTAAATCCATGACAGATATTGTTTTAATGACAAACAACGAAGTAGTGAATTAAGAACATAGGTACTATATATAGAAGAAATGACACCTTCAAATTTATGCTTGCTTTTATAGTGATATAGATGGATATAGTGCTGTATAACAAGTTTACAAAGGGAAAAAAAGACTTTTATTTCCTTTTTTCTAAGAGCTTATAATCATAAAAGAGAACAAGCTGACAAAGTGTATTGATGGGGTATGGGGAAAAACAGATACACAAAGCTAATGATATGAACTGTTATATACCTATCTTGATAGTTATTTTTTTTTGTTTTAAGTATTTTTTATTATAACAATATATTGTAACCCCCAAGGACCAAGCCAAGGAAGTTATCAGGAGTGTATGTCAGCATTGGAAGGCTAACAGAAAGAAAATAGGGCTTTTGAGGAAGGAAATTCCAGGTATGGAGGGCAGGATGTTGCCTTTTGGAGAATTCAAATCAAGTTATAGCAAATTTGTGGTTTTCCAATCTTGCAACCACGTCACTAGAACTACTCCCATGAGGAGGCTAAGCAAGATTTGGCCCCAGCTGTTATTCCTGAATAACTGGCTTTTTTGTATTGGCTCTTTATAGAATCATTACATTGAGGATATCTCCCAATTCCACTTATTTTTCACATTTCTCTCTGTACCCAATATTGGCTATGTCTACATTGTGCATTCTTGTGCAAGACGATATGCAAATGAGGCATGGCGATGAATATGAAGATCTATACTGCTCCTTCTTGCACAAAAACCCCCTCTTGCACAAGAGCTGTTCTGCCGCTTATTTTCAAGAGCCGTTTCTGCTGCTTATCTTGTGCAAAAATGGCAGCTCATTAGGTAGGCAAATGAGGCACAGTTATATTCATCGCCATGCCTCATTTGCCTATCTTCTTGCACAAGAATGCGCAATGTAGACGTAGCCATAATATGTAACTCCCCTTTTTCCCTCTCCCATCTCTGTTGGAACACCCAGTGGAGGGTGGCTGCAGAGGGCATTTCCGACATCCTCCACTTTCTCTTGTGGGCCATGTAAGAGCCAAACAGAATCGCATTCCCTGTACTTGGAGAGATGAAGGAGCAGTTGTGTCTGTACTCCCACAAAACATAAGCAGCCCCACCTACACATCAACCAACAGTGCAGATTGTTACACAATGGGCATTCTGCATAAGGGTAGATTGACAACCTTGCTGCCTCTACACTGGGAGGTCTTGTTTATATTAAGAAGAAGATCAACACTCCATAGGTTGATCTTGTAGCATTCAATTTTGCAGATCAAGTGTAGAAACTCAAATTGAACACTGAGGGCAACCCCTGCCGGCGATGGGTACTCCTCATTCTGTGAGGAGTAAGGGAAGCCAACAGGAGCATGTGCTCCTGTCAGCCTCCCACCGTGTAGATGCTGTGGTGGCTTGACTTAAGGTAAGCTGAATCTAGCTATCCATTTTGTGTACCTGGATGGTGTACCTTAAGCTGACTTGCCTGGTCTAGGGTAAAGCAGACCTGAGAGACTTAAGGAAGCTTCCTGTTACTGCCCCATTGTGCTGCAACAGTTCACTGCCTCTTGTTATGGGCTCACATGGGCACAATCTAGCCCTCTGAGACTGACACGCTTTTCTTTAGTCTTTAACGCCTAATCATTCAGCTCGTGTTTATATTTTATACTAATTATATCAGGTTGCAACAGCTTTAGATTCTTTTTTTTTTTAATTAAAAAAACCCCTCAGGAAACATTGTTGCAAGGATGGACTTGAAGTTACCAGAGAGAGGAACACTTGAAAATTCAGGTCTATAACATAACAGAACTTATCAAAATCTATTTCTTGTGCTAGAGCCTCAGTTTAATGAGCATTCTAACATTTCAGCAGTCATTCTACATGGAAAAAAGTTTCCAATAATTAAGGATAATTGGCAATAGAAATAAAGTGAACAGATGATAATGGCTCTGCAGCAGACTTCAGCAGGCTGCTCGTTCAGCATGTGTTGGGAAAGACAGCAGAAGCAAAGGTTTTTAAGTAGCAATCCAAACTGGTCAATTGTGGCTTGATTTTTATGCATTTAAAACTCTGTGCCTCTGCCTCCACTTTTCAGTCATTTTGCTAGTTTTCCTAGATTTTTCCACAGCATAATATTGTAGGGTTAATTAGCAGCCAAATTAGGTCTATATTTAAAGATTATAGAGTGTCACATTTTAGGCTATTAGCTTTTTCTCTAATGTCATCAAACATAAAACAAGTCACTTTCAGCACCCTGGCTAACCTGTAATGCCAGCTCTTATTAGGTTTTCAGATGAAATAGTCTTAATACATAATAACATTGAATATGTAAGGATTTTTATAGCCTGAACAGCATTTTCCACAGCTTACTGATTTCTTTTATAGTGGAATAAGGGTGGAATGAGATGACATTAATTGCACTTTTTATCATGGTTGTGCCCATTAACTGCACAGAATTTCCACTATATTACCTTACCTTTTCATTAATTTGCATCTTGGCTATAAGAATTTTGTTGTGGATTGAAGCTAGAAAACAAAAGGGACAAGTTTAACATCAGTTTTACAGTATTTGTTTGTAAACTGAAACATTCATTGACCTGTGAGCCTCAATTATGATTTGTGATGTGTCAAAATGGGTCACTTGTAAAGAAGCACTTCCTTTTGCTTTACTTTGTGAAACTATGTATATTGGTTTGATTCAGCACCTTTATATCAACTGTACATTAGTTCGACTCCATATAAATTTATGACGTTATACAAGCCTGTCATAATATTTATGAACAGACTTTTCAGTGCTTAACATCAGATCCCAAACTACAGCTCACTGAAGTCAATATGGACTGGGTGATTCTAGGGAGCTTTAACTCAGACTCACTAGGATTATTACATTACCCTTGAGTAAGAAATCTAAAATATAGTTATGCAGGTCATTGCAAACATGTGAAAATAATACTTTAAAACCATACTACATCATTATGTATCTGTACATATCACCTATACGTGTCAGCTCTACATGTCAACTATACATGCCTGCCAAGACACCAGATCTGGCCTGTGGGCACTGCAGGGAGCCCCAGGCAGGCTCCCCACTTGCTTTTCCCCACCCACATGTCACTCAGAAGTGCAGCTGTGCGACAATTTTTCTTTAAAAACTGAGAGTCCGGAGGGGAGGGGGAAGCTTTAGGAGCGACTCCCACCCCCACCGCTCAATCCCATTGGCTGGTTTCTGTCCAGAAACAGGCCAGTGCAAGCTGCCTGTTTCAATAAGAGTCAGCCATGAAGAACAAGGGGCTCCAGAGCACATGGCTGCAGCCTATGCGGGGGTGGGGCAGGCAGGGAGGCTGATTCAAAAACTGGTGCTGGCTGGTAAATCTCCTGGCAAAACCTACCTCTGGCACCCCAGTCACTCCTTTCCCCAACCCTCTGTGCCCCACTCCTGCTTCCTTACTCCACATACCCAAATCTTCTGCCCCCCTCCTGTATCCATTTCCCCTCCCAGATCTGGCACCCCAATCCCCTGCCCCAGATCACAGTCCCCTCCTACCGTAGCTCACAACTCCTGAACCCCCTCCTGTACCCCAATTGACTGTCCTAGGTCACAATCCAACCCCCTGCACTCCAGTCCAGTGCCCCCCAGGTCACAAGTGCCTCCTTCACCCAAATTCCCTCCCATACCCCAAGCTCCCTTCTGGTACCAGTTACTATTAGCCAAACTGTACATGCCTCAATATCCAAGTCCAATATCTTGGGCTTTCCAGGAATAAGAGAAAATCCATAAATCACCTTTTTCCTTACTTCCTTTTTTTGGCACCATGACTTTTGGTAATTAGAGCACTCCGTCATTTTTATGTACAGAAAAGCCACCACTTGGTGTGATTTTTGGGGAGCAGATATTCCATATTATAGTGGAGAAAAAACATTATATCTGGTAGGTAACATGTCTGTTTTAAATATGGAAACTATTTGAAACTGCTCAAGTGGACTGCTGTAGTAAGTTTCAAGGAAATGGGTTGGTGAGCAGAATAAAGGTGATGCTGAAAATGGTGGGTAATAAATAAAAGTACCACATGCCAGTTTGTTACATGGATACAGAGCCGGATTCAGGGCCAGGTGTGTCAGGGGACCACTTGGAGTGCTGGGCTTCTGTTGTGCTGAGTGTGGGGTGTGGTTTTTGTTGTTAGTGGCAAAAGGGAAAATAGAATGTTTGAAATAAAATGTTTCATGTTTTCTGTATGTGGATTCATTAACCTCCTAGAATTTTCTGAACCTTTATAGAATGTCATTGAACCTTCTAAATTTTCTAAGAACAAACTTCCCTTGAACTTCCCGGAATGTTGTCCCTCATGTCTTCCTGCATATATGAAGAGTAGGGTGTCGCCAGTCAGTCAGAGAGATGTAGGCGCAAAATGAAGTAAAGTGAGAGCCCAGTTGTGATACTGAGAGCTTTATTTTATTGTGTAATTGTGAAAGTGTAGTTATGGTTTAAGACCTGATATACCTGACCTTGAGCAGATGTAGACTAACATGGCTATCCCTCTGAGATTTAATGGTTTCAAGTGATTCTGAGAAGGATATATGTGGGGTAAGGGAGGAATATTAGTAAGTAGATCATTTGAGCCTCGTCGTTATCCTTTTAAAAGCTCTTGAAAATTTAGCAGATTTTAACAGAGCATGAGGAAGGCCAGCAGAGAGAGAGTCTGCATCCCACGGTGACTGCTTGCTTGCTTAGTTAATGGTTTCATGAAAGAGTATGAAGCAGTGAAGGAGAAAGTTTGCAAGGTGCCAAGTAGTGAAGTTCTATCATTTCATGTAATGGAACTTCCTCCTTGAACTGCCACCGTACAGCTTAAAGGTCTGTCTTACAGCCCATAAGTTAGAGGGGAAAAATGAGTATAATTTACAGAACAAAAAAGGTATTAACTTCGTAAATGTTAAAATGCCATGAATGGTTCACTTTTGGTCATGTCAAAATAGTAGGGAGAATGGAATAGCTATCATTTCAATCAACAAATGTCTTCATGACCCATACAAATATGCTGAGTTTTAGCTATCACAACAGATATCTATAGCTGTATGAATTTTCTATGAGGGAAAATTACCTGAAAAAAGAGGAAATTAGTATTGAAATGTTGCAAAATCCTACATTGTGAATATATCCTGAGGATGGTGTAACAGGTGAAGTTTAGGTGTATTTATGTAATGCTTCCTTTGGCAGAGCTAATGAAGAGATGTTGACAACTGGCTACAATGTCTGTGAAGTGGCTTGTTGAGTACACATTAACCAGTTTCCTAACCAGTCTTCCCCACAGATTTCATAGCACAAAATCATAACCTCACACAGGAAAATGGATATCAATAATTGAAAATAAAATAAAAAGTAGGGGGTATCCTAACCTCTATATGCGATGCAATCTGGGAGTGTTTAAAACCACACTCTCAATGGAAATAGCTAGAGATAGCACTGGATTCAGTGGAGCAGTCAGTTAATTGTTATGTCTAGGATTTTAATTTTCTTCTCAGTGTAAAATTGCAATTGAGGAAAGCATCTGCCACCTCAGATATTTCCTGCGTAGTAAATTTAAATGGATTAATCACTCTGCTTATTCTGAAGTTCTGAAGAATGATGGGCATATGTCAATGGGCTGTGGAATCTCTGGCTCATTGATTTTTAGCTCCTGGGGGGGGGAGGGTTGTGAGATTTATTTTTTTAATTTCTATTTAAGCCGTTTAAGAGGTTTTCCCACCCATTTTCATATCCCATTATCAGAAACTGATGGTAATATATTAATAGACACAATGTAAGCTTGATAATGAAACAATTGGGTAAGATTTTACTTGATCACCATCAAGTAAGGAGCATGATATTGACTTCACATATGACCCTGATTTTCCATCCAAAGTAATCTGTTGTTCTTTTATCTAGGGCCTGAGTCAAATACCACAGTAGTCAATGGGAGTCTTTCCACTAATATCCATGGACTTTGGATAACATTCCTAGTATGGTGGTTGACAAGAAGCCTGGGAAACAAACAGGAAGAATGAGAAGCCCTGGCCCAGTCAATGAACTATGATTTAATTGGAATAACAGAGCACTGTCTCACATGCTTGGAGCACTGTCATGGAAGGGTATAAACTGTTCAGGAAGAACAGGTGGAGGAGA